>OY101444.1:53690851-54290851 GCA_956483585.1 Gymnocheta viridis | reverse complement strand
AATCAAAAGTGATAATAAAGAAACGGATATGCTGAAGGAATCCTTCGAAGTTATCAACTAATTTAAGTCAAAAAGTTTCAAAACTATTTTATTTCATAAAAATTAAATTTGCAATAAATCTATAAAAAGTACTAAATGTGTATTTTTTTTTTGTCAATATAGAAAATTATGTAAGTTTGAGAGCTATTTACGTCTATTCTTATTTGGTTAAACCGTGTATTTGTATGTCGAAATTTTTTTCAATGGAAAATTTATGTTATTTTTAATTATAAACCTAATTGAAGCCATTTACGTAATAACATACTTCTTTCGATAATTTTATAACGTCAATTTTTATTTGGCTAACACCTGTATGCGATTTCTAATATTTTTTGTGACGTATCAAATGTGTTGTTCTTAACTAGCGTACGAAATTTCACGCATTTACATGAATAACCTAATTTTTTCGACACTTTCAAAATGTCCACAGAGTCAAACACTGTATATCTGTTCCAAAATTTTAATGACCAATTTTTTTCGATCACTTATGTTATTCTTTATTTTTGAACCAAATTTCAGGCACTTGCTTTACTTACATGCAATTTTTTTAATACTTTTAGAACATCTTTTTTTTGGCCAAACCCTGTATTTGATCGATCGATCGGTTATGCTATTGTTAATACAAATACCAAATTTAAGTAATTTTTATGAAGAAATAAAGAAGTTATGGATTTTTGGTCGGAATTGTCCACCGTGCAGTGCCACGACCTAAAAAAGATCTTCGAAAGAAAATGGGAAATTATCAGTTTATAGTTTTTGTATAAGATAAGAGGTTTGAAAATGTTCAAGAATATGGTTTAAGATCTACTGATGATTTGGTCAGCGTGATCAATTTTGGGGATTTGTCCCCAAATAGGGGATTTTCTTTTGAGATTGGGGATACAAATTTCGGAAAAATCCCCAGGGGATTTTTAGGGACACAAATTACTTTTTTCGCTGGAGATTTTTGGGGAAATATATTACAATAAATCTTGTTATTAATTTTCTTTTTTGTATTCAAATTCATTTATTGACAAATCATATTTTTCTCCATGATGATGGTAAAACTCGAAAAATCTTAATATATAAAAATTTATGTGTGACAAGTCTGAAACTTTATGTTATTAATTGTTGTGAAAGTGGACTATGTACCCAAAAGTAAAGCTTGTATTGAACAAGTCTTCCACAATGAATACAACAAAAATCAAAATTCGAAACAGAATGTAGTATGAGTTATTAGAATCTCTTCTTAGAATAAATACACACTTTAAAAATAATTCAGTTTGTTATGCCGAATTTATTCCATCTTCTCAAATTCTAACACTTTTTAATATAAGTAACATGTAGAATAAAATTGGCTTAAGAATCAAAAGATTTTGATTCTGAAGTGTTTGAAATTACCAAACATTAATACATATATATTTAGATATTTAGAGCTCGAAGAACAAACTACTTTTGATAATATAATATCACACAAATGGATTTAATTATATTTCCTTTGACATAATGTTATTTCATTTTTAAGGATATGTGATGAGAGAATTATCATTATTTCGATCTATTGATTAGTATTTATAATAAGAATTTAAAGGCTTAAGTTTCAATTTATAAATTAATAAATAATAAAAAGTTTGATTATATTCAACATTTTGCACATTTTGTTAAGAAAAAAATGTTTGTTGTTAAAGAAATGTTTACAAATAGATGTTATATATTCCAGAAGAATCTATCATTGTGACTGCGAAATATAGAATTTGATGAAGCTTTCTGTTATAAATTGGTCTTTAAGCTTTAAAATTCTTAATACAGATCTGTATAGATTTTTGGTGATAAGGAATTAGCATTTTTTGGGAAATTCGGGGGATGAAAAATCACAAATTGAGGGGATTTAAATAAAACTGAGAACCCTGAATTTGGCATTAGCACCAATGAAATTTATGTACATATATAGCCTAGCTAAAAACCCTCAACAAACAAAACTTTTTTAAAATATTTTTTTTACCTGCTTACATGCTTTCTGCAGTTCGATATTAACCCGAATGTATACAATTGTTTGTCATAAACAAGTGTTAAGAAAACAGTTTAGTTTTGCTATTATTATCCAAATTACATGATAATATGTTTTTGCAATATCTATATATTAATAATGGTTTTTTTTATCTTTGTATTCAAGTATGGATTTTCAATAATGTAGATAGCATTGAAACAAAATCGAAAACGAAGTCTAGACCAAAAGTTTAAGTTTTTAAATTGTTGGATGAAATTTTTAAAAGTTTTAAAGGGTTTTCATGCCCGAAGAAGTCAACTTTGACACCCCGTAGGTCCCCGTGTATTGCAACAGGGTTTTCTAAATTCGAATATTACTAAAGCTTAGATCTATTTCTTTGAATTTGTAATCGGATCGCAAGTTTCAAAGATAGAGATTTATGACCCCTTTTTTTCCTATTGGATCTACTGTACACCGTCTGGTTGGCACAAATGGTCAAAAACAAAAAATTAAATTTATTTTAAATGTGACTTTTATCACAAACCGCATGCCCCAGCAAGAAATATTTGTTTTTCTTTAGTGCAACTTATTATTGTCTAAAGTAAAAAAATCATTAGAAAACAGAAAAAACACATACATACATACTCGTATAAACAAAAAATACTGAAATAATACAGTCACCAAGGCGAAATAGTCAGATGTGCTTCCAACACCACATATAAAATGAATTCACCTTGGTGGACATTTATGACTGTGAAAAATAAATAAAAATTTGAAAAACTCTTTCCTGAAAAATATAAAAAGTGGTCTATCATAATGCCCTCCTCTTACCGAAATCATATGTGTGTATGTATGTATCCAAATTCATATATTAATTTTCTCGTTTTCATACTTTAAATAAATTTTCATTATTATTTTTATTTAATATACCATTTGTATACAATAAAATATACCGAATTCATGTGTACAAAAAGTAACAATTTTTTTAAACTGCTTTAGTTGGGGTATGAACTCTCATTCTTGGGATTTAAACGCAAGTACTCTAACCACTGAGCTATTGCCTTCTAGAGCTGTGAAAGTATTGAGTATTAAACTTAAAGGTATTAAAAATAACTTTTCTTTGTTTAAATTAAAATATCGCAACAGATAATAAACATTCATGTTTTAATACTATTAAAAATAAATAAACTTAAATTTTTAAAAATAAAATAACATTTTTATAGTTTTAGTTTAATTTAAGTTTTAAAATCCAGAAAACCATTAAAGTATTGGGTACTCAATAAGTATGAAATAGTTTTCAAAAGCATCGATACCTTACAATTCTATTAGCTTCTTATGCTTTCCCGACACATAAATTCTTTAAATGTACCCTGTAGGAAATGTTCAGGATAAAACTGTACTGCTAATTTTATCGGCAGTTCTACTAACAAAGTACAAACACAAAATTATCTGTGCTGTAGACATATAACATGTGCTTGTCATTGAGAATTCACTAGTCACCTTAGGACCAGTGTTCAAAAAAACTATAATAAGTTTAATTTCATTTGGTTTGGCTTCTGTTTATGCTTTAAAAAAAAGGCAGCTTTAGCCAAAAACAAATCTCAAAACGATTTATGATCAATTGAGCAACACCTTCAGTAGCCGTCGCATATATGGGTATATTGAATATATATCCGGTCATAAAAAGATTATTTAAAAGTGATCGCAGTTACATAAAAGTTAGTAACAGATGTTGCATCAAATGGTTGCACCTGCACAGGGTTCCCAGAAAAAGACAGATTAAATGTGGTTGATTGTCAAAAACAAAGTGCTAAAATGTTCTATGTTTCAAAAAAAGTGCTAGTTTTTGTAGCATTGCTTTTTATTAATATTGTTAAAAAAATTTTACATTTCAGACATCTGTACATTTTTAACAAATGTTTATCATTTCTATAAGGTATTGATATTAAATTTTTTAGTTTTATCTGATACTTTAGTTATGTAAATATATTTACAGACAAAATTAATTGATTAAAATCTTAATCTTTCATTGTCACCCAAAGGGCGTCTTATTGTATAAAGGTTGTAAAGAAAATAAGATAGATTCATATTAGAGATGGGCATCGCTCACGTGATTAGCGTGAATCATGCGTGATCGTGAGGAGTTTTTTGTTTCAATCACGTGAGCGTGCATGAGAATGAGTATAAAAAAAACTTAACGTGAGCGTGCATGAGTAGATTTTTTACGTGATTGTTTCGTGATTTTTTCGATTTTGGATTTTTTTCATATTTTAATAGGTACGTATTAAAGTACTGATGTGAATGAACGAGTCAAAGTATAAGTCCGAGTTTCGACTGGCGAACATTTGTACGAAATTCTGCAATTCTTTTTCGTTTTTTCATTCGCGTTCAGGCAGACGAACAAAAACTAGAAATTTTAAGTTTTTTGAAAAAAGCTAAAGAAATTCCAATTCTGAAAAAATTGGCTAAACAAACAAACAGACTTCTCGGAAAAAATTTTATTTCTGCATATACATATCTATTTATCTATTGTCTATTAAGCTACTTAATCTTAATATTTTACACAGATTGCTTATGAGCTAGAAAATGAATGACTTTAATCAAAGTATTTTGAATATGTACATACATACATAATTTTTAATTTCACTTCAAAACATTAAAATAACAGAAAATTTATATTCCCTTTAAGAATTTTCAATCGTATTCAATTGCCAAATTTAATTTTAACTACAAAGTTTGAAATCGCATGATACATACATACATCTATACATACATACATACATACATACATACATACATACATACATACATACATACATACATACATACATACATACATACATACATACATACATACATATGTGTAAATCCTGCGTGACGAACCCTACATTCGTACGCGTTTTCACATTAATATATACAAATTCTTTGGTCTTTCAAAAGAGGTACTTTCAACTTATGAATGGCGTTCAGTGGGATATAAGTGTACTTTCGAATGGCATAAAAATAATTTTTTTACAAGGTATTTGTAACGAAATAATTGATCACAAAGTTATGCGACGCACGCTACAAAAAAACGGAAGTAACTGTGAAAGTTAAAGTGTATTTGCGTAATTTTTTACGAATTTTGCATAATAAAGTACACAAAATATAGCTCCTAAAAGAAAGATGAATATAAAAGAATTAAAATAACTTATTTGCAGCCAAAAAATTTTGTCGTTTTTTGTCAGAAGACATGATCCCTTTGTGACGCACGTTACATTTTTTTTATTATATTTCTATTCTGAAATTTCATACCTAATTTCAATGTTTCGAAAATAGTAAACACAAAATTTCTTTGTCAAAATTTAAGTGAATTCTATGTATGAATTTCGATTTCGATCGAGCCATCTTCACTAACACTAAAGTAATGATATGAATACCTGAAAATTGTTAATTTCTGGTATGAAATTAGAAGATCTGAGGTAGGGTAGGATTTAATAATAATTTGTGCATTAATGATCGTCGAAATACATTTATTTTATTTATAAAATTATATATCTAGTCTAATATTCCATAAAAAAATTAAAAATAAGTTTCATCACTGCAGTGTTTACTGTAAAAACAACTAATAATACAAATAACTCTCGTATACTTTTTCTAGACATTATTTGTATAAATACAAATTTGAAATCACATTCAACAGAGGCACCTAAGCAGTGGCGGATACATGAAAACACACATGAACACTGATGATGGGAGTGTAGCGGCTCCCGAAAAACAACGTTGTTTCTGTGCTGCCGTGTAAGTCGTAATTAATTGGCGTTAAAATTTTCCCTTGTTGCTTTGGAATATTGTCTCATGTCCAATTCTTTCTGACTAAAAATGTTACGAACTTTAGCCAAAATAATAATCACTTTGGATTAAAAAAAACACTGTTTGATCACTTTCAAAAAATTTTGTTTGGTGGACTGTTTCTGGTGCTTATCCATATATCAAAAATGAAAAATTATATTTCAAAACTAACAAATTCTTTCAGAAAAGTATATTTCTCAGTTAAACATAATTCCTCTTTTATTGCAGAATTTTCTAATCGTATATTAGGTTTTTCTATTTGCATTCAGAAATTTTAATGTATAAATACTTATAGGTTGTGTTTTTTTTCCACTCACGTGAGCGTGAGTGAACGTCAGCCAAAAATATGAGGTCGTACGTGAGCGTGCATGAGTGAAATTTTTATAGTGAGCGTGCATGAGCGTGAGCGAAAAGTCACTTACGATCCCATCTCTAATTCATATCGAATATAATTTGTTTGTTGAGATTTTTGAATAAGTTTCAAAGCATTCTATCCTATATTATTGTAATTTTTAGAAATTCTCAATGTTTTTTTTTAGTTTTTGTATAAGATAAGAGGTTTGAAACTTTTGAAAAATATGGTTTAAGGTCTAATGTCGATTTGGTATTAGCACCAATGAAATGCATGTCTATATACGAAACTAAAAACCCTCAACAAACAAAACTTTTTGAATGCAAAATTAATTTTATTTAATATAAAAACTTTTAATGGTATGCATACGAGTATGCGATCAAATTTTTGTAGCCAGAAAGCTTAAATATATTTTAATTCAAGTTAAAAGTATTCAAAATATCAACCATATAATTTGCATCTTCCTCGCAATCTAACTCATATTTGTATATTTCAGATGAACCGATTTTTTACAATATCCTCCTGATATGTCTAAGGCAGGGACACAGCTTTTATGCCCAATATTTATTTATAAAAATCTTCAAAGAATTATTATTCAAGGATTTTTAAAATAAAAATCTCTTAACAGTTAAAAATTAAGAATTTTTTTTGGTCTTCTTATAAAAGATTTTAATTTAATTGGGTCTTTCACACTTATAAAAGACCATTATTTTTTCTCATAACCATTACAGAAGATTTTTATTTTTCTAGGTCTTCTCGCGACCCTTATTCTTAATTAGTCATCTATATCAACACATACTTAGTGTGTGCAAGCTCTAAAAAGTCCTAATTAAATAATGGCTATGCAAAGACCGAAAAAAATAAAAAATTAATAAGAGATGAAAACATAAATAAAAATTTTTCATAACAATTATGAGAGGACTAAAAGATTTTTATCTTTTTCTAATAGTTATTTCAGAACCAAAATTTTTGCAGCTATTTATTCTTCGATCAATTGAATATTTAGAAAATAACAGCAGATATTTTGGGTCCCTTCTGTCATTCGTATAAACGGAAACCACAATTCTTTGTTTTATTTTTCGTACATTGCAAAGATGTTAAAACTTACGACAAAGTTGTTGAATATTTGTACGTTTTTATGCAGTGAGAGAATTTATACTTAATTTGGTATTATGTATGTGATTTTTTAAAATAATGCAGCGATCTAAAAAAGTGCTAAATATGCTAAATAATTATAAAAATATGCTAAACTAGCATTTAGCATTTTTGATTAAACTCAGAAAAAATAATGCTAGATCTAGTGCTAAAAGTGCTAAAATGGCAAGCCTGCACCTGCGCGTTTGTATTAGTCGGCATTTGATTATCGTTAAAACTGCACGTATCTTACGCGATTAAGTGGTAACTTAAAAAGCAATTATTTTACTTACATATTAAAAAATATAAAGTAAAAAACCAAGAATTATAATTCGACTTATAAATACAAAAATTGAAAACTGTTTAAAATTTTAATTGAGTTTTTTTCTTGTTTTAAAGAATAGCTCGTAATAATAGCTACGAGTATAAATCGAAAGTACAAAGCGGATCAAAATAGTTCGGTTTCGATGGATGACAGCACCTTTACGGAGCACGTGATTATTTTAGCTCACTACCATTCACGTATACGAATGGGTATTTTTTATCACGAACTTTAACATAAAATTAATCGAAATGTATGAATTTATTTTCAGGTTTTATGGATTTCTGTGTATTTATTTTATAGGATTTATAGAGAAGGATATTCTATGAAACGAAATATATGACAGCATAGAGTCCTTGCAGATATTTGAACAAACATTTTTTACATACTAATATCTTTATTTCTGGCTGAATTAGTAATGTCTATGGATTCTATATAGAATTGAACCTTCAATTAAATTTTTAAGATTAGATTTGTATGGGTGATATAAAGAGTTTTTTAAAACTCCGATTTTTTTATTATACCAATATATAAAGGTGCACTGAATTTCATTAACGTTGGACACCTCATTCTAATTACACATGGGAGCGCTGAGCATCGCCTACGCACAGTTAACAATGAAAATTGCTTTGAGAATTTTATTTTAAAGATTTTTTTAGTTTTACCCGTATTATATGATTTGTTATACAGAAACCATGAACCGGTATTGAAGGAAACGGTGTGTGAATATCAGTATTTTGCAACCGAAATGAACTACGGTATCGGTATAGATACTGGTATTCAATTTAAGCGTTATCGGTATTAATTATGATAAAGGCTGCCAAATTATATAAAACTGTGTTGCCACCTTGTCGGATATTTCGGACCTATTAATATGGTCCGATAGCTACAAATATAGTGTTGACTTTTTGTTATGAGAGGAATAGTTTGTTTGCAAATTTCAAATATTGTTGAACCAGTCTAACGATGCATAGAAATTTTTAAGTTAAATTATTCTTTACATATTCATGTGTAATTAAAATTAAAATTTATCAACAGATTACAAAGGAACTTATGCAAGTGCTTAGCCAAGATCGTACCACTCAATATGGGACAAGATCTCAACATTTGCTGGAACCATCAATGCAACGACATTTAACACACTTCTCATTGATAACACATGGATTTGGTTCACCAGCAATAATGGCTGTCTTACATGCTTTCCAGGTATACACATAATTTTAATTTCAATATATCAGAATCTTATATTTTTATGTTTATAGACTTTTCTCAATGAATCAGTGAACTATTTGGAAAAGTTATATCCTTCAAATGGTGGAGGCATGGTATCATCGTCTCTTGACAAAAACAAAATGGATAGCGACAAAAAATGATAAAACACTAATATATAATTTATAAGCTTGCGTTTTAAACGTAATTGTATTATTTGTTATAATAAGTTATAATAAGTGATAATGTATGTATATACGTATGTGTGTATGTATTTTTGCATGTAAATTAAACCTTCCCCCCTCATAATATAAAAAATTTATATTATTATTTCGCAGCAAAATTTTTTTTAATTTCATACTTAATAATATATAACTTAAGTAAAGATTTTCAAGAAAGTCGAACAGTTAAAATTTTTGGCGAATATTAATTAAAATGATTGTCTAATATGCGGCAGATTGTAAAAAAGAAAAAATTAGAAAAAATTGCAGAAAAAATATTGCATGTACCAGTTATTAGTAAAATCATTGATAAACTGAACTCAAAGTAGTTAGTTCTGTTTATGATGAAACATCATTGAATTCAACACTTGGATTGCAGAAATCCAAATAGCTGAACGGTATGCGGCTAAGAAATTGTGTGTGGTAAATGTTGCTGGCAAATAATAGTTTTACACAATTAAACTCAGTACTTGTACTTCTTAGTATGTTCCTAGAGAATTTTATAGAAATTTTGTTAAATTCATAGCATTCCGCAAAAACTACAGCTTCGCCCAAAGCATTTTTAAAAGCAAGAGTTGTCGTTACATCATCTAAAGGTTTCTTTATAAAAAAATTTTATGGAAAAAAGCTTTAGGAAAGTTAAACGTTTTTCTTCTGCAAAAAATGTTATCAGTAGATGATCAATAATAGCTATTAACCCAAGATGCTAAATTGCGTGCTTATTTTAAACCTGTTGCAGCAACAAAGGTACTCAGATTATGTATCATTTAGTAGGGAAAATTATTATGTCAAAATTTTTGATCCAAACGAAAAGAAAGGAAGAGGTGAAAAACAATTTTGTGTTTTATCAGCACTAAGTTAACAATGTAAGCTGTATGTAAATGACTTCCAATAAAATATTCTGAAATAAGCAAATACAATAAATATTACTTTTAAGTAAACACATTATTTTTCCTCAAAATTCAAAATATTTTCAAAAGTTTCTTCTACTGATTATATTTATGCGAAGATTGTCTAGACTTTTTACTTATTTGGGGTATTAACACGGTATCCTATCATGTCATATTGTCATAATGTCTTATTATTTTATGACGTCTTAAAAAATTGTTGTTGTGCTTCAAACAAAAAAGTCCTAAAATAATAATACTATTTATGCTGTGTTTTTGTTTTGTCATAACTAAACAGTAGTATAGTTTTTGCACAAACTAGCTATTATTTTCGTTTTTTTCACTTGTTTTCGGCATTCTAATATAAAATTTTTATGATTGTAACGATTGTCCGTTTTATTATTGTTTTTTCTTATCAGCTGACTCAAACTCAAAGTAGCACACTAAATTATGAGGAGTTGTTCACACCGTGTGAATACCCCAATTATTTAAAATTATTAAGTATATAATAAAAAATCAAAAAAGGAAAAAACGTTAGTTTTTTCTGCTTTCAAAGAGTTTGTGTGTTGTTTAAAAATTTTTAATGTTCGACCAATGCTGATAGTAGGGTGATTTTCGAAAAAATAATACATTTTGCAGAAACAACTAAAGTTTTATTAACTAATTAATAAAATTAATATACTATAAAAGAACTATTTAATAAAATTCTAATGGCCAGTTTATGACTTCATATTCAAATTCGCATTTAGTTAATTTTCATTTAAATTGAAGTTGCATATAAATACAGTTTTAGTTTTTCAGTGTTAAATAATTGTTTGTATTTAATTACGATAAAAATGTGGCAGCATCACGAAATTCTCTCAATTTTTTTGGAAAAACAGCTGTTGAACAAAATTAAAGAAAAATTTCTAATGTGAATTCTTTTTCAGGCTGAAAATAACAACAGTAATAGGTTGCTGCAATGTTTTAAAAGTGTAAAACAATTAAGAAAGAAGATATAATAGAATAATATTAATAAAAGAAGTCCAAATTGCACCCCAAAAGATGTTTATTTTTCAATGGCCGCAAATTTTTTGTTTACTTTGTTGCGCGAAACAACAACAAGGTAGCAAAGCCATAAGTGTGTGTATGTATGTGTGCACAACTTAAATAGAACTTAAATCAGCAAGGTTGGTAATTTAAATATTATTTAAGTTTCATTTAAGTTTGTACTGCAAAACTTAATTTCGTATTTAAATAGAACTTAAATATAAATACCATTTAAATACGAAGTCATAAACTAGCCATAAGACATACTAAAAATAGGAGGATAATTTTTGCTTAAAAATATTGATTTTTTTTAATTTTCTCAAAAATTTGCATCTGTTAAAGTTTTTTATTTAGCAAAGTAACATTTTGTGTGTTATTGTGCATGGAACTATTATTTTGTTACCTATTACATAAATATGGGACAAAAACAAAAAAAAATTAGAACAAAAAATTAAAATTGTTACCACACTACCAAGTCGAGAACAAGCTCATACCTACGTTAATTCAATGTGGATAAAATTATAAACTTGAATTTTCTTAACCTTGCTATGGCTTATTTATGGTGCCAAATTACATGATATTTATACCTATAACTTAGGAAATATAACACACGATTTTTAGTGTTCCTCAACTTATCTGGGCCGCTGAATTCAAATCTTTTATGCATTTTCATCAATCAGGTCTAGTTTTCCATATGTGACAATAATTGTAAAAGGCTTTGCTAAATTCAAATAAAATAAAAATACGCAAGCAAATATCATTTGGTTTTATTCTCTATTTAGTATCTTAAGATATCTCAATCAAATTATTGTAGGCACAGTAACAAGTTCGTAGCGTAAACAACAAAGGTATCACTACTTTTTGCATATGGCAGCTTTGTTGTGCAGTAATTTGTGTAAAACTTAGCTCGTTTTTTATTTTTTTTTTATTTTTGTTTTATTTCTATAAAGAGAAGTACCAATCAGGCAATTAATATGCTTACCAACCACTAGGCGCGTTACCTTCTTTGGGAAAAGGTTAGTCAGGGAAGATAGAGGACGTTTTATTTGCAGCATATTTTTGTATGCTCTTGGAAAACAGCAATCACAAATTACATGAGTTTTAAATTTGTTAAGTTTTTATTAAATAGCATACATACATACATATGTATTTTTTAAATTCTCAAAACTATTTACCAAGGGGCAAATTACGATATTTGCATACAAAATCAAAAAATGTTGTATGGAATTTCGTTCGATATCGAATACCGTAATTTGCCCCCAGATTTGAAAACAATGTGAGACTATTGTAAGCCGAATGTAGTATTTATATTTTAATTGAATAGAAAAAAGCTTTTTTAAATTATTGTCACATATGTCATGCAGCTCTTTGATTTTGAAAACAACGATATATCCCGAAAACTAGAGCTGATAGAGAAAACCGGATGACAAATTTATATTCAGACTATCTACGAACAGATACAAACTAGATGACACCAAAAAAATTTTGCTATTTCATCTGGCAGTTTAACCAGTCAAAATATCTATAATTTTGTATTTAGTTCGTGTTTTGTCTTAAATGGAAAGAAAAATTTTCACATCTAGAAATTTCCATATAATTTTCTAACTAAAAGATAATACAGTACAACCTCCATAATCCGGACAGATATAGTTTCAGCTACTGTCCGGATTAGTGGATCATCCGGACTGCAGTTAAAATAAAATTTTAAACGCAATACATAAATGTACATACATATATATATATATAATTTATTTTTATTACCGAAAGGCAAAATAAGAATTCATTTGTATATAATTTATTTAGTAAACATAAAAGTGGCCAAAAATATTCATTTTGAAAAATAAAAATTTGTATGTAATTTGTCAGCTCTATTTTTCTTAAATAAAATATCCTTATCTGTCGCTTTGGTTTGTTTAGCCCATTATATAGCTTTTGAAAACAGTTCGCCACGAAAATTTTACTGAGAAAAAAAAACACTTGTCCGGACTATAGAGAAAAAATTTCTAACCTGTCAGAAAAATTTAAATGTCCGGATTACTGGATAGTCCGAACTAGCGAGTTTCCGGATTAGGGAGGTTGTACTGTAATTACATATGTATAAAAAATTTAAGTTTGTAAAACAAATGTATCATGATGTAAGATATGATTTAAATAAGCTTCAGCAGGGAATGTTTACTGATACTAGAGTTCGCCTTCACTAATTTAAAGAAAAAAATTGCTAACCCTTTTTTCCTCTGCAAAAACAATACAAAAAATACATATGTACATATGTATGTATGTGAATTTTTCGAATGTGTAATGGTAAATGCTAAACCGATTTCAATAAGATATAGACCCGACAGCATATACTAATAGATAAACGAATGTAGAAAATCGATTGACAAACAGAAGAAAAAAACATTCAAAAGTTTTCTATTTGTCTATTTGTATAATAGATTTTTCATTTTTTATTTTGACGTATGTATGTACATATGTATATGATTATTTATATATTTATTATGTATGTATATGTAACAAATCATTTTAATACGAACCTTTGCAAATATGTATCAATGTTTTTATTGAACATTTAATATGTTTTTTTCTATTATTGTAGTACATAAATTAAATAAAGTAAAATAATATGAAATAAATTAAAAAAATAAAATAAAACAAAAAAAAACTAATATAAAATATAGCAAAATAAAATAATATAATATTGTTGTTTGATTTAATCGGCATGCCGCGGCATTTCTATTTGTTCTGCAGAGTATTAAAAACTGGTAATGAGTAATCAATTATGGTTATTGTTAAGGTCCTGACAGACATAGGATTTGTATACTATACTAGCGTGGTATACAACATGTCGTCAACTACAAAAGAGACCAAAGGTGCCACGAACAAAGAATTTTTCTTATTTTGTTTTCATCCATTTTCTGCAGCAAGAAATATTCATATTATTATTTTATTTACAGGAAAATTAAAATTAATCATGTCGAATATTTTGCTTGGGTTTCTACATTTTCCTACAGTAACTTTTAATAAGCACTTTCGTTGAACAAACGCATACATGTAGAAACATAGAAGCACACGATTACATTTATTCCATCTAGGCTTTACAAGTAAATTGCAATGCAATGAAATGTATCTATATAGGACTAGATTAAAAAAAACCCTCAACAAACAAAACCTTTTTTAATCATTTACATAAATATTGTTACAAAATGCAAATGTAGATTCAAATTTAACAAACATAAAAATACAGCGATGATTAAGCACAGTGTAATCAACCGTGTGTGCAAACTTGGGAGTTGACATTTAACATAACGGAAATAGAATATTCAAGTAAGTTCTAGAAATAGCAACGAGAATTTGCAAGATTGCAAGAAAGCGGTACGACAATTATTGTTCCGTACTGTAACCGATAGCGCAGTTTGGCGGCTTAACTTTGACTTGAATTTGAATTGTTTGGTTGATTCACCATCTACATTTATAAAGCTGCCACAAAGACAATACACAATTACTTGTTTATACAACATCACTGGCAACGCCAATTAAAATTTATTACAAGCAACCTAGCTTACACTCAGGGCTGCCAGATAAATTTATGAAGAAATCTAAATTTTCCTGAGAAAATTTAGTTTTAAAAAATCGGACAAATGAAAATATAGTTATTAAATAACTTTTTTATTTAGATTTTTATCAAAAAAAAACATAGTAAATCATAGCTATTATATACATACATATGTATATGTGTATACTAATAATATGTGCAGCAGTAAAAAAATTAAAATTGAATGATACATATTTATGCATATTGTATATTAATATAAAAATTATAATGTACATATTTAAAAGCTTTACAAATAAATGTCTGAATATAATATTTTTAATAAATCAGGTGGAATTAAAATATTGTAACAATTTGAGTTGTTTACTTCTAAATAATCTTTGGAATAAAGAATACCTTCAATCGAGTCATTTTCTAAAGTTTCGAATCTTTGTTTTATTTACATTGACTTGACTGAAGATTCTCTCTACATTGGCAGAAGAATGAGGTAATGTTATAACATTTTGAATAAATTTTGATAAAGTAGAAAAAGCTCTACATGAATTGCCTCTTTTTATTTCAGATATCTTTTTCCAAAAACTATATACATACATACATTAATATTATCAGTTTCAAACATTGATTTAAAATCTAAGAATTTTAGTTCTCAAAATTCTGAATCTACATAAGTTTTGAATTTCGTTTTCAGATATGAAATGAGGAAAATCTTTAATAATCTCAAAAATTTAGTTATTGTTTCCATTAATTATATTGATAGGATTTATTATATCTAAACATTTTAAATTACTTTCGAAATCCAATCTTTTTATTATTGGCTACACAATTCTACATAAAAATTGATGCAGTTAGTCACTATTTTATGAAATTCAAATTCGCTTCAGTTGGTTTTTGATATAATATCTTTAGCCTATATTCCTAATTAAACTTGTTTATTATTCAGGAAATTTGTTGAATTTCTGTAATCTATTATATTTATTTTTTAAATTTTTAGTGGATCCAATTTTATAAAATTATTTACTACTGTTTTGAAAAGTGTTACAATTTGTATGTGCAAGTTGTGGATTTCGTTAAATAATCTATTCAAGCTTAGGTCCAGAAAATGAAGAACAGGATTCTTAAAATAAGTATGAATCAAAACCATTTTAATCTTAAACAAAATGACAAAGATTTAAGGAGATATTTTACAATTGATTAAATTAAAATTTTTTTAAGACATGAAGATAGAATAGCTTTGATGTTTGATTCTAAAATTAAATATAGACATAGAAACAAATTCAATAACTTAGTTGAGATGAAGAAGAAAATGTTAGCTATTAAAATGGTTTGTTAACAAATCAGATGTTGACATACCAGTTTATACACAGTGTATTCTTTCATTCGCTCGGCTTTTCCGTTCTGCTGTGGACTATAAGGTGCTGATGTCTGGTGCACTATGTCGCTGTCGTCACAAATTTGTTTAAGTTGACGGTTGAAATATTCTAAGCCGTTGTCAGACCGAAGTGTCTTTATGAATTCGCCTGTTTGCTTTTCCACCAAATTTTTAAATTCTCTGAATAACTTGGAAAACTCTGATTTATTCTTCATCATGTATACAAAAAGCTTACATATTTGAAAAGTCATCAAGAAACAAAACGTAATAAACTGCAAATTCCATCGATTTTTTGTTCCATGTGTCCGCAAACGTCTAGATGTACAAGTTGTAAAATTTCATTTGTTTTTGTGTCAGAAGGCTTGTATGACAAACGTGTTTGTTTACACTGTAAATATGACGTGCCAATGTTTGGACGGGTGCTTTTGCTGACGATTTTTCAGAAAGTAATTTTTAAATATTAATACCTGCGTATGACCTAAACGTCTGTGCCACGTTGTCTGACCAACAGCCAGAAAATTTTCCGATTATACACTTAGTTTAAACATACTTATGTACCTTTTTCTAAAAATGCTTCTAAGAATACTCTGTTGTCCTTACGCACGCGAATTTAACCTCAAGCCCCTTTTTCGTAAGCTGACTCACAGAAATTAAATTGGCGCAAATTTCTGGTACAAGTAAAACGTCATTTATTGTAATGAACTCCATTTTATTATATAATTTTTGTTGTATGCTAATATTGCCGATGCGAATTACTTTAAGCGTGTTGTTCTTAGCTACAGTCACATAGTTTTCTTTTTAAAATCTACAAATACACCTTTACAATTTACCATGTGGGAAGTAGCACCGGAATCAATGAGCCATAAATTATCACCACTGTCAAATTTTGCAGCAAAACTCGCTGCTAGCGTTTTCTCATAGTTGCCGCCATTTTGCTTGTTCTTCGGCAACTTACAATATTTGGCAATATGGCCTTCTTTCTTGGAATTGTAGCAAACTATTTTCTTACCTCTTACGGGCATTTTTCTTCCTTTCTGCTTAGTGTAAAACAATTACTCTGCTGTTGCTGTAAAACTGTTGTAATTATCAAAATCTTGCAGCAGTTTTGTTTTTATTGTGTCTGCCGTAACTTTGACGTTTCTTTAAAACCTATTTGATTAAGCTTTTGAGCAGTGTCAATGATCGTATCCACATACTCGCTAATACTGTCGCAATTTACTAATTGTGTTGTTGTTGTTTCTTAGTAAACTACATCTGCGAGTCAGACCGGAGTCATCATTTGTGTTTTCTAATTTTTCCCAAATTCCTTTCGCTGTTTTCACATCCTGTGTGTGAACATAAAGATTTGGCCAATCTTGAAGTTGCCTTCTCTAGCAAATCTGCATTTACTTCTGTGCATAAAACCGCCTTCCAAAAGCCATGCAGTTTCATGGCGTGTGCCACGGCGAACTTCCATCTGTGTTAATTTTCCCTCCCAGTTAGCTTTCTCAATTATTTTCTCCATCTCAGCGTATAACTGGGCCCATAACCTATTGGAAATAAAACACGTGTGAATTGGTTTAATACAAAAAGAGAAGTATGAATTAGAATTTTTTGTATACATGTGATTGAACTAATTTTAGTATTTCATCATAAAGGATAATTAATTATTTAAAACAAATTAATAAATTATTAAGGACACGAATTTGAGAGTAAAGACAAAAAAGATGAAATAAATGTATGTACTCGCAAGACGACAAGTATCTTGGAGTTATACAATGTTCGCCGCTATGATGGGAAAAATGGAACAAGTTCAAGCAGCGTATAGAACAAATGACAAACTTTCAGCTGAAGTGAAAGCCAATGTACACGAAACATCCAGGGCTGCAAATGAGAAACTTCAAGAAATTTCTGAGGCCATAAACAAAAGAGAGGATGGTATCGAAATGCAAGTCGGTAATTCCAACGGAAAACTAAAGGAAATGAAAATTAATAATCTGCCGTGCCAAGGGGGAACAGTGTGTTGGTAGTGCTCCATTTAACGTCTTTAGGTTCCAGTTTGATACTGTGGCTAGCAATAATGGATGGGGTAATAAGGAAAAGGCCATATAATTAATTTTTGCATTGAAAGGTACAGCGGCGGAAACCGTGCCATTTATGACGACATAATGGCGGCATTGTAGCGAAATTACGGCGGTGAACATAACCGCGAAATATACCGAATAAGTCTACTGGATTTTGCAATGAAAATTGAGCGGCTGGAGCAATTAACATATACGGGCGAAAATCAACCATTTTCGGACATCAAAACGGAGGCGTTTGTCAACGGAATTCATGATCCGGACGTCAAGCTTGCAGTATATGCTACACAAAAAGCATCTGTGGTGGCCATAATAAATCCGCAACGATTTTTTGTGGCCACTTTGTGGAGCTCAATTTTCTCAGGAACTGGCCACACGATTGTTAGCACGATTGCCTCATTTCGTTCAGCGGAAAACTAATATTATAGTACTACTATTAGTAAAAATGTTCCCAAATTTTTTATAGTAATTTAGGTCTTTTGCTGATGTTGAAATATTAAAATCTTATAGATTCGAATATTAGCGATTTCTGGCCAACAGTTTCTAAAAATAAAAATTATACAAATGAATTTATGTTTCCAGAAATTGTAAAAATTGTAAGAGGGATATTATCAGTTTAAAATTCATTTACAAATGTGAAAAAATATTTTCTTACCAAAATATAATTAAAGCCAAAGAGAAAAACAGATTACAAACTGCAACTCTCTGCGGCTAATCCAAACAAAGGATTTACTGAATTCACAATATTGCAATTGTTTTATGATATAAAATTGTAATTGTGAGCTCGAAATCGATTAAAAGTACCTTGATTTTCTTTATACGTAAATAGTTTATACATTTTCAAAACTGAACTGCTTTTAGTTATATTATAGTACAAATGAAATTTAATTTGCCTTAATAAATCTAAATAAAAATAATATAAATTGAAAAAATGTCTTTTAGTACAATTAATTTCGAAAAAGTAACATTTTTCAAGCTAATTGGTACAATCTTAATATTCCTGATGCCAACCCTGCAACGTATATGTACATGTGCACATAAACGCATCGCAGTATTAATGCATGAGTTCAAAATGTGGGATTGTATAGGTAAAAAAGAGACGATTACAGCAACCACGCCAATATCTATCAATAATTTCAAGTATTTTATAATAAATAAGATATATTATTCACTTAAACGCGTAAAATGCTATGAAGTCTACAAGCGCTCTGTGGTGTATAAGAAAGAAGCGCTTGTGACAACGCAACTTTTTCAAAAAATGTTTAAAAGTCAAATTATTTCGAATACCATGTTTTGCCATATTTCAGCCGTTAATGAACCGACTTCAATTAATTTCAGTAGAAAACTTCCTAGAACTCCATACAAGAGATCTGCTTAAATTGACCGTAGGACAGCTGGGGCCATAAAAAACAACAGAATATGACAGATAACGAAAAAAGTATTAGTACTTTAACTATATCTTATTAATTATTGAATCGAGTTTTCTTATTTTCAAACCGAACAATTTTAGGAAAAATTCCAAGAGAATGGTCTAAAATTTATTTGTCTATGTTGTGTGAGGCCTTACACTAAAATATAGCAGACGGACTTCTCTATCTATAAGGATTCAGAATACATATATGAACATATATACATTGTGGGACTTAAATGAATAATGAAGAAATTACATATGGAATGATAAACCTATGTATCCCCTTTCCAAAGTTTTTGGTGAAGTGTATAAAAAGAAAACAAACGTAGTCAGTAAAATTAATTAGTAAAATAGTAAATGTATCTGTACATACATAGTATGTATCTAAAAGGGATGATTACATTTTTTATAGTTTACGAGGAAATCTAAAAAATTATTTGCACGCTTATTATCAATATACTAATTATTATTATCAATACTAATTATCTAAAAATAAAATTGCTTATTTTACAATTTTAGCTCCATACAAGTTATGAAAACACTTATTTGGTTTTCTAAAAATATTATATCTTCAAGATACTAGCCGTACCTTGAAGTATTCTTTATTTAATATTATCTTAACATTAAAATACTTAATTCTATGTGTTCTGTTCGAACTGTCTAATTACCACTGTCTAATTACGACTGTCCTACAATTTTAATTTCTTTTTCTTAAATACTAGAATTTTCTTAATCTTAAACACATTTGGGTTTTTCTTAAACTTGTAAACATGTTTTTATCTGAAACTAATTACCTAGAATTGGTCGACCTTTCTTATCGTAAACTAATAACCTTGAATTTGCTTACAACATTTGAGTCGACCTTTTTTATCTTAAACTAATAATTACTTTCTATGGAAATTTCTTATCGTCTATTTTATGGAAATTTCCTACTGTCTATCTTAACTCTCTCCCTACTTAAAAATGAATCGTCCCGATTCGTATCTAAGCTGTAACTCTCCCCTCACAAAAATGAATCGACTCGATTCATATGTGATTAGTAATTAATTCCTGTCTTGCATTTTCTAATTTTTTGTTATATATTACCTGAAAATTTTCTCTAGCCCTGATTTCTCTTAGGGTTAAATAATATTTTGTTACTTTTAGAATACTATATGTAAGAATTATTGTTGTTATTATTGCTAAAAGTATATACAAAGCGTACCTGATGGGATGTTTTTCTACAGGTATTATGAATCATCAATTTGGGTTAATATGTATTTTTGTCCCTCGATGTGCTTTATCTCAGTTATTGCTTTCGACGTCTGGAATAATATTGCCAGTACGGCTATAATCTGGTATACTTGCTTCATCATGTCTGAAAGTGATATTCTTTATGTTGTTTTTATGTACACTTTTTCCTTTTTTTGTTATGATTATGTCTCCTAAGTCTTCCTCGACAATTTCTTTTTTGTAACGTGGTAGATTTTTATTTCTGATGCCGACTATTTTTACTAATACCTGTGTGCCCTTTGTGAACGTTGTGTGTTTTGCGTTTTTGTTTAATCGGTTAAGCACTTTTTCAGACGCGTCCTTTAGATTTTTTATTATCTCTTCTTTGTTTGCATTAATTAAACCGAAATATATGTCCTTTGGTCGATATTTTACTACACTGTGCACTGTATTATTGAGCTCTTTAATGGCTCTGAATATTTCATCTCTGCTTGTGGAGTGGTTGTTAAATTTAAAAATTCTTGTTAGTTCACTAATTGAGTTGTGCGCTCTTTCAACTTGTCCGTTCGCTGCTGATCTATGAACTGGCGTTTCTAATTTTTTAATGCCGTATTTATGGCACATTTGTTTAATGGCTGGTGTGACAAAAGATGCTTCGTTGTCAGTTATCAATCGTTTACATTCGGGAAAACTTGTAGTGATTATTCCTTCTAACTCGTTTTCAATTCCTGCTTTTGTTTTGATTTCGCGTGCTACTATGTATTTGGAAAATTTATCTATGGTTACGAGGTACATCATTTTATCATTGAAATAAATATCTGCGTGTATAAATTCTCTGGGTTGTGTTGGTATAGTCGCGTAAGGGTTCTTTGATAGGGTTTCTTTCATATCTACCATATAAGCATGCTGAACAATTGTTATTATATTTTTTTACATCTCTTTTTATTTCTGGCCAATAGTATTTCTCGAGTATTTCATTTATAGCATTTTTGTAGCTTCTATGAGCTCTATCATGTGTTTCTTTAACAATGCGAGTTTGCTCATTCTTATCTACTACGTCTTTTAATTTTTTAGGGGTATAGACAAAATTTGTCCCAATAAATGTGTTTGTGATTGTTTTTCCATATTTATATATGTTTTCAATATCTGTGTGTAATGATATAACTCTCTTTGGGGGTATGAATTTTTTTAACTCTGTTATTAAATTATCATGGTTAGTAAAATTAATAGTATATCGGATTTTCCCCGAAAAAATAGTTCGTGTTCTTGTTTCTACCAAATTATTCGTGGGTACCAATTCTATTTGTATGCCGTATGAATTAAATGGCTGTGAAACTGATTTAATAATATCACTACGTGAACTTTCGGCTGAGTGTACGGTCTCAATTGAAGACGTGTTTATAATCTGTCGGGATAGTGCGTCGGCTACTACATTTTCTGTACCTGGTTTGTATTTCATTTTTGCACCGTAATCTTCTATTATAGCTTTCCAGCGTTTTAATTTGGGGTTAGGGTTTTTTTCTGAGATGGCGTATGTTAGGGACTGATGGTCTGTGAAGATCGTAAGGTCGGCTATGCCGTATATATAATTCCTAAGCTTTTGCAAGGCCCATATTATGGCTAATAATTCTTTCTCATTTGTACTATACCTTTGCTCTGTTTCACTCAAAGTTCTTGATAAAAAGTAAATGGGGTTCTTATTTTGGCTTAACACGGCTCCAATAGCTATGTTGGATACATCCGTTGTTAATTCGAATGGGTTTTTAAAGTCGGGTTGAAATAGTTCCACCTGTTCTTTTAATTTTAATTTTTCTATAGCTGCTATGGCTATTTGATCCAATTCGGTTTGCTTATTTGCACTTTTGTTTTTGCCTATATGTGCGTTTTCACCCTTCAAATGTATGGTTAGAGGTTTTGTAATTTGAGCGTAGTCTTTTACAAATCTACGGTAATAACCTGTTAATCCTAAAAATCCTCTCAAATTCTTGAGAGTTTTGGGAATGGGAAAATTTTCAATTGCTCTTATTTTCTCTGGGTCTGTCGTTATTTTATTGTGTTTGATGATGTGGCCCAGGTACTCAACTTCGGACATAAAGAATTTTGATTTTTCATCCGAGACTTTTAGGGTAGCTTTATTTAATGCATCAAAAATAATGTTTATGTGTTTCATGTGCTCTTCTGCTGTAGATGAATAGATCAAAACATCATCCATGTAGACGTACACGAATTTTCCTATGAATTCCCTTAAAATGTCGTCTACGCACCGTTGAAAAATGGAAGGTGCATTCTTCAATCCGAAAGGCATTCGTATGAATTCATACTTGCCTCCATTAATGCAAAAGGCTGTCTTTTCTCTGTCACTTTCTTTAATTTTAATTTGCTGAAAGCCAGATTCCAAATCCAAGGTAGTGAAGAATTTAGCATTACCCAAATTTTGCAAAGTTGTGTTAACGTCAGGGATAATGTACCTATCTGTAATTGTATGCTCATTTAATTTGCGGAAATCTATTACCATTCTCCTTTTAGGTTTACCGTTTTCATCAACACCTTTTTTCTTCACTGTTAACATTGGAGAATTATATGGACTGAAACTCCTTTGGATTATTCCATCTTTTAATAACTTTTATATTTCTTTATTGACGAATTCCATATCACTCATATTTCCAGGGTATTGTTTCGTCCAAATAGGATCCTTATTAGTTGTTCTGATACTCGCTTCGATTGTTGTCGTCAAAGGCAAAGGACCTATTTTATTGTTTTCCTGCATCAAACTATCTATACTTCATATTGTTTTTCTCCTATAGAGTAATTTATTCTATGTGATAATTCTGGGACACTGAACAATTTTCCTTCCATGTCTATGACCGCGTTTAATTGTATCATTCCCTGAACTCCTAACATTAGATCAAAATCGACATCATTTTTTAATTCAAAAAATTCTAATTCTTTCTTCTGCTTGGACGTTATGATCGATTCACCGTGCATGGTGGTCATTTTTAAAGGTTTGGTTCTAATTCTAGGTCCTAAGACTAAGTTTTTTTAATATAATTGTGGGTTGCTCCAGAGTCTATGAATATCTTATGCTTTTTGTTGTCATCATCAGTCATAGTTATATAGAACAACCCGTCTATTAGTTTAAATTTTTATAAATATGGTTAGAATTATATTGGGACTTACTACTTTTTTTAGATATAATGCTGCTATTGTCCTCTATAGGTTGAGTAGCCTCTATTCTATTGTTTCGTTGTATCTTTGACTGCTGATGATAATTCCCACTGTGTAATCTCTTCCAGGGTTGACTGTGGAATCCTTGAGTGTTGTACTGGACTTGATTGGTGTTACCAGAGGAGATATCCATTGGTTCTGGCTTGGGGAAGTTATTTTGGTGCTGATGTTGATGTGATGAATGGTAAGACGGTCTTCTGAAATGCTGTTCATTTTTGAATGGTTGTCGTGGTTGTGTCTTCTGGTGCATTTTCTCATGATGACTTCTCTTTTCTTCACGATGGACATTGTTATAATGAAGACCTCTAGGTTATTGTCATGCCCTATGGTTTGTGCAATGGCATAGGCATGTTCTAAATCCCTGATTGGGTTCCCGTAGATTGTTGACCGAATAAAATCGTTATTTATGCCATTTTTATACGTTCGAACTGCATCTTCCATTGCATGTCCCGTCATACACTTAATCGACTCTGGGGGATCTCCGGACATTGCAATTTTTGAAGTAACTACTGTCATGCTTTACTAACTTCATCGTGGAATTCTGACAGAGTTAATTTGCCTTGGGTTAATCTTATTAATTCGTCTTTAAGGACATACAGTGGTCGCTGATCACAATAAGTGTAATCTAATCTGTTCAGAATTGCCTCGAAGTTGAAAATAGTGTTGTGATTCAAAAGGATATTAGCTGCTGGCCCGATTATTTTGGATTTCACAATGGTCAGTGCTTCGACATATTTGTTGGAATTCGCATGACGGTTAATGCTATTCATTAAACGTGTAGCATCCTCTCTCCATAATCGATAGTTGCTCTTTGTTCCGTCAAACGTGGATAATGACTTGAATATCTCAAGGTTGATCTCATTCGGGCTGTTATATGTAGCTACCTTGGGTTCTAGAGCTTCGGCATATGCCTGCCCTACGACCGGATTTATTGGGATCTGTTCTAGTCTGCTGCGTAGTGAAACATTTTCCTGCTGGATGCCTTGCAAAGCTACTTGTAGGTTTGCTATTTGTTGCATCAACTGGTTTAAAGTTTCTTGCTCCATGTTTCTGTTTTTTTCGAAGATTTTTATTCTTGCGGCTTTTCTCATCAAGTCTTAATTACTGCACTTTATTTTTTGAGTTTTTGTATCCTGTTCTATGCAGGATTTAGTTTTTAATTTGTTAAATATCCTATTTTATCTAGGATTTGTTATTTAATTTCTTCCTATTAAGAATTTTTTTTATGTCTTCTTTTTATAAAGAAGTTGTTCTGGTTCCTTGCTGCGACAAGTATTCCAGTGGTCCGCTCTTCGAAGGATATAAATATAATATCCTCCTGGCAGGATCGCCAGTTATGAAAACACTTATTTGGCTTTCTAAAAATATTATATCTTCAAGATACTAGCCGTACCTTGAAGTATTCTTTATTTAATATTATCTTAACATTAAAATACTTAATTCTATGTGTTCTGTTCGAACCGTCTAAATACCACTGTCTAATTACGACTGTCCTACAATTTTAATTTCTTTTTCTTAAATACTAGAATTTTCTTAATCTTAAACACATTTGGGTTTTTCTTAAACTTGTAAACATGTTTTTATCTGAAACTAATTACCTAGAATTGGTCGACCTTTCTTATCGTAAACTAATAACCTTGAATTTGTTTACAATATTTGAGTCGACCTTTTTTTACAACATTTGAGTCGACCTTTTTTATCTTAAACTAATAATTACTTTCTATGGAAATTTCTTATCGTCTATTTTATGAAAATTTCCTACTGTCTATCTTAACTTACATACAAAAAAAATACTTTTTCGAAAAGTTCTGACCGAAATGCTTCAACGGATGCTAAAATTTTGGCCTGGGGGCAAATCACGGCATTCGATATCAAGCGAAATTTCCATAAAAGTTCAAAAATTTTGTATGGGATTTTACCCGTTATCGAATGCCGTGATTTGCCCCCTGTGTTTTAGAATTTCTTTTAGCTGCTCCCACTCGTATTTCCGCTGCGTCTGCCATTTAACAAGGGCGTTCGTTGCTTCAGCTAACGTTTTTGTGGTTTCGACCTATTCTCTGGCTGCAGCTACTTTTAGCTTTTTGGCCGAAGACAAACCGGGTAACTCCTCCACACTTTCCCCATATTTTGGTTTTTTCTCATTTTCTTCCTTTGGGAAGATGTAGTCGTTGCCTGGTGGGTGTAATTACCGCTGTATTTGTGATACAGTCTGCGTAGCCGAACATGCCGCCACTAGGTGCTGCAGATTTGGATAACGACAGTGTTCTGTCCACTATTTGCTCTAATTGAGTTAAATTGCACATACGATATAAACCACCTCCAGTTTCACGAAGACTTTTATTATTCTCCGCAAGTTTTCTTTTGGTGCGGGATTTCCAGTCAGCGCAGTGGCCGTGTTCTGTAACTCTCACATCGAGAAAGTTTTCGATTGCAATGTGTGAAATGAAACAAAAATGCCATAAAATGATACAAACAGCTGTTTTTCTCATTAAACTGTGTCTGTAATTTTTTTGAGAGCAATAGATGTCACGTAAGCAAACTACTCGCCAATTTACAGAAAAAGTGTGTCTGTAAAATTTTTGCGAGAAAAGCTGCCGCTTTCAACTGTCAAAAATACCCGCAAACAAAAACGCGGTGAGATAAAATTGAAAAATACAAAACATATTCATTCAAATGTAATTAATAATAATACGGAAAAGGTAAGAAGTATCTTCATCTTAAATGATTTATTCATTGTTAAATTATTTTATTATTTTAGAAAAATATGCGAATTTCTGAGCATATTTTGTAAATAAACATTAATGTCGCACCATACATTATTTTGTACAGCCGACGGTTGTATTTTCGCCGCGGTCCTTGAAATTTTTTTAATGTTCATAGATTTTGGGCGCCGTCAACAATATTTGTGACTAGCGTTCTCAACGCATAAAATTTCACTTCAGCTTTTAGTTTTATTTAATGACATTTCTAACGTAACTACTTCGATTGTTTTCGACATGAGTTACAGACACACTTTTTTCTCACTTTTCGAGAAACGATGGATACATGGAAACACACATGAACACTGATGATGGGAGTGTAGCGGCTCCCGAAAAACAACGTTGTTTCTGTTCTGCCGTGTAAGTTGAAATTAATTGGTGTTAAAATTTTCCCTTGTTGCTTTGTTGTCTCATGTCCAATTCTTTCTGAATAAAAAATGTTACGAACTTTAGCCAAAAAAATTAATCACTTTGGATTAAAGAAACCATTAACAACAAAATTGTTCGAAAATAATCACATTAGATGGAATATTTTGTTTCACATCTTTTCGACGCGAGAAATTCTCGCCAAAGTTACAGAACATGGGCACAGATCTGTAAATAAATACTAAAAATAACAAACAAAGGAGGAAGGCTTGTACAAATTTTTTACCTTTTTCCTCTCAAGAATGGTACATACGTACAGGAGGCCCCATTGAATTTAATTTTTTACCAATTGCCTCCACTGCTCTGTTGACATTTTACTCCCACCATAGACAGCACCTCCTCTAGCAAAATCTGGATACTCTCCATATATTCTGCTAGAACCTGCAGTTGATGATTACTAGACTGATTTTGACATTTGTGTTCTTACAAACCTCAGAAAAATTACAGTATGTCAAGAATGAGTTTACACACAAGAAAAATTTATATTTTTAAACTTTATTAGCAATATAAGTATACTTGTTTTGTATATACCATAATTTTTTTATTTATTGTAATTATTTACACATTTACAAGGATATTAAACGAAAAAATTTATCAAATTCAGTTCAAAACAAACAAAAATAAAGCAAAAATAAATATTACTCAGACTGGGTACCGTCAAATAACTTTTTACACAAAATTAAAAATTTACTTTTCTATTAGTTTAAGTTATTAAAAAATGCATTGATTTTTTTTATATTTATTATGGTCACCATTGGCATCTACCACACATTTTAGGCGCTTGTTCATGGAACTAACCAGTTTTTTCATGTCATAATTGGCAGGTATATTCTGCCACTCTTCTAATATAGCAGTTTTTAGAGCTGCTCTGCTTGTTGGCTTACGTTTAGCGACTCTCCTCTTCAAATAGACCCACAAATTTTCAATGGGGTTTAGGTCGGGGCTTTGAGCAGGGGTATCTATAACTTTCCCACAGTTATAAAGGATCCACATACGAACCATATGGGATTTATGTTTAGGATCGCTGTCCTGGTAAAATTTGAATTGAGGGATGCTATCTCTTATAAACCCGAATTTTTCATCACTGCTTGTCAAATGTTTCTTCAAAATATCTAAATATGGGTGTGCATCCATCGTTGATTCTATAAACGGTATGTCTCCAACACCTTTGCTCGAGATGCATCCCCAAACCATTATCGAAAATTTTCCAAATTTCACAGTTGGGATTATGTTGCGGTTTTCTAGCGATGTTAAGGGCTTGCGCCATACTTTTGTTGGTCCATTATTGTAGTACAGCATAATCTTCGTTTCGTCGCAGAAAATAACGTTGTCCCAATATTCGGTTGGCTGTGCAACGTTCAAAGTGGCAAAGGAAAGTCGTTTTTCTATATTTAAAGCTGAAAGCATAGGTTTTTTTCGTGCTACTCTTGACGAGTACTTTTTGCTTAATAAAACCTGGCGAATTGTTTCACGAGAAACGATAGGGCCGCATTCTTCCTGGAGCTCTCTAGCAATTTTTCTCCTTACGTTTATTTATTTTTCGTTTTGGACCACCACTTCTCCTGAACTCCAATCTATTCTCGTTTTCTGCGCGATTTATAATATTGTAAATTGTTTTTCGACACACTGAAAACATTTCTGATAACTCGCTCACGCTTTTTCCCAAGTGCAGATTATAATAAATTTAACTGAATTACATTATAAGTTAACCTTTTTCCTGGCGTATTAAACAAAAACTGGTTGATAAGTAATTTAAAAATATACAGAAATCAACCACGCACATAAAAAACGGGAAATGCAAAGTTAACTTTGTTGTTAATGCAGAAAAGAGTAAAACAAAAAAAGTGTAAACAGTTGCTTGACACTAACAAAATTAAGTAACAATTGTTTTTGTTGTACTTTGTTCTTATTTTACGCAAGCCTTGAAAATTTTTTGTCGTACATGTTTCTACGTATTGCATATAATGACAGTAAATCAAAAAATCTGTGTAAAAACACAAGATCTCTGCTTTTTGGCTAACGACGTTAAAAAAATTATATTTATTTTTAGTGTGTAAACTCATTCTTGACATACTAGTGGCCCGCAATTTTATATTGAGTTGCTTTCGTTATTGTTCGCGTTTATTTTCTTTCGACTAAGAATGTTAGTGGGCCGCAAATCAGCTGTTTGTCGTTTAAAATAAAAGAAAACAATAACGTTAGACATCGTGGGACTGGCGATAAGAAATTTGTTCTGCACGGCCAACAAATTTTAAGAAACGTTTTTCATCGACGTTTTTTGTACGCCATACAAAGAATTTTTGATAATTAAAAAAAATTTGTCATATTGGATCTGAAATTAATTATGATTCCTCGAAAACTATTATCGATAACGAATTCCTTTTTTATGTTGGCTAAACAACAGTTTTTAATAAATAGTATGTGTACACTTTGTTCTATTTGTAGTTGTTTGCTATATTCACCATATTTTTGTAAAATTCGATGTTTGGTAGTGTATAACTTTTGAATATTAAAAAAACCAAAACCATTCAGAGAAAGATGAAAGTGCTTTCTTAATGCCTACATAAACCCGCCACGACCCGCATGTTGAAACATTTTTTTTAATTTAATGAAAATATTGAAATGAGATTTTTATGACTTGAGTTCAAATCTGAATTTACCCATATCTTCTTAATTTAAGAAATTATTTTTGGATAAATTCATTATTTTATTAAGAGAGTACTTTTTATTTGAAACAATTAATTCATCAGACTAGTATCGTATGTTTCAACAGGTTGCTTCAAATTAGAAAATCCTTAAAGCATAGGTCCTCTCTATGATTCTTACATACATTGTTTTGTAATCGGATCGCAAGTTTCAAATATGCAGATTTTTCCCCTTTTTTTCTAATTAGCCCCACTGTGTGTTGGTGGTTAATATTATTTTGATCTGCAAAATCTACTAATCTTTTATGAATAATTTTTCCAAAGACCTTTTCCAGTAAACTTAAGATGCTTATTGGGCTATATCTGGTGGGTAGTTTGGGATCTTTTCCCTTCTTATAAATCGATATGACTTTTGATTTTGTTAAAGTACGGAGAAAAAAGCCATTAATGAAGCAACAATTAAATATTTTACTTAGAACTTCATAAAAGTAGTCTGACATTTTTTTAAGATAATACAATACGCCGATTAAGATGACTGCTTATTAGCCCAAATTTCAGTTTTAGATGTCATGTTAATCATTCTTTACAACAAATAAAAAGTTAACATCTACTTATTTAATAGGCACAAATCCAATAAATTTTTGCTTCTATCGACTATGGCCGGAGCTACCATCCATTCCCCACTTGCATACTAAAAGCACTTTAGGTATGTTCTCCTTTATATTACAAAGTTTTACTGTAGAATCTAAAGTTTAGATCAACTTGTGCTGAAATTTCTGTAACTCTTGCATATACATATATATACATATATTTTATTTTTCCTTACGTGTATTATACAGAGAAGGTAGACAATTTTCATACAATTCGTTAATTGTCTTCTGGAGAACATTCTGTAACGGTAGCTTAAGGTTTCGTTGAAGGATTGTACTGGCGGCTTAGAAGGCGGAACGTTCTCTAAAGCTAGGACTCGCCGGACGGGAGCGGTTCTTGCCAGCTATTTCGCCTATAATACCTTACCATTATCAGAAAATCAACGAACGTGCAATAATATATATAATGATTAAATTGACAATCGGACGGACATTTTACATCATGGGGTAGAATGCGGAAGTTAAGCAAAATAAAAATTATCGCTTGTGCCAACAGTGATCACATGCCCACATCTACCCTTTGTTCACCTTTATCCTTTTAATATGTTTAAGGGAACCCCTAAACCTATTCTAGTTGGCTCTCTTTATTTCAAACTCGGTTTAGTTCATATTAATTCATTTCAGTTTATTTCTTTTATAATTGTAATAACTCATAAATGATTCAAAGCCACACTTATATTGTTTTTAATAATTTACTGCAACGCCATTTTAATTTGTTAATATAGTTATAATTTACACACAGTATACGCATGTATCGTTCGTTTTTCCAGTTAACCTCAGCTGTAGCGCATCCAGATTATTATCCTATTTTCTAGCATAGCTCAGTGCTGCCACATCCTGCTATTCTTTTTAATTTTATTCCAGGATCTTCTGGCTGAACTGCTGGAGGACGTCGATAGTGACTCCTGTAAAGAAACAATATCTTCTGATATGTTTTTAGAAACAGTCGATGTCGGTATCTTTTTAACATGTCAGACGTTTCAATTAAATGTTTTCCATTTCCCATTATTTCAACTTCGTTTCCATTTCTGTTTACCACCTCATATTCCGTTACATCAAAATTTGTAGTCAGCTTATGTGGAAAAACAACGTTTTTGAGCTTCTTTTGTCTCCTCTTTCTTTTCCTTTTTGCTTATTTATGAAATCCAAATCTCTTGCTGAGGAATCCATCATTTCCTCTGTTATGTCCTGGATACTTGGTATTTTGTCCCGTATCACACGATTAACCATAAGTTCAGATGGAGGAGACCCAGTTGTTCCGTGTGGTGTTACATTATACATTAAAATGAACTTTTGTATTTCTTGTCTGTAGCTAATTCTGTTGGCGCTAGCTATTTTTAATCGTTTGACAAAGGGATTTGTTCATGTTTTCTACTTCTCCATTGGCTTGCGGCCAATAAGGTGGTGTAGTGATATGTGTGATGTTGTTCATCTTACAAAAGATTTCAAATTCTGAACTTACGTACTGTCGGCCATTATCTGTTCTTAAAGATTTCGGGAACCCAATTCTACGAAATATCTCCTTCATGGTCTTTATTATCTTCTCAGAGGTTATATTTCTCAAAAACACTACTTCCTGATACCGTGAATAGTAGTCTATTAAAACCAAAATATACTAATTGTTGGGCAGTGGCCCTAACAAATCCGTTGCCAGGCATTGCCAGGGACCATCCGGAAACGCATGCCGTTGCATCGGTGCAGGATTCGATATTTGCGAAACAAGTAAACAGTCACGACAGCTCTTAACGAAATTTTCCGCATCTTTATCTACTAAAGGCTCTTAGTCTGCGTTTCATAGCTGACTCTCCTGTGTGGCCCTCATGTGCTAACCTTTTCACGCAATGACTTAGGTATCACAATGTGAGTACCTCGTAGGAGAATATTGCCTATTGAAGAGAGCTCAGACCGGGATGGATAATAGTTACTTGACTTATCACTATCCCACGACTCATTGCTTACGCAATAACCACCGTTGGATTCTCGCCGGAGGCTTAGATGTTGGTTTAAAAATTGCCTCTAGTGGTTTTTGGTCTGTGACCAATTCGAATTCCAGACCGGCTAAATAGTAATAAAATTTTTCCACCGACCAGACCAGGGCGAAACTTTCTTTTTCAGTCTGCGAGTATCTCTGCTCAACGTCGCACAAACTTTTGCTACCAAAAGATATTATTTTTGGGTCCGCATTTGAATTAAATTGGATTAAAACCGCTCCTAGATCCACTGGGCTAGCGTCTGCTACTACTCGAGTTCTTCTCTTTGGATCAAAGTATGACAAATTGGGTATTTGAGACAGTTGTGTTTTAAGATGTTGAAAGGACTTCGCTTGTTCAGGACCCCAAATAAATTTTGTGTCTAATTTCAGTAATATTCTCAACGGTTCGGTGACATCCGCCAAACCAGGTATGAACTTGCCAACACACGTAATCAAGCCCAAAAAACTTCTTACCTCTTCTTTAATGTTCGGGGCTCGAAAATCTGCAATGACCTTAATTTTTTCTGGATCTGCCGTGAAGCCTTTTTCAGAGAGAAGATGGCCTAAGAATTTTAATTTCTGGGTTTTCCCAGTACAAGGTTATTTTCTTTAAATATCCCGATAACTTCTTTCACTGCTTTGTCATGTTATTCTTCCGTGCAACCAAATACGATCACATCACCTATATAGTTAAGGCAATTACTACAGGGTGACAATAGTCCTTCTAGTGTGCGTTGAAATATTTCTGGCGCCGAATTTATGCCAAATATCAGTCTTTTGTAACTAAATAGTCCCTTATGTGTAATAAATGTAGTTATCTCCCGGCTGCTTTCGTGCAATTCAAGTTGGTGATATGCGCTTTTAAGATCAAATCTTAATTTTGTCATGAAAGCGTCAAATGTAGGCAAAGGATAATTTTCTCTTAAAACAGCTTTGTTTGCGCGACGCATATCAATACATAACCTTATTTCACCATTTTCCTTAAACACAATTACTACAGGTAAAATCCATGGACTTGGTCCATGTCCAAACTTATCGCCTCCTCCAATTTAGCTGCCACTTTATCCTCAAGAGTGATTGGTATGCGTCGGAGTGGTTGCTGCACAGGTTTTACTGAAGTGTCGATAGTTAATTTCACTTGCACATTTTTCATTTTGGGGAATGCCTTGACATCCTCAATGCGATTCCCTTTGCATCCAAGTCGTAGTACTTTAAGTATCGTCGAAGTTTCACGACCTAATAATGACTGACTTCCATTTTCTATTACATAAAATGTAGCAACCGTTTCAGCATAGTTATCTATTGCAATTGGGGCTTCAAATACACAAATTACTTTAAGAATTTTTTTTATCATTTTAAAATTTAAATTTGTCATTTTAAAAACAAGTCTTCGTGCCAGACTGAATCAAAGACAGCTTTGACATCCAATAGAACTATGCCCGTTGACTTTTTATGGTTAAAGTTTGTTTGTACCAAATTTCTTATTCTTATCAGCGGGTGATCTGTGTTATGTTCTCTGCGGAACCCAAATTGTTGAGGTGGAATAATATTATTGTCTTCCATATAATCAGTCAATTTAATTTAATAACTTTTTCTAAGACGATCGACAATAAGCTGATAGGACGGTATGACAATGGACAGTCAGATTGTTTACCAAGTATTTTGATTGGGATAACTTTAGCCTCCTTAAACTTTTGGGGAAAATAGCAGAGCTTTTTAATTTAATTATGATTAAGAATTAATTATGATTGTTAAGAATTTAATGCGCTAAGATTTCACACTTTTCTTGATTGGTGGTGTACCGAAGACCATTTTGTTTTAAATTAGGGATACTGTTTGTCTTCTTTCTTAAAATTTTTGTCAAGTTCCAGAAGGGTGGCGAGCCTTTATCAATCGTTAATAATAAATAATCCCAAGATTTATTTCTAAATGAATCAATTTCCTCACGGATTCTCAGATTAAATATCTTCATCTGATAAAAGTCATTTAGATCCCTGTATCTTTGCCAATTCCGCCGATAACTATTTCTCCGTTGTGTCATATTCTTAATGTGGTAGGGCAATGGTTTTCCTCTTAATGAGGGATATATCTTAGGCACACTACAAGCGATTGAATCATTTAAAACATTTTCGAAATTTATTATAATCTGATCTATATTCACAATCATAATTCCAGATATTGTTGATGTCAGGTAGATTAATGTTTCTATTTAAAAACCTGGAGAATTTGTTCCAATTTGCATTGTGACAATCATATATAAAATAATTTGTGCTATGGTAATTACTTTTTAGTGACAATTTTACAGGTAAACGGTCCGAACTCAGGTCGTTTATGACTTCCGCTGGGGACATTATAAGCGGGTCGTTTGTCTGGAATACGTCCAGTGTTGAACCTTGTCTATTAGCGCTTGAAGGTATGTGGGTATTATCACAAGGATATATGACATCAATATTGGATGATTGTAATTTTTTATATAAAAAATTAAACTCACGGTTTACAGACGTTATACGCATTTGAAATTGTCGTGAACTTCGTTAGTCACATTAAGAAATCCAACTAGGCAAAGCTGCAGGTGTAACATCATTTGACCTTAACAACTTTATTATATATAATTAAATTTGTTGACAATTTGCCAAGAAAATATAGGTATTTCGTAAATATTTTTTAATTAATGAATGTTAGATAATATATTTATAATTTTAGCTTTACTTTTTTATCCGAAATTTCGTACATACAAAACATTTTTTATTTTATGACCTAAATTAGGGTATTCTAAACGAAACAACTATGGATTCTTTGTGTTCTATTTTAACCTCTTGCAATGCAATATGTAATTGTTCAATGGCATTATTGATCTGCAAGAAAAAATATATTATTATGTTGTCTCAAATACAGTTTTTATATTTAAATAAAGCATAAATTACCTGAATAATATCTTCGAAAAGAAATGGCAAGGCTAACAATTTCTCGGGATTTGAAATGTCCTTCAAAATACCTAAAAAAAATATCATTTTAAATAAAATTTAAATATAAGATTATTAAATAATTATTTTTTTAATTTATTAATCGAGATTGCCTCGATTTTTTTTCAAAGAATTTCAAAAACTTTTGTTTTTGGGGGGCTTTTACCTTGTCTATGGGCGCATTCAGAAGACGTAGCTCCCATTGGGTTTTAAACATTTTTGTATAAGATAAGAGGTTTGAAACTTTTCAAGAATATGGTTTAAGGTCTACTGATGATTTGGCATAAGACCCATGAAATGCATGTAGTTTTTAAACTATTAAATAAAAATTATAGGCCAATAGCTGCCATTTAGGAATGTACGGCATTATAAATATGTTTACCACAACGTATTTTATAAATACAAATATAGTAGGAGATAATTTTTTGTTTAAACAGAACGCAAAAAGGATATAAAATATCTTTTGATCACACCAATCGACCAAGGCGTATTAAGCAAATGAAATTATTAGTACAACAATTACAACAATATAAGAACATGCATTTTTAAGCTATTGCAAAGCTTTTATCGCGGGCTTTGAGAGCAGCGACCGAATCGAGAAATTCCGTAACGAAAAAAACCTAACACCAAGTTTGTTTCTTAAGTATTTTGTTTTTTCAATCACGTGAGCTTGCATGAATGTAAGTAAAAAACAATTGAGCGTGAGTGAAAAATGAAAAATGGAAGGTGCATTCTTCAATCCGAAAGGCATTCGTATGAATTCATACTTGCCTCCATTAACGCAAAAGGCTGTCTTTTCTCTGTCACTTTCTTTAATTTTAATTTGCTGAAAGCCAGATTCCAAATCCAAGGTAGAGAAGAATTTAGCATTACCCAAATTTTGCAAAGTTGTGTTAACGTCAGGGATAATGTACCTATCTGTAATTGTATGCTCATTTAATTTGCGGAAATCTATTACCATTCTCCTTTTAGGTTTACCGTTTTCATCAACACCTTTTTTCTTCACTGTTAACATTGGAGAATTATATGGACTGAAACTCCTTTGGATTATTCCATCTTTTAAAAACTTTTATATTTCTTTATTGACGAATTCCATATCACTCATATTTCCAGGGTATTGTTTCGTCCAAATAGGATCCTTATTAGTTGTTCTGATACTCGCTTCGATTGTTGTCGTCAAAGGCAAAGGACCTATTTTATTGTTTTCCTGCATCAAACTATCTATTTCTACTTCATATTGTTTTTCTCCTATAGAGTAATTTATTCTATGTGATAATTCTGGGACACTGAACAATTTTCCTTCCATGTCTATGACCGCGTTTAATTGTATCATTCCCTGAACTCCTAACATTAGATCAAAATCGACATCATTTTTTAATTCAAAAAATTCTAATTCTTTCTTCTGCTTGGACGTTATGATCGATTCACCGTGCATGGTGGTCATTTTTAAAGGTTTGGTTCTAATTCTAGGTCCTAAGACTAAGTTTTTTTTAATATAATTGTGGGTTGCTCCAGAGTCTATGAATATCTTATGCTTTTTGTTGTCATCATCAGTCATAGTTATATAGAACAACCCGTCTATTAGTTTAAATTTTTAAATATGGTTAGAATTATATTGGGACTTACTACTTTTTTTAGATATAATGCTGCTATTGTCCTCTATAGGTTGAGTAGCCTCTATTCTATTGTTTCGTTGTATCTTTGACTGCTGATGATAATTCCCACTGTGTAATCTCTTCCAGGGTTGACTGTGGAATCCTTGAGTGTTGTACTGGACTTGATTGGTGTTACCAGAGGAGATATCCATTGGTTCTGGCTTGGGGAAGTTATTTTGGTGCTGATGTTGATGTGATGAATGGTAAGACGGTCTTCTGAAATGCTGTTCATTTTTGAATGGTTGTCGTGGTTGTGTCTTCTGGTGCATTTTTTAATGATGACTTCTCTTTTCTTCACGATGGACATTGTTATAATGAAGACCTCTAGGTTATTGTCATGCCCTATGGTTTGTGCAATGGCATAGGCATGTTCTAAATCCCTGATTGGGTTCCCGTAGATTGTTGACCGAATAAAATCGTTATTTATGCCATTTTTATACGTTCGAACTGCATCTTCCATTGCATGTCCCGTCATACACTTAATCGACTCTGGGGGATCTCCGGACATTGCAATTTTTGAAGTAACTACTGTCAGTGCTTTACTAACTTCATCGTGGAATTCTGACAGAGTTAATTTGCCTTGGGTTAATCTTAACAATTCGTCTTTAAGGACATACAGTGGTCGCTGATCACAATAAGTGTAATCTAATCTGTTCAGAATTGCCTCGAAGTTGAAAATAGTGTTGTGATTCAAAAGGATATTAGCTGCTGGCCCGATTATTTTGGATTTCACAATGGTCAGTGCTTCGACATATTTGTTGGAATTCGCATGACGGTTAATGCTATTCATTAAACGTGTAGCATCCTCTCTCCATAATCGATAGTTGCTCTTTGTTCCGTCAAACGTGGATAATGACTTGAATATCTCAAGGTTGATCTCATTCGGGCTGTTATATGTAGCTACCTTGGGTTCTAGAGCTTCGGCATATGCCTGCCCTACGACCGGATTTATTGGGATCTGTTCTAGTCTGCTGCGTAGTGAAACATTTTCCTGCTGGATGCCTTGCAAAGCTACTTGTAGGTTTGCTATTTGTTGCATCAACTGGTTTAAAGTTTCTTGCTCCATGTTTCTGTTTTTTTCGAAGATTTTTATTCTTGCGGCTTTTCTCATCAAGTCTTAATTACTGCACTTTATTTTTTGAGTTTTTGTGTCCTGTTCTATGCAGGATTTAGTTTTTAATTTGTTAAATATCCTATTTTATCTAGGATTTGTTATTTAATTTCTTCCTTTTAAGAATTTTTTTTTTATGTCTTCTTTTTATAAAGAAGTTGTTCTGGTTCCTTGCTGCGACAAGTATTCCAGTGGTCCGCTCTTCGAAGGATATAAATATAATATCCTCCTGGCAGGATCGCCAGTTATGAAAACACTTATTTGGTTTTCTAAAAATATTATATCTTCAAGATACTAGCCGTACCTTGAAGTATTCTTTATTTAATATTATCTTAACATTAAAATACTTAATTCTATGAGTTCTGTTCGAACCGTCTAATTACGACTGTCCTACAATTTTAATTTCTTTTTCTTAAATACTAGAATTTTCTTAATCTTAAACACATTTGGGTTTTTCTTAAACTTGTAAACATGTTTTTATCTGAAACTAATTACCTAGAATTGGTCGACCTTTCTTATCGTAAACTAATAACCTTGAATTTGTTTACAATATTTGAGTCGACCTTTTTTTACAACATTTGAGTCGACCTTTTTTATCTTAAACTAATAATTACTTTCTGTGGAAATTTCTTATCGTCTATTTTATGGAAATTTCCTACTGTCTATCTTAACTTACATACAAAAAAAAATACTTTTTCGAAAAGTTCTGACCGAAATTTTTCAACGGATGCTAAAATTTTGGCCTGGGGGCAAATCACGGCATTCGATATCAAGCGAAATTTCCATAAAAGTTCAAAAATTTTGTATGGAATTTTACCCGTTATCGAATGCCGTGATTTGCCCCCTGTGTTTTAGAATTTCTTTTAGCTGCTCCCACTCGTATTTCCGCTGCGTCTGCCATTTAACAAGGGCGTTCGTTGCTTCAGCTAACGTTTTTGTGGTTTCGACCTATTCTCTGGCTGCAGCTACTTTTAGCTTTTTGGCCGAAGACAAACCGGGTAACTCCTCCACACTTTCCCCATATTTTGGTTTTTTCTCATTTTCTTCCTTTGGGAAGATGTAGTCGTTGCCTGGTGAGTGTAATTACCGCTGTATTTGTGATACAGTCTGCGTAGCCGAACATGCCGCCACTAGGTGCTGCAGATTTGGATAACGACAGTGTTCTGTCCACTATTTGCTCTAATTGAGTTAAATTGCACATACGATATAAACCACCTCCAGTTTCACGAAGACTTTTATTATTCTCCGCAAGTTTTCTTTTGGTGCGGGATTTCCAGTCAGCGCAGTGGCCGTGTTCTGTAACTCTCACATCGAGAAAGTTTTCGATTGCAATGTGTGAAATGAAACAAAAATGCCATAAAATGATACAAACAGCTGTTTTTCTCATTAAACTGTGTCTGTAATTTTTTTGAGAGCAATAGATGTCACGTAAGCAAACTACTCGCCAATTTACAGAAAAAGTGTGTCTGTAAAATTTTTGCGAGAAAAGCTGCCGCTTTCAACTGTCAAAAATACCCGCAAACAAAAACGCGGTGAGATAAAATTGAAAAATACAAAACATATTCATTCAAATGTAATTAATAATAATACGGAAAAGGTAAGAAGTATCTTCATCTTAAATGATTTATTCATTGTTAAATTATTTTATTATTTTAGAAAAATATGCGAATTTCTGAGCATATTTTGTAAATAAACATTAATGTCGCACCATACATTATTTTGTACAGCCGACGGTTGTATTTTCGCCGCGGTCCTTGAAATTTTTTTAATGTTCATAGATTTTGGGCGCCGTCAACAATATTTGTGACTAGCGTTCTCAACGCATAAAATTTCACTTCAGCTTTTAGTTTTATTTAATGACATTTCTAACGTAACTACTTCGATTGTTTTCGACATGAGTTACAGACACACTTTTTTCTCACTTTTCGAGAAACGATGGATACATGGAAACACACATGAACACTGATGATGGGAGTGTAGCGGCTCCCGAAAAACAACGTTGTTTCTGTTCTGCCGTGTAAGTTGAAATTAATTGGTGTTAAAATTTTCCCTTGTTGCTTTGTTGTCTCATGTCCAATTCTTTCTGAATAAAAAATGTTACGAACTTTAGCCAAAAAAATTAATCACTTTGGATTAAAGAAACCATTAACAACAAAATTGTTCGAAAATAATCACATTAGATGGAATATTTTGTTTCACATCTTTTCGACGCGAGAAATTCTCGCCAAAGTTACAGAACATGGGCACAGATCTGTAAATAAATACTAAAAATAACAAACAAAGGAGGAAGGCTTGTACAAATTTTTTACCTTTTTCCTCTCAAGAATGGTACATACGTACAGGAGGCCCCATTGAATTTAATTTTTTACCAACTGCCTCCACTGCTCTGTTGACATTTTACTCCCACCATAGACAGCACCTCCTCTAGCAAAATCTGGATACTCTCCATATATTCTGCTAGAACCTGCAGTTGATGATTACTAGACTGATTTTGACATTTGTGTTCTTACAAACCTCAGAAAAATTACAGTATGTCAAGAATGAGTTTACACACAAGAAAAATTTATATTTTTAAACTTTATTAGCAATATAAGTATACTTGTTTTGTATATACCATAATTTTTTTATTTATTGTAATTATTTACACATTTACAAGGATATTAAACGAAAAAATTTATCAAATTCAGTTCAAAACAAACAAAAATAAAGCAAAAATAAATATTACTCAGACTGGGTACCGTCAAATAACTTTTTACACAAAATTAAAAATTTACTTTTCTATTAGTTTAAGTTATTAAAAAATGCATTGATTTTTTTTATATTTATTATGGTCACCATTGGCATCTACCACACATTTTAGGCGCTTGTTCATGGAACTAACCAGTTTTTTCATGTCATAATTGGCAGGTATATTCTGCCACTCTTCTAATATAGCAGTTTTTAGAGCTGCTCTGCTTGTTGGCTTACGTTTAGCGACTCTCCTCTTCAAATAGACCCACAAATTTTCAATGGGGTTTAGGTCGGGGCTTTGAGCAGGGGTATCTATAACTTTCCCACAGTTATAAAGGATCCACATACGAACCATATGGGATTTATGTTTAGGATCGCTGTCCTGGTAAAATTTGAATTGAGGGATGCTATCTCTTATAAACCCGAATTTTTCATCACTGCTTGTCAAATGTTTCTTCAAAATATCTAAATATGGGTGTGCATCCATCGTTGATTCTATAAACGGTATGTCTCCAACACCTTTGCTCGAGATGCATCCCCAAACCATTATCGAAAATTTTCCAAATTTCACAGTTGGGATTATGTTGCGGTTTTCTAGCGATGTTAAGGGCTTGCGCCATACTTTTGTTGGTCCATTATTGTAGTACAGCATAATCTTCGTTTCGTCGCAGAAAATAACGTTGTCCCAATATTCGGTTGGCTGTGCAACGTTCAAAGTGGCAAAGGAAAGTCGTTTTTCTATATTTAAAGCTGAAAGCATAGGTTTTTTTCGTGCTACTCTTGACGAGTACTTTTTGCTTAATAAAACCTGGCGAATTGTTTCACGAGAAACGATAGGGCCGCATTCTTCCTGGAGCTCTCTAGCAATTTTTCTCCTTACGTTTATTTATTTTTCGTTTTGGACCACCACTTCTCCTGAACTCCAATCTATTCTCGTTTTCTGCGCGATTTATAATATTGTAAATTGTTTTTCGACACACTGAAAACATTTCTGATAACTCGCTCACGCTTTTTCCCAAGTGCAGATTATAATAAATTTAACTGAATTACATTATAAGTTAACCTTTTTCCTGGCGTATTAAACAAAAACTGGTTGATAAGTAATTTAAAAATATACAGAAATCAACCACGCACATAAAAAACGGGAAATGCAAAGTTAACTTTGTTGTTAATGCAGAAAAGAGTAAAACAAAAAAAGTGTAAACAGTTGCTTGACACTAACAAAATTAAGTAACAATTGTTTTTGTTGTACTTTGTTCTTATTTTACGCAAGCCTTGAAAATTTTTTGTCGTACATGTTTCTACGTATTGCATATAATGACAGTAAATCAAAAAATCTGTGTAAAAACACAAGATCTCTGCTTTTTGGCTAACGACGTTAAAAAAATTATATTTATTTTTAGTGTGTAAACTCATTCTTGACATACTAGTGGCCCGCAATTTTATATTGAGTTGCTTTCGTTATTGTTCGCGTTTATTTTCTTTCGACTAAGAATGTTAGTGGGCCGCAAATCAGCTGTTTGTCGTTTAAAATAAAAGAAAACAATAACGTTAGACATCGTGGGACTGGCGATAAGAAATTTGTTCTGCACGGCCAACAAATTTTAAGAAACGTTTTTCATCGACGTTTTTTGTACGCCATACAAAGAATTTTTGATAATTAAAAAAAATTTGTCATATTGGATCTGAAATTAATTATGATTCCTCGAAAACTATTATCGATAACGAATTCCTTTTTTATGTTGGCTAAACAACAGTTTTTAATAAATAGTATGTGTACACTTTGTTCTATTTGTAGTTGTTTGCTATATTCACCATATTTTTGTAAAATTCGATGTTTGGTAGTGTATAACTTTTGAATATTAAAACAACGCAACTTTTTCAAAAAATGTTTAAAAGTCAAATTATTTCGAATACCATGTTTTGCCATATTTCAGCCGTTAATGAACCGACTTCAATTAATTTCAGTAGAAAACTTCCTAGAACTCCATACAAGAGATCTGCTTAAATTGACCGTAGGACAGCTGGGGCCATAAAAAACAACAGAATATGACAGATAACGAAAAAAGTATTAGTACTTTAACTATATCTTATTAATTATTGAATCGAGTTTTCTTATTTTCAAACCGAACAATTTTAGGAAAAATTCCAAGAGAATGGTCTAAAATTTATTTGTCTATGTTGTGTGAGGCCTTACACTAAAATATAGCAGACGGACTTCTCTATCTATAAGGATTCAGAATACATATATGAACATATATACATTGTGGGACTTAAATGAATAATGAAGAAATTACATATGGAATGATAAACCTATGTATCCCCTTTCCAAAGTTTTTGGTGAAGTGTATAAAAAGAAAACAAACGTAGTCAGTAAAATTAATTAGTAAAATAGTAAATGTATCTGTACATACATAGTATGTATCTAAAAGGGATGATTACATTTTTTATAGTTTACGAGGAAATCTAAAAAATTATTTGCACGCTTATTATCAATATACTAATTATTATTATCAATACTAATTATCTAAAAATAAAATTGCTTATTTTACAATTTTAGCTCCATACAAGTTATGAAAACACTTATTTGGTTTTCTAAAAATATTATATCTTCAAGATACTAGCCGTACCTTGAAGTATTCTTTATTTAATATTATCTTAACATTAAAATACTTAATTCTATGTGTTCTGTTCGAACTGTCTAATTACCACTGTCTAATTACGACTGTCCTACAATTTTAATTTCTTTTTCTTAAATACTAGAATTTTCTTAATCTTAAACACATTTGGGTTTTTCTTAAACTTGTAAACATGTTTTTATCTGAAACTAATTACCTAGAATTGGTCGACCTTTCTTATCGTAAACTAATAACCTTGAATTTGCTTACAACATTTGAGTCGACCTTTTTTATCTTAAACTAATAATTACTTTCTATGGAAATTTCTTATCGTCTATTTTATGGAAATTTCCTACTGTCTATCTTAACTCTCTCCCTACTTAAAAATGAATCGTCCCGATTCGTATCTAAGCTGTAACTCTCCCCTCACAAAAATGAATCGACTCGATTCATATGTGATTAGTAATTAATTCCTGTCTTGCATTTTCTAATTTTTTGTTATATATTACCTGAAAATTTTCTCTAGCCCTGATTTCTCTTAGGGTTAAATAATATTTTGTTACTTTTAGAATACTATATGTAAGAATTATTGTTGTTATTATTGCTAAAAGTATATACAAAGCGTACCTGATGGGATGTTTTTCTACAGGTATTATGAATCATCAATTTGGGTTAATATGTATTTTTGTCCCTCGATGTGCTTTATCTCAGTTATTGCTTTCGACGTCTGGAATAATATTGCCAGTACGGCTATAATCTGGTATACTTGCTTCATCATGTCTGAAAGTGATATTCTTTATGTTGTTTTTATGTACACTTTTTCCTTTTTTTGTTATGATTATGTCTCCTAAGTCTTCCTCGACAATTTCTTTTTTGTAACGTGGTAGATTTTTATTTCTGATGCCGACTATTTTTACTAATACCTGTGTGCCCTTTGTGAACGTTGTGTGTTTTGCGTTTTTGTTTAATCGGTTAAGCACTTTTTCAGACGCGTCCTTTAGATTTTTTATTATCTCTTCTTTGTTTGCATTAATTAAACCGAAATATATGTCCTTTGGTCGATATTTTACTACACTGTGCACTGTATTATTGAGCTCTTTAATGGCTCTGAATATTTCATCTCTGCTTGTGGAGTGGTTGTTAAATTTAAAAATTCTTGTTAGTTCACTAATTGAGTTGTGCGCTCTTTCAACTTGTCCGTTCGCTGCTGATCTATGAACTGGCGTTTCTAATTTTTTAATGCCGTATTTATGGCACATTTGTTTAATGGCTGGTGTGACAAAAGATGCTTCGTTGTCAGTTATCAATCGTTTACATTCGGGAAAACTTGTAGTGATTATTCCTTCTAACTCGTTTTCAATTCCTGCTTTTGTTTTGATTTCGCGTGCTACTATGTATTTGGAAAATTTATCTATGGTTACGAGGTACATCATTTTATCATTGAAATAAATATCTGCGTGTATAAATTCTCTGGGTTGTGTTGGTATAGTCGCGTAAGGGTTCTTTGATAGGGTTTCTTTCATATCTACCATATAAGCATGCTGAACAATTGTTATTATATTTTTTTACATCTCTTTTTATTTCTGGCCAATAGTATTTCTCGAGTATTTCATTTATAGCATTTTTGTAGCTTCTATGAGCTCTATCATGTGTTTCTTTAACAATGCGAGTTTGCTCATTCTTATCTACTACGTCTTTTAATTTTTTAGGGGTATAGACAAAATTTGTCCCAATAAATGTGTTTGTGATTGTTTTTCCATATTTATATATGTTTTCAATATCTGTGTGTAATGATATAACTCTCTTTGGGGGTATGAATTTTTTTAACTCTGTTATTAAATTATCATGGTTAGTAAAATTAATAGTATATCGGATTTTCCCCGAAAAAATAGTTCGTGTTCTTGTTTCTACCAAATTATTCGTGGGTACCAATTCTATTTGTATGCCGTATGAATTAAATGGCTGTGAAACTGATTTAATAATATCACTACGTGAACTTTCGGCTGAGTGTACGGTCTCAATTGAAGACGTGTTTATAATCTGTCGGGATAGTGCGTCGGCTACTACATTTTCTGTACCTGGTTTGTATTTCATTTTTGCACCGTAATCTTCTATTATAGCTTTCCAGCGTTTTAATTTGGGGTTAGGGTTTTTTTCTGAGATGGCGTATGTTAGGGACTGATGGTCTGTGAAGATCGTAAGGTCGGCTATGCCGTATATATAATTCCTAAGCTTTTGCAAGGCCCATATTATGGCTAATAATTCTTTCTCATTTGTACTATACCTTTGCTCTGTTTCACTCAAAGTTCTTGATAAAAAGTAAATGGGGTTCTTATTTTGGCTTAACACGGCTCCAATAGCTATGTTGGATACATCCGTTGTTAATTCGAATGGGTTTTTAAAGTCGGGTTGAAATAGTTCCACCTGTTCTTTTAATTTTAATTTTTCTATAGCTGCTATGGCTATTTGATCCAATTCGGTTTGCTTATTTGCACTTTTGTTTTTGCCTATATGTGCGTTTTCACCCTTCAAATGTATGGTTAGAGGTTTTGTAATTTGAGCGTAGTCTTTTACAAATCTACGGTAATAACCTGTTAATCCTAAAAATCCTCTCAAATTCTTGAGAGTTTTGGGAATGGGAAAATTTTCAATTGCTCTTATTTTCTCTGGGTCTGTCGTTATTTTATTGTGTTTGATGATGTGGCCCAGGTACTCAACTTCGGACATAAAGAATTTTGATTTTTCATCCGAGACTTTTAGGGTAGCTTTATTTAATGCATCAAAAATAATGTTTATGTGTTTCATGTGCTCTTCTGCTGTAGATGAATAGATCAAAACATCATCCATGTAGACGTACACGAATTTTCCTATGAATTCCCTTAAAATGTCGTCTACGCACCGTTGAAAAATGGAAGGTGCATTCTTCAATCCGAAAGGCATTCGTATGAATTCATACTTGCCTCCATTAATGCAAAAGGCTGTCTTTTCTCTGTCACTTTCTTTAATTTTAATTTGCTGAAAGCCAGATTCCAAATCCAAGGTAGTGAAGAATTTAGCATTACCCAAATTTTGCAAAGTTGTGTTAACGTCAGGGATAATGTACCTATCTGTAATTGTATGCTCATTTAATTTGCGGAAATCTATTACCATTCTCCTTTTAGGTTTACCGTTTTCATCAACACCTTTTTTCTTCACTGTTAACATTGGAGAATTATATGGACTGAAACTCCTTTGGATTATTCCATCTTTTAATAACTTTTATATTTCTTTATTGACGAATTCCATATCACTCATATTTCCAGGGTATTGTTTCGTCCAAATAGGATCCTTATTAGTTGTTCTGATACTCGCTTCGATTGTTGTCGTCAAAGGCAAAGGACCTATTTTATTGTTTTCCTGCATCAAACTATCTATACTTCATATTGTTTTTCTCCTATAGAGTAATTTATTCTATGTGATAATTCTGGGACACTGAACAATTTTCCTTCCATGTCTATGACCGCGTTTAATTGTATCATTCCCTGAACTCCTAACATTAGATCAAAATCGACATCATTTTTTAATTCAAAAAATTCTAATTCTTTCTTCTGCTTGGACGTTATGATCGATTCACCGTGCATGGTGGTCATTTTTAAAGGTTTGGTTCTAATTCTAGGTCCTAAGACTAAGTTTTTTTAATATAATTGTGGGTTGCTCCAGAGTCTATGAATATCTTATGCTTTTTGTTGTCATCATCAGTCATAGTTATATAGAACAACCCGTCTATTAGTTTAAATTTTTATAAATATGGTTAGAATTATATTGGGACTTACTACTTTTTTTAGATATAATGCTGCTATTGTCCTCTATAGGTTGAGTAGCCTCTATTCTATTGTTTCGTTGTATCTTTGACTGCTGATGATAATTCCCACTGTGTAATCTCTTCCAGGGTTGACTGTGGAATCCTTGAGTGTTGTACTGGACTTGATTGGTGTTACCAGAGGAGATATCCATTGGTTCTGGCTTGGGGAAGTTATTTTGGTGCTGATGTTGATGTGATGAATGGTAAGACGGTCTTCTGAAATGCTGTTCATTTTTGAATGGTTGTCGTGGTTGTGTCTTCTGGTGCATTTTCTCATGATGACTTCTCTTTTCTTCACGATGGACATTGTTATAATGAAGACCTCTAGGTTATTGTCATGCCCTATGGTTTGTGCAATGGCATAGGCATGTTCTAAATCCCTGATTGGGTTCCCGTAGATTGTTGACCGAATAAAATCGTTATTTATGCCATTTTTATACGTTCGAACTGCATCTTCCATTGCATGTCCCGTCATACACTTAATCGACTCTGGGGGATCTCCGGACATTGCAATTTTTGAAGTAACTACTGTCATGCTTTACTAACTTCATCGTGGAATTCTGACAGAGTTAATTTGCCTTGGGTTAATCTTATTAATTCGTCTTTAAGGACATACAGTGGTCGCTGATCACAATAAGTGTAATCTAATCTGTTCAGAATTGCCTCGAAGTTGAAAATAGTGTTGTGATTCAAAAGGATATTAGCTGCTGGCCCGATTATTTTGGATTTCACAATGGTCAGTGCTTCGACATATTTGTTGGAATTCGCATGACGGTTAATGCTATTCATTAAACGTGTAGCATCCTCTCTCCATAATCGATAGTTGCTCTTTGTTCCGTCAAACGTGGATAATGACTTGAATATCTCAAGGTTGATCTCATTCGGGCTGTTATATGTAGCTACCTTGGGTTCTAGAGCTTCGGCATATGCCTGCCCTACGACCGGATTTATTGGGATCTGTTCTAGTCTGCTGCGTAGTGAAACATTTTCCTGCTGGATGCCTTGCAAAGCTACTTGTAGGTTTGCTATTTGTTGCATCAACTGGTTTAAAGTTTCTTGCTCCATGTTTCTGTTTTTTTCGAAGATTTTTATTCTTGCGGCTTTTCTCATCAAGTCTTAATTACTGCACTTTATTTTTTGAGTTTTTGTATCCTGTTCTATGCAGGATTTAGTTTTTAATTTGTTAAATATCCTATTTTATCTAGGATTTGTTATTTAATTTCTTCCTATTAAGAATTTTTTTTATGTCTTCTTTTTATAAAGAAGTTGTTCTGGTTCCTTGCTGCGACAAGTATTCCAGTGGTCCGCTCTTCGAAGGATATAAATATAATATCCTCCTGGCAGGATCGCCAGTTATGAAAACACTTATTTGGCTTTCTAAAAATATTATATCTTCAAGATACTAGCCGTACCTTGAAGTATTCTTTATTTAATATTATCTTAACATTAAAATACTTAATTCTATGTGTTCTGTTCGAACCGTCTAAATACCACTGTCTAATTACGACTGTCCTACAATTTTAATTTCTTTTTCTTAAATACTAGAATTTTCTTAATCTTAAACACATTTGGGTTTTTCTTAAACTTGTAAACATGTTTTTATCTGAAACTAATTACCTAGAATTGGTCGACCTTTCTTATCGTAAACTAATAACCTTGAATTTGTTTACAATATTTGAGTCGACCTTTTTTTACAACATTTGAGTCGACCTTTTTTATCTTAAACTAATAATTACTTTCTATGGAAATTTCTTATCGTCTATTTTATGAAAATTTCCTACTGTCTATCTTAACTTACATACAAAAAAAATACTTTTTCGAAAAGTTCTGACCGAAATGCTTCAACGGATGCTAAAATTTTGGCCTGGGGGCAAATCACGGCATTCGATATCAAGCGAAATTTCCATAAAAGTTCAAAAATTTTGTATGGGATTTTACCCGTTATCGAATGCCGTGATTTGCCCCCTGTGTTTTAGAATTTCTTTTAGCTGCTCCCACTCGTATTTCCGCTGCGTCTGCCATTTAACAAGGGCGTTCGTTGCTTCAGCTAACGTTTTTGTGGTTTCGACCTATTCTCTGGCTGCAGCTACTTTTAGCTTTTTGGCCGAAGACAAACCGGGTAACTCCTCCACACTTTCCCCATATTTTGGTTTTTTCTCATTTTCTTCCTTTGGGAAGATGTAGTCGTTGCCTGGTGGGTGTAATTACCGCTGTATTTGTGATACAGTCTGCGTAGCCGAACATGCCGCCACTAGGTGCTGCAGATTTGGATAACGACAGTGTTCTGTCCACTATTTGCTCTAATTGAGTTAAATTGCACATACGATATAAACCACCTCCAGTTTCACGAAGACTTTTATTATTCTCCGCAAGTTTTCTTTTGGTGCGGGATTTCCAGTCAGCGCAGTGGCCGTGTTCTGTAACTCTCACATCGAGAAAGTTTTCGATTGCAATGTGTGAAATGAAACAAAAATGCCATAAAATGATACAAACAGCTGTTTTTCTCATTAAACTGTGTCTGTAATTTTTTTGAGAGCAATAGATGTCACGTAAGCAAACTACTCGCCAATTTACAGAAAAAGTGTGTCTGTAAAATTTTTGCGAGAAAAGCTGCCGCTTTCAACTGTCAAAAATACCCGCAAACAAAAACGCGGTGAGATAAAATTGAAAAATACAAAACATATTCATTCAAATGTAATTAATAATAATACGGAAAAGGTAAGAAGTATCTTCATCTTAAATGATTTATTCATTGTTAAATTATTTTATTATTTTAGAAAAATATGCGAATTTCTGAGCATATTTTGTAAATAAACATTAATGTCGCACCATACATTATTTTGTACAGCCGACGGTTGTATTTTCGCCGCGGTCCTTGAAATTTTTTTAATGTTCATAGATTTTGGGCGCCGTCAACAATATTTGTGACTAGCGTTCTCAACGCATAAAATTTCACTTCAGCTTTTAGTTTTATTTAATGACATTTCTAACGTAACTACTTCGATTGTTTTCGACATGAGTTACAGACACACTTTTTTCTCACTTTTCGAGAAACGATGGATACATGGAAACACACATGAACACTGATGATGGGAGTGTAGCGGCTCCCGAAAAACAACGTTGTTTCTGTTCTGCCGTGTAAGTTGAAATTAATTGGTGTTAAAATTTTCCCTTGTTGCTTTGTTGTCTCATGTCCAATTCTTTCTGAATAAAAAATGTTACGAACTTTAGCCAAAAAAATTAATCACTTTGGATTAAAGAAACCATTAACAACAAAATTGTTCGAAAATAATCACATTAGATGGAATATTTTGTTTCACATCTTTTCGACGCGAGAAATTCTCGCCAAAGTTACAGAACATGGGCACAGATCTGTAAATAAATACTAAAAATAACAAACAAAGGAGGAAGGCTTGTACAAATTTTTTACCTTTTTCCTCTCAAGAATGGTACATACGTACAGGAGGCCCCATTGAATTTAATTTTTTACCAATTGCCTCCACTGCTCTGTTGACATTTTACTCCCACCATAGACAGCACCTCCTCTAGCAAAATCTGGATACTCTCCATATATTCTGCTAGAACCTGCAGTTGATGATTACTAGACTGATTTTGACATTTGTGTTCTTACAAACCTCAGAAAAATTACAGTATGTCAAGAATGAGTTTACACACAAGAAAAATTTATATTTTTAAACTTTATTAGCAATATAAGTATACTTGTTTTGTATATACCATAATTTTTTTATTTATTGTAATTATTTACACATTTACAAGGATATTAAACGAAAAAATTTATCAAATTCAGTTCAAAACAAACAAAAATAAAGCAAAAATAAATATTACTCAGACTGGGTACCGTCAAATAACTTTTTACACAAAATTAAAAATTTACTTTTCTATTAGTTTAAGTTATTAAAAAATGCATTGATTTTTTTTATATTTATTATGGTCACCATTGGCATCTACCACACATTTTAGGCGCTTGTTCATGGAACTAACCAGTTTTTTCATGTCATAATTGGCAGGTATATTCTGCCACTCTTCTAATATAGCAGTTTTTAGAGCTGCTCTGCTTGTTGGCTTACGTTTAGCGACTCTCCTCTTCAAATAGACCCACAAATTTTCAATGGGGTTTAGGTCGGGGCTTTGAGCAGGGGTATCTATAACTTTCCCACAGTTATAAAGGATCCACATACGAACCATATGGGATTTATGTTTAGGATCGCTGTCCTGGTAAAATTTGAATTGAGGGATGCTATCTCTTATAAACCCGAATTTTTCATCACTGCTTGTCAAATGTTTCTTCAAAATATCTAAATATGGGTGTGCATCCATCGTTGATTCTATAAACGGTATGTCTCCAACACCTTTGCTCGAGATGCATCCCCAAACCATTATCGAAAATTTTCCAAATTTCACAGTTGGGATTATGTTGCGGTTTTCTAGCGATGTTAAGGGCTTGCGCCATACTTTTGTTGGTCCATTATTGTAGTACAGCATAATCTTCGTTTCGTCGCAGAAAATAACGTTGTCCCAATATTCGGTTGGCTGTGCAACGTTCAAAGTGGCAAAGGAAAGTCGTTTTTCTATATTTAAAGCTGAAAGCATAGGTTTTTTTCGTGCTACTCTTGACGAGTACTTTTTGCTTAATAAAACCTGGCGAATTGTTTCACGAGAAACGATAGGGCCGCATTCTTCCTGGAGCTCTCTAGCAATTTTTCTCCTTACGTTTATTTATTTTTCGTTTTGGACCACCACTTCTCCTGAACTCCAATCTATTCTCGTTTTCTGCGCGATTTATAATATTGTAAATTGTTTTTCGACACACTGAAAACATTTCTGATAACTCGCTCACGCTTTTTCCCAAGTGCAGATTATAATAAATTTAACTGAATTACATTATAAGTTAACCTTTTTCCTGGCGTATTAAACAAAAACTGGTTGATAAGTAATTTAAAAATATACAGAAATCAACCACGCACATAAAAAACGGGAAATGCAAAGTTAACTTTGTTGTTAATGCAGAAAAGAGTAAAACAAAAAAAGTGTAAACAGTTGCTTGACACTAACAAAATTAAGTAACAATTGTTTTTGTTGTACTTTGTTCTTATTTTACGCAAGCCTTGAAAATTTTTTGTCGTACATGTTTCTACGTATTGCATATAATGACAGTAAATCAAAAAATCTGTGTAAAAACACAAGATCTCTGCTTTTTGGCTAACGACGTTAAAAAAATTATATTTATTTTTAGTGTGTAAACTCATTCTTGACATACTAGTGGCCCGCAATTTTATATTGAGTTGCTTTCGTTATTGTTCGCGTTTATTTTCTTTCGACTAAGAATGTTAGTGGGCCGCAAATCAGCTGTTTGTCGTTTAAAATAAAAGAAAACAATAACGTTAGACATCGTGGGACTGGCGATAAGAAATTTGTTCTGCACGGCCAACAAATTTTAAGAAACGTTTTTCATCGACGTTTTTTGTACGCCATACAAAGAATTTTTGATAATTAAAAAAAATTTGTCATATTGGATCTGAAATTAATTATGATTCCTCGAAAACTATTATCGATAACGAATTCCTTTTTTATGTTGGCTAAACAACAGTTTTTAATAAATAGTATGTGTACACTTTGTTCTATTTGTAGTTGTTTGCTATATTCACCATATTTTTGTAAAATTCGATGTTTGGTAGTGTATAACTTTTGAATATTAAAAAAACCAAAACCATTCAGAGAAAGATGAAAGTGCTTTCTTAATGCCTACATAAACCCGCCACGACCCGCATGTTGAAACATTTTTTTTAATTTAATGAAAATATTGAAATGAGATTTTTATGACTTGAGTTCAAATCTGAATTTACCCATATCTTCTTAATTTAAGAAATTATTTTTGGATAAATTCATTATTTTATTAAGAGAGTACTTTTTATTTGAAACAATTAATTCATCAGACTAGTATCGTATGTTTCAACAGGTTGCTTCAAATTAGAAAATCCTTAAAGCATAGGTCCTCTCTATGATTCTTACATACATTGTTTTGTAATCGGATCGCAAGTTTCAAATATGCAGATTTTTCCCCTTTTTTTCTAATTAGCCCCACTGTGTGTTGGTGGTTAATATTATTTTGATCTGCAAAATCTACTAATCTTTTATGAATAATTTTTCCAAAGACCTTTTCCAGTAAACTTAAGATGCTTATTGGGCTATATCTGGTGGGTAGTTTGGGATCTTTTCCCTTCTTATAAATCGATATGACTTTTGATTTTGTTAAAGTACGGAGAAAAAAGCCATTAATGAAGCAACAATTAAATATTTTACTTAGAACTTCATAAAAGTAGTCTGACATTTTTTTAAGATAATACAATACGCCGATTAAGATGACTGCTTATTAGCCCAAATTTCAGTTTTAGATGTCATGTTAATCATTCTTTACAACAAATAAAAAGTTAACATCTACTTATTTAATAGGCACAAATCCAATAAATTTTTGCTTCTATCGACTATGGCCGGAGCTACCATCCATTCCCCACTTGCATACTAAAAGCACTTTAGGTATGTTCTCCTTTATATTACAAAGTTTTACTGTAGAATCTAAAGTTTAGATCAACTTGTGCTGAAATTTCTGTAACTCTTGCATATACATATATATACATATATTTTATTTTTCCTTACGTGTATTATACAGAGAAGGTAGACAATTTTCATACAATTCGTTAATTGTCTTCTGGAGAACATTCTGTAACGGTAGCTTAAGGTTTCGTTGAAGGATTGTACTGGCGGCTTAGAAGGCGGAACGTTCTCTAAAGCTAGGACTCGCCGGACGGGAGCGGTTCTTGCCAGCTATTTCGCCTATAATACCTTACCATTATCAGAAAATCAACGAACGTGCAATAATATATATAATGATTAAATTGACAATCGGACGGACATTTTACATCATGGGGTAGAATGCGGAAGTTAAGCAAAATAAAAATTATCGCTTGTGCCAACAGTGATCACATGCCCACATCTACCCTTTGTTCACCTTTATCCTTTTAATATGTTTAAGGGAACCCCTAAACCTATTCTAGTTGGCTCTCTTTATTTCAAACTCGGTTTAGTTCATATTAATTCATTTCAGTTTATTTCTTTTATAATTGTAATAACTCATAAATGATTCAAAGCCACACTTATATTGTTTTTAATAATTTACTGCAACGCCATTTTAATTTGTTAATATAGTTATAATTTACACACAGTATACGCATGTATCGTTCGTTTTTCCAGTTAACCTCAGCTGTAGCGCATCCAGATTATTATCCTATTTTCTAGCATAGCTCAGTGCTGCCACATCCTGCTATTCTTTTTAATTTTATTCCAGGATCTTCTGGCTGAACTGCTGGAGGACGTCGATAGTGACTCCTGTAAAGAAACAATATCTTCTGATATGTTTTTAGAAACAGTCGATGTCGGTATCTTTTTAACATGTCAGACGTTTCAATTAAATGTTTTCCATTTCCCATTATTTCAACTTCGTTTCCATTTCTGTTTACCACCTCATATTCCGTTACATCAAAATTTGTAGTCAGCTTATGTGGAAAAACAACGTTTTTGAGCTTCTTTTGTCTCCTCTTTCTTTTCCTTTTTGCTTATTTATGAAATCCAAATCTCTTGCTGAGGAATCCATCATTTCCTCTGTTATGTCCTGGATACTTGGTATTTTGTCCCGTATCACACGATTAACCATAAGTTCAGATGGAGGAGACCCAGTTGTTCCGTGTGGTGTTACATTATACATTAAAATGAACTTTTGTATTTCTTGTCTGTAGCTAATTCTGTTGGCGCTAGCTATTTTTAATCGTTTGACAAAGGGATTTGTTCATGTTTTCTACTTCTCCATTGGCTTGCGGCCAATAAGGTGGTGTAGTGATATGTGTGATGTTGTTCATCTTACAAAAGATTTCAAATTCTGAACTTACGTACTGTCGGCCATTATCTGTTCTTAAAGATTTCGGGAACCCAATTCTACGAAATATCTCCTTCATGGTCTTTATTATCTTCTCAGAGGTTATATTTCTCAAAAACACTACTTCCTGATACCGTGAATAGTAGTCTATTAAAACCAAAATATACTAATTGTTGGGCAGTGGCCCTAACAAATCCGTTGCCAGGCATTGCCAGGGACCATCCGGAAACGCATGCCGTTGCATCGGTGCAGGATTCGATATTTGCGAAACAAGTAAACAGTCACGACAGCTCTTAACGAAATTTTCCGCATCTTTATCTACTAAAGGCTCTTAGTCTGCGTTTCATAGCTGACTCTCCTGTGTGGCCCTCATGTGCTAACCTTTTCACGCAATGACTTAGGTATCACAATGTGAGTACCTCGTAGGAGAATATTGCCTATTGAAGAGAGCTCAGACCGGGATGGATAATAGTTACTTGACTTATCACTATCCCACGACTCATTGCTTACGCAATAACCACCGTTGGATTCTCGCCGGAGGCTTAGATGTTGGTTTAAAAATTGCCTCTAGTGGTTTTTGGTCTGTGACCAATTCGAATTCCAGACCGGCTAAATAGTAATAAAATTTTTCCACCGACCAGACCAGGGCGAAACTTTCTTTTTCAGTCTGCGAGTATCTCTGCTCAACGTCGCACAAACTTTTGCTACCAAAAGATATTATTTTTGGGTCCGCATTTGAATTAAATTGGATTAAAACCGCTCCTAGATCCACTGGGCTAGCGTCTGCTACTACTCGAGTTCTTCTCTTTGGATCAAAGTATGACAAATTGGGTATTTGAGACAGTTGTGTTTTAAGATGTTGAAAGGACTTCGCTTGTTCAGGACCCCAAATAAATTTTGTGTCTAATTTCAGTAATATTCTCAACGGTTCGGTGACATCCGCCAAACCAGGTATGAACTTGCCAACACACGTAATCAAGCCCAAAAAACTTCTTACCTCTTCTTTAATGTTCGGGGCTCGAAAATCTGCAATGACCTTAATTTTTTCTGGATCTGCCGTGAAGCCTTTTTCAGAGAGAAGATGGCCTAAGAATTTTAATTTCTGGGTTTTCCCAGTACAAGGTTATTTTCTTTAAATATCCCGATAACTTCTTTCACTGCTTTGTCATGTTATTCTTCCGTGCAACCAAATACGATCACATCACCTATATAGTTAAGGCAATTACTACAGGGTGACAATAGTCCTTCTAGTGTGCGTTGAAATATTTCTGGCGCCGAATTTATGCCAAATATCAGTCTTTTGTAACTAAATAGTCCCTTATGTGTAATAAATGTAGTTATCTCCCGGCTGCTTTCGTGCAATTCAAGTTGGTGATATGCGCTTTTAAGATCAAATCTTAATTTTGTCATGAAAGCGTCAAATGTAGGCAAAGGATAATTTTCTCTTAAAACAGCTTTGTTTGCGCGACGCATATCAATACATAACCTTATTTCACCATTTTCCTTAAACACAATTACTACAGGTAAAATCCATGGACTTGGTCCATGTCCAAACTTATCGCCTCCTCCAATTTAGCTGCCACTTTATCCTCAAGAGTGATTGGTATGCGTCGGAGTGGTTGCTGCACAGGTTTTACTGAAGTGTCGATAGTTAATTTCACTTGCACATTTTTCATTTTGGGGAATGCCTTGACATCCTCAATGCGATTCCCTTTGCATCCAAGTCGTAGTACTTTAAGTATCGTCGAAGTTTCACGACCTAATAATGACTGACTTCCATTTTCTATTACATAAAATGTAGCAACCGTTTCAGCATAGTTATCTATTGCAATTGGGGCTTCAAATACACAAATTACTTTAAGAATTTTTTTTATCATTTTAAAATTTAAATTTGTCATTTTAAAAACAAGTCTTCGTGCCAGACTGAATCAAAGACAGCTTTGACATCCAATAGAACTATGCCCGTTGACTTTTTATGGTTAAAGTTTGTTTGTACCAAATTTCTTATTCTTATCAGCGGGTGATCTGTGTTATGTTCTCTGCGGAACCCAAATTGTTGAGGTGGAATAATATTATTGTCTTCCATATAATCAGTCAATTTAATTTAATAACTTTTTCTAAGACGATCGACAATAAGCTGATAGGACGGTATGACAATGGACAGTCAGATTGTTTACCAAGTATTTTGATTGGGATAACTTTAGCCTCCTTAAACTTTTGGGGAAAATAGCAGAGCTTTTTAATTTAATTATGATTAAGAATTAATTATGATTGTTAAGAATTTAATGCGCTAAGATTTCACACTTTTCTTGATTGGTGGTGTACCGAAGACCATTTTGTTTTAAATTAGGGATACTGTTTGTCTTCTTTCTTAAAATTTTTGTCAAGTTCCAGAAGGGTGGCGAGCCTTTATCAATCGTTAATAATAAATAATCCCAAGATTTATTTCTAAATGAATCAATTTCCTCACGGATTCTCAGATTAAATATCTTCATCTGATAAAAGTCATTTAGATCCCTGTATCTTTGCCAATTCCGCCGATAACTATTTCTCCGTTGTGTCATATTCTTAATGTGGTAGGGCAATGGTTTTCCTCTTAATGAGGGATATATCTTAGGCACACTACAAGCGATTGAATCATTTAAAACATTTTCGAAATTTATTATAATCTGATCTATATTCACAATCATAATTCCAGATATTGTTGATGTCAGGTAGATTAATGTTTCTATTTAAAAACCTGGAGAATTTGTTCCAATTTGCATTGTGACAATCATATATAAAATAATTTGTGCTATGGTAATTACTTTTTAGTGACAATTTTACAGGTAAACGGTCCGAACTCAGGTCGTTTATGACTTCCGCTGGGGACATTATAAGCGGGTCGTTTGTCTGGAATACGTCCAGTGTTGAACCTTGTCTATTAGCGCTTGAAGGTATGTGGGTATTATCACAAGGATATATGACATCAATATTGGATGATTGTAATTTTTTATATAAAAAATTAAACTCACGGTTTACAGACGTTATACGCATTTGAAATTGTCGTGAACTTCGTTAGTCACATTAAGAAATCCAACTAGGCAAAGCTGCAGGTGTAACATCATTTGACCTTAACAACTTTATTATATATAATTAAATTTGTTGACAATTTGCCAAGAAAATATAGGTATTTCGTAAATATTTTTTAATTAATGAATGTTAGATAATATATTTATAATTTTAGCTTTACTTTTTTATCCGAAATTTCGTACATACAAAACATTTTTTATTTTATGACCTAAATTAGGGTATTCTAAACGAAACAACTATGGATTCTTTGTGTTCTATTTTAACCTCTTGCAATGCAATATGTAATTGTTCAATGGCATTATTGATCTGCAAGAAAAAATATATTATTATGTTGTCTCAAATACAGTTTTTATATTTAAATAAAGCATAAATTACCTGAATAATATCTTCGAAAAGAAATGGCAAGGCTAACAATTTCTCGGGATTTGAAATGTCCTTCAAAATACCTAAAAAAAATATCATTTTAAATAAAATTTAAATATAAGATTATTAAATAATTATTTTTTTAATTTATTAATCGAGATTGCCTCGATTTTTTTTCAAAGAATTTCAAAAACTTTTGTTTTTGGGGGGCTTTTACCTTGTCTATGGGCGCATTCAGAAGACGTAGCTCCCATTGGGTTTTAAACATTTTTGTATAAGATAAGAGGTTTGAAACTTTTCAAGAATATGGTTTAAGGTCTACTGATGATTTGGCATAAGACCCATGAAATGCATGTAGTTTTTAAACTATTAAATAAAAATTATAGGCCAATAGCTGCCATTTAGGAATGTACGGCATTATAAATATGTTTACCACAACGTATTTTATAAATACAAATATAGTAGGAGATAATTTTTTGTTTAAACAGAACGCAAAAAGGATATAAAATATCTTTTGATCACACCAATCGACCAAGGCGTATTAAGCAAATGAAATTATTAGTACAACAATTACAACAATATAAGAACATGCATTTTTAAGCTATTGCAAAGCTTTTATCGCGGGCTTTGAGAGCAGCGACCGAATCGAGAAATTCCGTAACGAAAAAAACCTAACACCAAGTTTGTTTCTTAAGTATTTTGTTTTTTCAATCACGTGAGCTTGCATGAATGTAAGTAAAAAACAATTGAGCGTGAGTGAAAAATGAAAAATGGAAGGTGCATTCTTCAATCCGAAAGGCATTCGTATGAATTCATACTTGCCTCCATTAACGCAAAAGGCTGTCTTTTCTCTGTCACTTTCTTTAATTTTAATTTGCTGAAAGCCAGATTCCAAATCCAAGGTAGAGAAGAATTTAGCATTACCCAAATTTTGCAAAGTTGTGTTAACGTCAGGGATAATGTACCTATCTGTAATTGTATGCTCATTTAATTTGCGGAAATCTATTACCATTCTCCTTTTAGGTTTACCGTTTTCATCAACACCTTTTTTCTTCACTGTTAACATTGGAGAATTATATGGACTGAAACTCCTTTGGATTATTCCATCTTTTAAAAACTTTTATATTTCTTTATTGACGAATTCCATATCACTCATATTTCCAGGGTATTGTTTCGTCCAAATAGGATCCTTATTAGTTGTTCTGATACTCGCTTCGATTGTTGTCGTCAAAGGCAAAGGACCTATTTTATTGTTTTCCTGCATCAAACTATCTATTTCTACTTCATATTGTTTTTCTCCTATAGAGTAATTTATTCTATGTGATAATTCTGGGACACTGAACAATTTTCCTTCCATGTCTATGACCGCGTTTAATTGTATCATTCCCTGAACTCCTAACATTAGATCAAAATCGACATCATTTTTTAATTCAAAAAATTCTAATTCTTTCTTCTGCTTGGACGTTATGATCGATTCACCGTGCATGGTGGTCATTTTTAAAGGTTTGGTTCTAATTCTAGGTCCTAAGACTAAGTTTTTTTTAATATAATTGTGGGTTGCTCCAGAGTCTATGAATATCTTATGCTTTTTGTTGTCATCATCAGTCATAGTTATATAGAACAACCCGTCTATTAGTTTAAATTTTTAAATATGGTTAGAATTATATTGGGACTTACTACTTTTTTTAGATATAATGCTGCTATTGTCCTCTATAGGTTGAGTAGCCTCTATTCTATTGTTTCGTTGTATCTTTGACTGCTGATGATAATTCCCACTGTGTAATCTCTTCCAGGGTTGACTGTGGAATCCTTGAGTGTTGTACTGGACTTGATTGGTGTTACCAGAGGAGATATCCATTGGTTCTGGCTTGGGGAAGTTATTTTGGTGCTGATGTTGATGTGATGAATGGTAAGACGGTCTTCTGAAATGCTGTTCATTTTTGAATGGTTGTCGTGGTTGTGTCTTCTGGTGCATTTTTTAATGATGACTTCTCTTTTCTTCACGATGGACATTGTTATAATGAAGACCTCTAGGTTATTGTCATGCCCTATGGTTTGTGCAATGGCATAGGCATGTTCTAAATCCCTGATTGGGTTCCCGTAGATTGTTGACCGAATAAAATCGTTATTTATGCCATTTTTATACGTTCGAACTGCATCTTCCATTGCATGTCCCGTCATACACTTAATCGACTCTGGGGGATCTCCGGACATTGCAATTTTTGAAGTAACTACTGTCAGTGCTTTACTAACTTCATCGTGGAATTCTGACAGAGTTAATTTGCCTTGGGTTAATCTTAACAATTCGTCTTTAAGGACATACAGTGGTCGCTGATCACAATAAGTGTAATCTAATCTGTTCAGAATTGCCTCGAAGTTGAAAATAGTGTTGTGATTCAAAAGGATATTAGCTGCTGGCCCGATTATTTTGGATTTCACAATGGTCAGTGCTTCGACATATTTGTTGGAATTCGCATGACGGTTAATGCTATTCATTAAACGTGTAGCATCCTCTCTCCATAATCGATAGTTGCTCTTTGTTCCGTCAAACGTGGATAATGACTTGAATATCTCAAGGTTGATCTCATTCGGGCTGTTATATGTAGCTACCTTGGGTTCTAGAGCTTCGGCATATGCCTGCCCTACGACCGGATTTATTGGGATCTGTTCTAGTCTGCTGCGTAGTGAAACATTTTCCTGCTGGATGCCTTGCAAAGCTACTTGTAGGTTTGCTATTTGTTGCATCAACTGGTTTAAAGTTTCTTGCTCCATGTTTCTGTTTTTTTCGAAGATTTTTATTCTTGCGGCTTTTCTCATCAAGTCTTAATTACTGCACTTTATTTTTTGAGTTTTTGTGTCCTGTTCTATGCAGGATTTAGTTTTTAATTTGTTAAATATCCTATTTTATCTAGGATTTGTTATTTAATTTCTTCCTTTTAAGAATTTTTTTTTTATGTCTTCTTTTTATAAAGAAGTTGTTCTGGTTCCTTGCTGCGACAAGTATTCCAGTGGTCCGCTCTTCGAAGGATATAAATATAATATCCTCCTGGCAGGATCGCCAGTTATGAAAACACTTATTTGGTTTTCTAAAAATATTATATCTTCAAGATACTAGCCGTACCTTGAAGTATTCTTTATTTAATATTATCTTAACATTAAAATACTTAATTCTATGAGTTCTGTTCGAACCGTCTAATTACGACTGTCCTACAATTTTAATTTCTTTTTCTTAAATACTAGAATTTTCTTAATCTTAAACACATTTGGGTTTTTCTTAAACTTGTAAACATGTTTTTATCTGAAACTAATTACCTAGAATTGGTCGACCTTTCTTATCGTAAACTAATAACCTTGAATTTGTTTACAATATTTGAGTCGACCTTTTTTTACAACATTTGAGTCGACCTTTTTTATCTTAAACTAATAATTACTTTCTGTGGAAATTTCTTATCGTCTATTTTATGGAAATTTCCTACTGTCTATCTTAACTTACATACAAAAAAAAATACTTTTTCGAAAAGTTCTGACCGAAATTTTTCAACGGATGCTAAAATTTTGGCCTGGGGGCAAATCACGGCATTCGATATCAAGCGAAATTTCCATAAAAGTTCAAAAATTTTGTATGGAATTTTACCCGTTATCGAATGCCGTGATTTGCCCCCTGTGTTTTAGAATTTCTTTTAGCTGCTCCCACTCGTATTTCCGCTGCGTCTGCCATTTAACAAGGGCGTTCGTTGCTTCAGCTAACGTTTTTGTGGTTTCGACCTATTCTCTGGCTGCAGCTACTTTTAGCTTTTTGGCCGAAGACAAACCGGGTAACTCCTCCACACTTTCCCCATATTTTGGTTTTTTCTCATTTTCTTCCTTTGGGAAGATGTAGTCGTTGCCTGGTGAGTGTAATTACCGCTGTATTTGTGATACAGTCTGCGTAGCCGAACATGCCGCCACTAGGTGCTGCAGATTTGGATAACGACAGTGTTCTGTCCACTATTTGCTCTAATTGAGTTAAATTGCACATACGATATAAACCACCTCCAGTTTCACGAAGACTTTTATTATTCTCCGCAAGTTTTCTTTTGGTGCGGGATTTCCAGTCAGCGCAGTGGCCGTGTTCTGTAACTCTCACATCGAGAAAGTTTTCGATTGCAATGTGTGAAATGAAACAAAAATGCCATAAAATGATACAAACAGCTGTTTTTCTCATTAAACTGTGTCTGTAATTTTTTTGAGAGCAATAGATGTCACGTAAGCAAACTACTCGCCAATTTACAGAAAAAGTGTGTCTGTAAAATTTTTGCGAGAAAAGCTGCCGCTTTCAACTGTCAAAAATACCCGCAAACAAAAACGCGGTGAGATAAAATTGAAAAATACAAAACATATTCATTCAAATGTAATTAATAATAATACGGAAAAGGTAAGAAGTATCTTCATCTTAAATGATTTATTCATTGTTAAATTATTTTATTATTTTAGAAAAATATGCGAATTTCTGAGCATATTTTGTAAATAAACATTAATGTCGCACCATACATTATTTTGTACAGCCGACGGTTGTATTTTCGCCGCGGTCCTTGAAATTTTTTTAATGTTCATAGATTTTGGGCGCCGTCAACAATATTTGTGACTAGCGTTCTCAACGCATAAAATTTCACTTCAGCTTTTAGTTTTATTTAATGACATTTCTAACGTAACTACTTCGATTGTTTTCGACATGAGTTACAGACACACTTTTTTCTCACTTTTCGAGAAACGATGGATACATGGAAACACACATGAACACTGATGATGGGAGTGTAGCGGCTCCCGAAAAACAACGTTGTTTCTGTTCTGCCGTGTAAGTTGAAATTAATTGGTGTTAAAATTTTCCCTTGTTGCTTTGTTGTCTCATGTCCAATTCTTTCTGAATAAAAAATGTTACGAACTTTAGCCAAAAAAATTAATCACTTTGGATTAAAGAAACCATTAACAACAAAATTGTTCGAAAATAATCACATTAGATGGAATATTTTGTTTCACATCTTTTCGACGCGAGAAATTCTCGCCAAAGTTACAGAACATGGGCACAGATCTGTAAATAAATACTAAAAATAACAAACAAAGGAGGAAGGCTTGTACAAATTTTTTACCTTTTTCCTCTCAAGAATGGTACATACGTACAGGAGGCCCCATTGAATTTAATTTTTTACCAACTGCCTCCACTGCTCTGTTGACATTTTACTCCCACCATAGACAGCACCTCCTCTAGCAAAATCTGGATACTCTCCATATATTCTGCTAGAACCTGCAGTTGATGATTACTAGACTGATTTTGACATTTGTGTTCTTACAAACCTCAGAAAAATTACAGTATGTCAAGAATGAGTTTACACACAAGAAAAATTTATATTTTTAAACTTTATTAGCAATATAAGTATACTTGTTTTGTATATACCATAATTTTTTTATTTATTGTAATTATTTACACATTTACAAGGATATTAAACGAAAAAATTTATCAAATTCAGTTCAAAACAAACAAAAATAAAGCAAAAATAAATATTACTCAGACTGGGTACCGTCAAATAACTTTTTACACAAAATTAAAAATTTACTTTTCTATTAGTTTAAGTTATTAAAAAATGCATTGATTTTTTTTATATTTATTATGGTCACCATTGGCATCTACCACACATTTTAGGCGCTTGTTCATGGAACTAACCAGTTTTTTCATGTCATAATTGGCAGGTATATTCTGCCACTCTTCTAATATAGCAGTTTTTAGAGCTGCTCTGCTTGTTGGCTTACGTTTAGCGACTCTCCTCTTCAAATAGACCCACAAATTTTCAATGGGGTTTAGGTCGGGGCTTTGAGCAGGGGTATCTATAACTTTCCCACAGTTATAAAGGATCCACATACGAACCATATGGGATTTATGTTTAGGATCGCTGTCCTGGTAAAATTTGAATTGAGGGATGCTATCTCTTATAAACCCGAATTTTTCATCACTGCTTGTCAAATGTTTCTTCAAAATATCTAAATATGGGTGTGCATCCATCGTTGATTCTATAAACGGTATGTCTCCAACACCTTTGCTCGAGATGCATCCCCAAACCATTATCGAAAATTTTCCAAATTTCACAGTTGGGATTATGTTGCGGTTTTCTAGCGATGTTAAGGGCTTGCGCCATACTTTTGTTGGTCCATTATTGTAGTACAGCATAATCTTCGTTTCGTCGCAGAAAATAACGTTGTCCCAATATTCGGTTGGCTGTGCAACGTTCAAAGTGGCAAAGGAAAGTCGTTTTTCTATATTTAAAGCTGAAAGCATAGGTTTTTTTCGTGCTACTCTTGACGAGTACTTTTTGCTTAATAAAACCTGGCGAATTGTTTCACGAGAAACGATAGGGCCGCATTCTTCCTGGAGCTCTCTAGCAATTTTTCTCCTTACGTTTATTTATTTTTCGTTTTGGACCACCACTTCTCCTGAACTCCAATCTATTCTCGTTTTCTGCGCGATTTATAATATTGTAAATTGTTTTTCGACACACTGAAAACATTTCTGATAACTCGCTCACGCTTTTTCCCAAGTGCAGATTATAATAAATTTAACTGAATTACATTATAAGTTAACCTTTTTCCTGGCGTATTAAACAAAAACTGGTTGATAAGTAATTTAAAAATATACAGAAATCAACCACGCACATAAAAAACGGGAAATGCAAAGTTAACTTTGTTGTTAATGCAGAAAAGAGTAAAACAAAAAAAGTGTAAACAGTTGCTTGACACTAACAAAATTAAGTAACAATTGTTTTTGTTGTACTTTGTTCTTATTTTACGCAAGCCTTGAAAATTTTTTGTCGTACATGTTTCTACGTATTGCATATAATGACAGTAAATCAAAAAATCTGTGTAAAAACACAAGATCTCTGCTTTTTGGCTAACGACGTTAAAAAAATTATATTTATTTTTAGTGTGTAAACTCATTCTTGACATACTAGTGGCCCGCAATTTTATATTGAGTTGCTTTCGTTATTGTTCGCGTTTATTTTCTTTCGACTAAGAATGTTAGTGGGCCGCAAATCAGCTGTTTGTCGTTTAAAATAAAAGAAAACAATAACGTTAGACATCGTGGGACTGGCGATAAGAAATTTGTTCTGCACGGCCAACAAATTTTAAGAAACGTTTTTCATCGACGTTTTTTGTACGCCATACAAAGAATTTTTGATAATTAAAAAAAATTTGTCATATTGGATCTGAAATTAATTATGATTCCTCGAAAACTATTATCGATAACGAATTCCTTTTTTATGTTGGCTAAACAACAGTTTTTAATAAATAGTATGTGTACACTTTGTTCTATTTGTAGTTGTTTGCTATATTCACCATATTTTTGTAAAATTCGATGTTTGGTAGTGTATAACTTTTGAATATTAAAAAAACCAAAACCATTCAGAGAAAGATGAAAGTGCTTTCTTAATGCCTACATAAACCCGCCACGACCCGCATGTTGAAACATTTTTTTTAATTTAATGAAAATATTGAAATGAGATTTTTATGACTTGAGTTCAAATCTGAATTTACCCATATCTTCTTAATTTAAGAAATTATTTTTGGATAAATTCATTATTTTATTAAGAGAGTACTTTTTATTTGAAACAATTAATTCATCAGACTAGTACCGTATGTTTCAACAGGTTGCTTCAAATTAGAAAATCCTTAAAGCATAGGTCCTCTCTATGATTCTTACATACATTGTTTTGTAATCGGATCGCAAGTTTCAAATATGCAGATTTTTCCCCTTTTTTTCTAATTAGCCCCACTGTGTGTTGGTGGTTAATATTATTTTGATCTGCAAAATCTACTAATCTTTTATGAATAATTTTTCCAAAGACCTTTTCCAGTAAACTTAAGATGCTTATTGGGCTATATCTGGTGGGTAGTTTGGGATCTTTTCCCTTCTTATAAATCGATATGACTTTTGATTTTGTTAAAGTACGGAGAAAAAAGCCATTAATGAAGCAACAATTAAATATTTTACTTAGAACTTCATAAAAGTAGTCTGACATTTTTTTAAGATAATACAATACGCCGATTAAGATGACTGCTTATTAGCCCAAATTTCAGTTTTAGATGTCATGTTAATCATTCTTTACAACAAATAAAAAGTTAACATCTACTTATTTAATAGGCACAAATCCAATAAATTTTTGCTTCTATCGACTATGGCCGGAGCTACCATCCATTCCCCACTTGCATACTAAAAGCACTTTAGGTATGTTCTCCTTTATATTACAAAGTTTTACTGTAGAATCTAAAGTTTAGATCAACTTGTGCTGAAATTTCTGTAACTCTTGCATATATATATATATACATATATTTTATTTTTCCTTACGTGTATTATACAGAGAAGGTAGACAATTTTCATACAATTCGTTAATTGTCTTCTGGAGAACATTCTGTAACGGTAGCTTAAGGTTTCGTTGAAGGATTGTACTGGCGGCTTAGAAGGCGGAACGTTCTCTAAAGCTAGGACTCGCCGGACGGGAGCGGTTCTTGCCAGCTATTTCGCCTATAATACCTTACCATTATCAGAAAATCAACGAACGTGCAATAATATATATAATGATTAAATTGACAATCGGACGGACATTTTACATCATGGGCTCTCTTTATTTCAAACTCGGTTTAGTTCATATTAATTCATTTCAGTTTATTTCTTTTATAATTGTAATAACTCATAAATGATTCAAAGCCACACTTATATTGTTTTTAATAATTTACTGCAACGCCATTTTAATTTTTTAATATAGTTATAATTTACACACAGTATACGCATGTATCGTTCGTTTTTCCAGTTAACCTCAGCTGTAGCGCATCCAGATTATTATCCTATTTTCTAGCATAGCTCAGTGCTGCCACATCCTCCTATTCTTTTTAATTTTATTCCAGGATCTTCTGGCTGAACTGCTGGAGGATCCTTCATAAGACTTGCAGCTGATGTATTGTTTGACGTCGATAGTGACTCCTGTAAAGAAACAATATCTTCTGATATGTTTTTAGAAACAGTCGATGTCGGTATCTTTTTAACATGTCAGACGTTTCAATTAAATGTTTTCCATTTCCCATTATTTCAACTTCGTTTCCATTTCTGTTTACCACCTCATATTCCGTTACATCAAAATTTGTAGTCAGCTTATGTGGAAAAACAACGTTTTTGAGCTTCTTTTGTCTCCTCTTTCTTTTCCTTTTTGCTTATTTATGGAATCCAAATCTCTTGCTGAGGAATCCATCATTTCCTCTGTTATGTCCTGGATACTTGGTATTTTGTCCCGTATCACACGATTAACCATAAGTTCAGATGGAGGAGACCCAGTTGTTCCGTGTGGTGTTACATTATACATTAAAATGAACTTTTGTATTTCTTGTCTGTAGCTAATTCTGTTGGCGCTAGCTATTTTTAATCGTTTGACAAAGGGATTTGTTCATGTTTTCTACTTCTCCATTGGCTTGCGGCCAATAAGGTGGTGTAGTGATATGTGTGATGTTGTTCATCTTACAAAAGATTTAAAATTCTGAACTTACGTACTGTCGGCCATTATCTGTTCTTAAAGATTTCGGGAACCCAATTCTACGAAATATCTCCTTCATGGTCTTTATTATCTTCTCAGAGGTTATATTTCTCAAAAACACTACTTCCTGATACCGTGAATAGTAGTCTATTAAAACCAAAATATACTAATTGTTGGGCAGTGGCCCTAACAAATCCGTTGCCAGGCATTGCCAGGGACCATCCGGAAACGCATGCCGTTGCATCGGTGCAGGATTCGATATTTGCGAAACAAGTAAACAGTCACGACAGCTCTTAACGAAATTTTCCGCATCTTTATCTACTAAAGGCTCTTAGTCTGCGTTTCATAGCTGACTCTCCTGTGTGGCCCTCATGTGCTAACCTTTTCACGCAATGACTTAGGTATCACAATGTGAGTACCTCGTAGGAGAATATTGCCTATTGAAGAGAGCTCAGACCGGGATGGATAATAGTTACTTGACTTATCACTATCCCACGACTCATTGCTTACGCAATAACCACCGTTGGATTCTCGCCGGAGGCTTAGATGTTGGTTTAAAAATTGCCTCTAGTGGTTTTTGGTCTGTGACCAATTCGAATTCCAGACCGGCTAAATAGTAATAAAATTTTTCCACCGACCAGACCAGGGCGAAACTTTCTTTTTCAGTCTGCGAGTATCTCTGCTCAACGTCGCACAAACTTTTGCTACCAAAAGATATTATTTTTGGGTCCGCATTTGAATTAAATTGGATTAAAACCGCTCCTAGATCCACTGGGCTAGCGTCTGCTACTACTCGAGTTCTTCTCTTTGGATCAAAGTATGACAAATTGGGTATTTGAGACAGTTGTGTTTTAAGATGTTGAAAGGACTTCGCTTGTTCAGGACCCCAAATAAATTTTGTGTCTAATTTCAGTAATATTCTCAACGGTTCGGTGACATCCGCCAAACCAGGTATGAACTTGCCAACACACGTAATCAAGCCCAAAAAACTTCTTACCTCTTCTTTAATGTTCGGGGCTCGAAAATCTGCAATGACCTTAATTTTTTCTGGATCTGCCGTGAAGCCTTTTTCAGAGAGAAGATGGCCTAAGAATTTTAATTTCTGGGTTTTCCCAGTACAAGGTTATTTTCTTTAAATATCCCGATAACTTCTTTCACTGCTTTGTCATGTTATTCTTCCGTGCAACCAAATACGATCACATCACCTATATAGTTAAGGCAATTACTACAGGGTGACAATAGTCCTTCTAGTGTGCGTTGAAATATTTCTGGCGCCGAATTTATGCCAAATATCAGTCTTTTGTAACTAAATAGTCCCTTATGTGTAATAAATGTAGTTATCTCCCGGCTGCTTTCGTGCAATTCAAGTTGGTGATATGCGCTTTTAAGATCAAATCTTAATTTTGTCATGAAAGCGTCAAATGTAGGCAAAGGATAATTTTCTCTTAAAACAGCTTTGTTTGCGCGACGCATATCAATACATAACCTTATTTCACCATTTTCCTTAAACACAATTACTACAGGTAAAATCCATGGACTTGGTCCATGTCCAAACTTATCGCCTCCTCCAATTTAGCTGCCACTTTATCCTCAAGAGTGATTGGTATGCGTCGGAGTGGTTGCTGCACAGGTTTTACTGAAGTGTCGATAGTTAATTTCACTTGCACATTTTTCATTTTGGGGAATGCCTTGACATCCTCAATGCGATTCCCTTTGCATCCAAGTCGTAGTACTTTAAGTATCGTCGAAGTTTCACGACCTAATAATGACTGACTTCCATTTTCTATTACATAAAATGTAGCAACCGTTTCAGCATAGTTATCTATTGCAATTGGGGCTTCAAATACACAAATTACTTTAAGAATTTTTTTTATCATTTTAAAATTTAAATTTGTCATTTTAAAAACAAGTCTTCGTGCCAGACTGAATCAAAGACAGCTTTGACATCCAATAGAACCATGCCCGTTGACTTTTTATGGTTAAAGTTTGTTTGTACCAAATTTCTTATTCTTATCAGCGGGTGATCTGTGTTATGTTCTCTGCGGAACCCAAATTGTTGAGGTGGAATAATATTATTGTCTTCCATATAATCAGTCAATTTAATTTAATAACTTTTTCTAAGACGATCGACAATAAGCTGATAGGACGGTATGACAATGGACAGTCAGATTGTTTACCAAGTATTTTGATTGGGATAACTTTAGCCTCCTTAAACTTTTGGGGAAAATAGCAGAGCTTTTTAATTTAATTATGATTAAGAATTAATTATGATTGTTAAGAATTTAATGCGCTAAGATTTCACACTTTTCTTGATTGGTGGTGTACCGAAGACCATTTTGTTTTAAATTAGGGATACTGTTTGTCTTCTTTCTTAAAATTTTTGTCAAGTTCCAGAAGGGTGGCGAGCCTTTATCAATCGTTAATAATAAATAATCCCAAGATTTATTTCTAAATGAATCAATTTCCTCACGGATTCTCAGATTAAATATCTTCATCTGATAAAAGTCATTTAGATCCCTGTATCTTTGCCAATTCCGCCGATAACTATTTCTCCGTTGTGTCATATTCTTAATGTGGTAGGGCAATGGTTTTCCTCTTAATGAGGGATATATCTTAGGCACACTACAAGCGATTGAATCATTTAAAACATTTTCGAAATTTATTATAATCTGATCTATATTCACAATCATAATTCCAGATATTGTTGATGTCAGGTAGATTAATGTTTCTATTTAAAAACCTGGAGAATTTGTTCCAATTTGCATTGTGACAATCATATATAAAATAATTTGTGCTATGGTAATTACTTTTTAGTGACAATTTTACAGGTAAACGGTCCGAACTCAGGTCGTTTATGACTTCCGCTGGGGACATTATAAGCGGGTCGTTTGTCTGGAATACGTCCAGTGTTGAACCTTGTCTATTAGCGCTTGAAGGTATGTGGGTATTATCACAAGGATATATGACATCAATATTGGATGATTGTAATTTTTTATATAAAAAATTAAACTCACGGTTTACAGACGTTATACGCATTTGAAATTGTCGTGAACTTCGTTAGTCACATTAAGAAATCCAACTAGGCAAAGCTGCAGGTGTAACATCATTTGACCTTAACAACTTTATTATATATAATTAAATTTGTTGACAATTTGCCAAGAAAATATAGGTATTTCGTAAATATTTTTTAATTAATGAATGTTAGATAATATATTTATAATTTTAGCTTTACTTTTTTATCCGAAATTTCGTACATACAAAACATTTTTTATTTTATGACCTAAATTAGGGTATTCTAAACGAAACAACTATGGATTCTTTGTGTTCTATTTTAACCTCTTGCAATGCAATATGTAATTGTTCAATGGCATTATTGATCTGCAAGAAAAAATATATTATTATGTTGTCTCAAATACAGTTTTTATATTTAAATAAAGCATAAATTACCTGAATAATATCTTCGAAAAGAAATGGCAAGGCTAACAATTTCTCGGGATTTGAAATGTCCTTCAAAATACCTAAAAAAAATATCATTTTAAATAAAATTTAAATATAAGATTATTAAATAATTATTTTTTTAATTTATTAATCGAGATTGCCTCGATTTTTTTTCAAAGAATTTCAAAAACTTTTGTTTTTGGGGGGCTTTTACCTTGTCTATGGGCGCATTCAGAAGACGTAGCTCCCATTGGGTTTTAAACATTTTTGTATAAGATAAGAGGTTTGAAACTTTTCAAGAATATGGTTTAAGGTCTACTGATGATTTGGCATAAGACCCATGAAATGCATGTAGTTTTTAAACTATTAAATAAAAATTATAGGCCAATAGCTGCCATTTAGGAATGTACGGCATTATAAATATGTTTACCACAACGTATTTTATAAATACAAATATAGTAGGAGATAATTTTTTGTTTAAACAGAACGCAAAAAGGATATAAAATATCTTTTGATCACACCAATCGACCAAGGCGTATTAAGCAAATGAAATTATTAGTACAACAATTACAACAATATAAGAACATGCATTTTTAAGCTATTGCAAAGCTTTTATCGCGGGCTTTGAGAGCAGCGACCGAATCGAGAAATTCCGTAACGAAAAAAACCTAACACCAAGTTTGTTTCTTAAGTATTTTGTTTTTTCAATCACGTGAGCTTGCATGAATGTAAGTAAAAAACAATTGAGCGTGAGTGAAAAACCTACGCTAAAAATTTATTAATGGGCGCACACTCACGCTCACACGCGAGTGAGGGATTTTTTTAGGTTTATTCTAATTTTTTTCATTTAATAGTTTTAATTATTTTATAGTTTTTTCTTGTAAGTATTTCGTGTATTTTCGTGAATTTGTTTGATGATGATTAACTTCTTTCTTCTCATGTGAGCGTGCATGAACGTGTCTGAAAAGTTACTCACCATCCCATCTCTACTTGGAACACAACATTCGGCGAGTTAGTGGGGATATACGGCTGCAAATATTGCAGAGGCTATCTTTTTTACATAAATTTTATGCTCAAGTCGATCGATTGATTATCTGGATTGTGGAAACCGCGCTCTTTAATTAATTTTTAATAAAATGCCTTTTGTTTCTCCTTTTCCGTGTAATCTATTGTGCTGATGTTTAATGGCATAGTAATACAAAATGTCATTTAATTTAGAAAAATGGCCACTAACACCTTCGCTGGCACTAGATTCAAAGAAAATGCAATTTCAAGCTGAATGTATGAAAGACAAATGGCGCACGTAATGAATCAAATCTAATTTTCTTATCTATTTTTTATGTATATTTTTGTTTTGTTTCGATTGCAAGATTTATTTTTAATTACAGGTAAATTTAACACTCACACACACACAAACTTTCTACAATCAGAAGTCTATAACATTGTTTCTCAAGATTGTTAACAAATGTTTGTTGAATCCTCTCCGTGAGTCATTAAAAAAAACTTGAATTAATTCAAAGAAAAAAAATATTGCATAAATAAAAAAAATAAATAATTATAATTGCATAAGTTGATAAAAAAATGCTATGCAATAGCTTTGCCGCGGCAGTACCCGAGTGCCACACGTCTTTTTTTATATCGGTCCTGTCAAAACATTTACAGAACACAAATACAGAAAAATATAGACACCCTGGATAATACGCCTTGCTAGAAACCTAATTGTAAATATATTTTATCATGTAATACTGTCTTTTTTCGTGCTTTCAATAAGAGTTTTTTCTTAACAAAATATTAATCTACATTGGGAGCAATATACATATAAACTTAGAGTTTCCGAACTAAAATTATTTAATTGCACATCCCCATGTGATCTAACATGCCTGTGATGAATGAAGTGGATCTGATGAAGCTTCCAAAGTAGTCGTGGTTGTCACAGAATCCAATGTAGTCGGAATTGGGTTTGAAAACGATCAAATAAATACTTTGCAAGTTTTGTGTATTTAATTTGTTAGTCTTATTTCTGCGCTCGTTTGCATCTTCTGACATATCTTGAATTGCAAAGCATTGATATTTAATTAAGTTTTTCTATTCAATTTATTTTGACGTAAATGTGAAAATAAGCTAAAGTCCATACACAAAAAGTTTGGCCATTAAAAGTACTGAGATCAAAATGAAAAAATGTTGCCAAGTTAGCAGAATGCCTAGAAATGTGATGGCATTGTTCCTATCAAGAACTCGGCCCTCTTAATAACCAAACTTTTGTGCTGATAAGTATGCAAATAATGCGATGTATAAAATTATATTTATCAACTTAGCCTAACTGTAAATTGAATTTACTTGAAATTTTTGAAGGCTGAAAATATGAATTAAGTTTTTTTTCCCCACAAAGATTACTAAAAAAAAATCATGCAATATAAATTTTTCAGAAAGCTTGCATTAAAATTAAATTGTACAAATTATGAATATTAAAATAGGAATGATGGTAATAAGCCCTGGCATATTTTTGAAATGATAAGGTTATAGCACGAATTACTGTAGCCGATATTAATAATATGCCGATATTTAAACTATAAGGAATTGGTATCATATAAAATTTAATTGATTACCAATTCTTATACAAACCAACCAACCATGCTTGCAAGATATCACGCATTAGACAAAATGAGAACCTTTTCAATGTTGTTGGCAAAAAACCCGGGTTTTTAATTTAAAAAGCTCACCCAGTGGGGGTGTTGCAGGGTTTATTGGTGTTTATTGAGTGTTGGGCTTTTTTGGTTTGAATTAAACCAAGCATATCTAGTCTATACATTTATTACATTTTTATTTTCATTGAGAACCTTACATAAGTTTGCATTTTTAGTCAGAAGTATAGGTAAATATTTAAAAATGTTTCCGTTGGATGAAAAAATACATCACTCATTTAAAATTGTATACAGAAAGAAAATTAATAATTTCTTTAAATTACAACAAACAATGATCAACGTCAAAAATTCGTTGATCGAACTAACGTATAAACCATTTCTGTAACGAATATAAGAACTTTTCCGCACACTTACACATTTGGCAATGTTGATAATTTTTGATTTAAACATCTGAATGGATAACTAAACTAATTCAATTTCAAAATACATATTATTCCGCTCTGTTTATTTATCGGTAAAGGTTTTCTTCTTAATAATGAGAAAATTCGGGTGTTTTTTAAATAAAATGCCCAATAAAACTCATTGAGTTTTTTTGGGTTACTTAGTGGGTAACCAACCCTGAATTTAAGTCACTTTTTACTATATTCTTCAAAAAATTATTAATTAAAAAATATACATATTACAATTATGATATGAACACAAAAAGTATCAAGTATTTCATACCATTCTCGCAATGTCATCAATAAACTTTGAAGTCGTTTATATCAAAACCATGTTGTAAATACGAAAATGGATTCAATATACTGCGGATATATTGGTAGAAAGGCGAAAAAAAACTGACAATGATATATAAATTTTTATGTTGCACCCTCGTTGCAAGTGTTTACTGGGAGAGTAATTGTAGTTCAAAGTTCTTACCAGTATGTGTGTTTGATGGATGCTGCACATTACTCCATTGCTGTTGTAGACGTTGAGAGTATAATTTTATTCTATCATCACACTCCTGGTGTTCTAAGTTATGAGAGTCCATCGCACCAACATCAATCATATTGCTGAAAATGTTTAATGTTTCATTTAATTCTTTTTTTAACTATTATCCTTACATAGCAGTATTTTGTACTAAACGACATAGAGCATTTTGGTCATCTTTCTTTGGAAGTGAATGGGCGTAATCCGTACTTAAATTATCAGAGTTTGTTCTGCGCAATGCTGGGCTGTTGTTGATTGGATCAACTAACAGATGTGTTCGTTCAGTTGGTTCATAGCCCTAGAAACAGTAATGGATATAAAATTGGCTTCTACCCACAATATACATCTTTATACCTGATTGCTCAACTCCTCCGAACAATGTAAGCAACTACAAAATGTTTTAAGACAGTTCCATAAAGGACGCAAATATTCCATGTTCAAAACAAAGGATTAAAGAAAGAATGACAAAAAAATAATAGACCAAAAATGTTGGTGATGCCATATCTTATATCATCATTTGCCATTGGTGTAGTTTAAAGCACTGCACAAGATAGCTTGCTGCTAAAAAGTCCTGGTTCACAAAGTTTGTGCTTCAAGTCTTATATAGCTGGGAGAATGGTAGAGAGCGAAATGCTTGCGTTTTTGTTTTTCTCCGAGCTGAATTTAGGCTTTAAGAGTCAAACTTGATGTGTGTGAACCAACACAAAGTGTCATACACGATAATTTCATGCATTGCCATGTTCAGTTTAGTAACACACCCAAAAAAATTTACAAAGGGCGTAGAAAATGGAAAAACAAGAAGAAAATGTTAAATAAAAAATGCTAGAAACGCATACTTTTCGAGTTATGGACCTCTGAATTTTCCATATATGTATGTACATATGTGTGTGTGATTTTCCACTACATTTCTAAACGTATCCGGTCAATGTTGGTATCATTTTAAGGCTTTTGAATATATCTTTTCGAATCTTCAAAATGTATTAAAAACTATGTAACTCTTTAGCTCTCAATACAGTTTATACAAAATTTTACACGAAAACATTACGACTGTTCACTGTATGTGAATTTCCAAAAGGTTGCTAGGCCTTTAAGTTTTTCGGAGAGTCTCCCTCAGAATCGCAGTACCCATTTTGGCGGGTATTTTATACCTCTTTCGATTGCACGTAGGCCATATGCGCACGGGGCTTCGTTTCTGAGGTATAAACAAATAATCAAAGTTGTTTGTTTTCACTTTTGGAATCGAAAAAGTTTACTGCGCGTGTAACTTTTTTCAGAAAGTCTCCCTGAAAATGAGAACATCAATTATCGACGCGAAGTTTATGCATGAAGGAAGTTTATTTTTCAAGTTATGAACGATAAACTAAAAATGTTCATATTGTTAATTTATCAAAATATTTTTGTGACAGCCATATACACACATAGTTTGATTTTAGGGCTTTAATACCATACAAATAAGTTTTCATTTAGGTTTTCATTAAAAATACCTACATATTATATTAATGCTTTAAATTCGTTTATTTTTTCACGTTTTTTTTATTGACCAGAATGAAGGAAACCAATTTTCTAGGAAACTGCCTAGACAATTTTTGCACCGAAAGCTTTTTGAGCTATAATGGGTTTTGTTAAATACCCCACATTGCTTGTTGTTCGACATTACCTGGAGTATATATATAAAATAGTCTGTCTGATTAGTTAGATTAAATTTTTCCTTGGAATATATAATTGTTTAAAATTTGTTTTTAATTCCGTATAAGTTAGGGAAATTAAGCTTTTAATTATAATATAATTTTAAAATGTTTATTTATGCTCCTTCCATTTTATTTTAAATTAAATCTGACCGTACTAATTTTGGATTAATCCCCTTTTTTTACTAATTCCTAAAAGCGCTGATTCGTTCTGTTGATTTCGACGCTGAAGTGGTATCATGGGGTACGTTGCCAACTGCATGAAATACCTAATGATATTGATGATATACTCATAACATCATGACTTAAAATTAACTATCAAACTCCATATACATATTCCGTTTTATGTGGCGTTAAAACTTTTACAAAAATTCAAGTGCGGCGATAGTACCACCCGCTTTAATAAAGTTTTGACAAATAATAATTTTCTTATTATTGTGGAAGTGCTAACACCTCGCTGATCTTCCCTAATTCCTGCTAATGTAGTATGTGGACATTTTCAAATGTGGATAAAAATGCTCTTAGAAATGTAGGTACAATTTAAATGGTCAGTGATATTGTGTTTTGCTTATTGTTTTTATTTAATAGTTTTTACATTATAAACGGAACTCTACTGGCGTTTGGGCTATCATTTGCGATAGGGCTCTACACTCTTGGAAAGTACGTGAAGTCTCGAAAATCGAAGCTTGAGACTCGCAATCCCAGTGTTAGTGTTGGAATATTTCATCCTTATTGTAATGACGGTGGTGGAGGAGAACGTGTTTTATGGTGCGCTGTAAGGTCCATTCAGGTATTTTTCCCAATTTTAAAAGAATTTTGTTATCCTACAAAAAGACAGTCCAAGTCAACCTCGGACACTTGTAAAATCAATTTCTATTAGCAAAACTACCGAACTGTGATACAAAATTTTCAATGGGATATTATTGCATATGTACACCAGGCGACAATTAAAAGTATAAATTATACGGGTTTGAACTCAGTTTCCAATAATATTACTGGGAAAATAATTTGGTCCGATGAATCCATAGTTCTATATTATTATATCATGAATGAATAAAATTTGAGTTAAAAAATGTAAAGAAACGAATACGTAGACAAAAGCCTTCGTCAATTGCGGTTATACATCAAAGAATTTTTGTTATTATTTACTTTGTTTTTCTATCGTTTTTCGTTTAATCTTGTCTGCATTTAGTGCATGTGCATATTTCTTTGTCAGGTCCAGTTTTTTTTATTCTAGTACTTAATTTTTCGTAGTTATATGTTGTTTCTTCATCAGTTTGTCCAAATAGTAAAATTTAAGGTTCGGTGACCGATAATGTTTTATGGTATATTGTGTAAGATACACAAGACACAATTTTCGCCGTTGGTTTACTATCTTTGTCATACTAAAAATAGTAATTAAATATTTAGCATACATAAATATGTAAATGTATATACTAGTTGAATAAAGGTTATTGCTCTTATGTAGAACGGCCCTAACTCATATGTAATTGTAACTTTGCAGGAGAAGGTAAAACAATAGAAACTGTGACTATTAAAATGTAACTTTTGAAATGTACATATGTATGTTGTTTAATGAAACTTAATCCAAAATTTGGTGTTCAGATTATCTGTTTAATTTTTTATATATGATATAATAAAGCGAGATAGGGCTTTTTGGAGTAGATTTTCTGAGCATAGATCTATGCTAGGGCTTTTTGCATAACGTTCAGAACAAAATATATTAATACGGAATTCTCTATTTAAATAAGGTAAAAAACCAAATCATTCCACAGAAATTACGGGAATCTCGTATATGAAATACTGTATTCAAATATTGCAAATATCGCCACTTATTTTTTAAATTGCTAGTTTTCCCGGAAAGATATCTTCAGTGCAAGCCTTAGGTCTATGTGGAAGAGCTCAAATTCAGCACTTGTATTTGTTTTAAGATATAGCAGTCATGAAGGATGCTAAAGCTCGCAGCATATTTTCGGTACCATCACCATATTTTCTTCCTGAAATTCCTATTTAAATTTAATTAAAATGCGTATAAAAGCTACACAAATTTTTATAATTACCTGATCGAATCGACAAACATCGATTCGGAATATTTTCGAAGTCTAAGAAAAAGGTGTAAGCCAATTGATGTCTCTATAGATGTAATGGATATTATCTCGCCTCTTAATAAAATGCACAAAATGCGACGGCAAATTTGTTTCTCTCAATAAGAGAATCGCAATCACATTATTCATATCATGTGTTAAATTATTTTGACATTGCTCGTCAGAGCCCTCTTCGGTGTATATCAATTAGAGATGGGCATCGCATCGTGGGCAGTTTTTTGTTTTTTGAGCGTCCATGAGCGTTAGTATAAAAAAATTTTACGTGAGTGAGCGTGCGTGAGTAGATTTCTTGCGTGAGGTTCGAGGTACGTGGTTTTCAATTTTGTCATGAAGATGTAAAACGTTGTGCCGGTATGTATTAATAATAACACGATTAATAATAGTTCAAATATACAAAAATCCTTCCTTTATTAATTAACTTGTGTATTCTATAAGATCAAAAAGTACAATACATTAAAAACGTTGGTATGACAATATATATATATATATATATATATATATATATATATATATATATATATATATTGAAAAGAGAATGAAGTATACAACTTACAACCAGTATTGCCATTACTACTATAATACATTACAGTCTCCCACGCTTAATGGAGTACATGGTCCCTAAAATGGACGGGTAATCTTCTAGTTCGGCTTGATCTTCTTAAAATGTCTTCATGGTTTACCACAGGCTCAGATTGTAGACGTGGTTGGTGAGCTGTTCCGTTCGTTTGGATTGGACTACGTTCTATGATTATCTCTTCTATTCCTGGGTTTTTACGTATGGGTTGTTCGGCAAACGTTACAGTCTTTTTTTCTATTTCCACTCCTGACTTATGTAGTTGGTTTATGTGTCGTTTTAGCTTGTAACCATTGTCGAGTTTTATTTGATAATGAAGATAACCAAATTTTTATTTTACAATACCAAATTTCCAAGGTACAAATTTCTATCTCCCAAGTTTAATTTACGAATTATGGGAGTAATTTTTGTAGGTGTTGAATGTTTTACTGGGCGTATGGCATCAAGTTTAATACGAAGATCACGACCGAGGTATAATTGTGATGGACTTTTACCGCATAATAATGGTGTAGCTCGATAACGAGAAATTATTTGTTGTACCTTTGTGTGTAGTGGTGATTGATCATCCTCCATCGCCTTCAACTTAGTTTTTAAAATTTGCACATATCTTTCTGCTAGTCCGTTCGTTGCCGGATGTCCGGGAGCTATAAATTTTTGCATAATTCCATTATGTTCGCAATAATTCCTAAACACTGTACCTTGGAAAATTGAAGCATTGTCAGAGACAATAATTTGAGGCAACCCATGTGTAACAAATACATCTTGAAATAATTCTATTGTTTTCTCAGATGTAGGCGAATTTTTAGTAATGCGGATTTCAGGCCATTTTGATTTTGCATCTACTAGTACGAGGAAAAAATGGTTCTGAAAAGGGCCAGCATAATCTATATGCAGTCTCTGAAAATTTTCATTTGGCTCTTCCCAATTATGGGTAATTACTTTCGGAGGTTCTTTTCGTACTTTTGCACAACTAATACACGCTTTTACTAAGCTTTCAATATCAGCGTCGATGCCCTTCCAGAAACAGTACTTCCTAGCTAATTGCTTCATCTTAACAATACCCATATGGGTATGATGTAGTTCCTTTAAGATTTCAGCTTGTAGGCTTTTGGGAATTATAACACGGCTACCTCTAAACAAAACACCATCTTGAATTGTATATTCGGCATCAATTTTTTCCCATTTATCAAGGCTTCCTTCAGTGTCGATAGATCGGGGTAACGCTCTGTTTCGCTAGAAATGGTTGAAGCAGTAATTGAAAAAGTTGAAATTTCGTTGATGATTAGATTTTGCACGTCTTGAATTTCTTCTTTTAAAAAATTTTTGAAATTTGATTTTTCGTGAATCGGCGCTCTCGATAGACAGTCCGCATTAACGTTGTTTTGTGCACCACGATGTTTTATTTTATAATTAAATCCTTGAAGAAAAGACGCATATCGTAGGAGCCTCATCGATGTCATGGCTGGTGTTTTGGCGTTTTGATAGAAAATTCTGGACAATGGACGGTTATCTGTCAATAACGTAAACTCTCTCCCATATAAATACATGAACAATTTGTCAACAGCAAAAATTATTGCGAGAGCTCTGTCCAGCTGGCTATAATTCTGTTCTGTCTTCGTCAATGCCCTTGAAATAAATGCGATAGGCCGTTCGCTCCCTTCTATGACATGAGATAGAACAGCAGCTATACCTGTTGGGCTTGCGTCGCACGCTAACGTAACTGGTAAAGTTGGGTCATACGGCACTATTACCCTATCCTCCTGTATTTGTCGCTTCAGTTCCCCGAAAGCTTCCTTGCACTTTGTTGTCCACTGGAATTTTCTGTTCGTCTCTAGAAGCTGGCGTAGTGGGAACGTTGTTGTAGACAAATCTGGCAGGAATTTTGCATAATACGTTATCATGCCAAGAAATCTTCTAACGTCCTCCATATTTTGTGGGCGTGGTAGTTCAATAATTGCACGTACCTTATCTGGACATTTTGAAATCTTATTGTGGCTGACAATGTAGCCAAGGTATTTAATTTGTTCCTTGAAATACTCGCACTGTTTTTTGTTGATGTGTAGATTGTATTTGCTTAACCTTTCAAAACATTTTATTAATCGATGCTCGCATTCTGCTAAATTTGATCCGTATATGACAATATCGCCAAAATACGAAATTGTTCCCTTAAGACCCTGCAAAATTTGTTCCAGGATGCGGTTAAACTCATTGGGTGCTGTTTTAATACCGAAAGACAATCTGTTAAACAGATATGTACCTCTGGGTGTGGAGATAGTTTGAATTTGTTTACTCTCTTCATCTACCATTACGTGTAGATAATACGCCTTGTATAAATCAAGCTTACAAAAATATTTTGCATTTTTGAGTTTGTGAAATATTTCGTCGATTTTTCTTATTGGGTAATGTGTAATCAACGCACAAACGCACGTTCCGATCTGGTTTAGGTATTACAACCAAGGGTGATCCCCAGTTGCTGGTGTTCACTTTGGTAATGATGCCGTCTTTTTCCAGCGCATCTAGTTCGCGTTCAACTTTTTAACGTAATGCGAAAGGTACCTGCCTTTCTTTTAAAAATATTGGTTTAGCACCATCACGAAGTTTTAAACTGGTTACTAGATTTGGGATACATCCTACTTTTTCTTAAAAAATATCTGAAAATGCTTGTTTTATTTTTGAAATTAAATTTATTTTATTACCATCATTATCCCCACACTGCTCATGTTGGTTGATTTCTGACAAATTGATTTTTAGATGACGAATCCATACTCGTCCTAATAGTGTTGCACGGTCCGAGGACACCACGTACATATCTTCTTTTGATGTTTTGATTTTATATTTAACGTTGACGTTAACGACGCCTAATGGTACAAATATGTCTCCCGTGTACGATCTAAACGCTTTGTTTGTTTTCTGTACAGCAGCATTAATGTTTAATTTTGTAAAATCTTTTTGTGGAATTAATGTGTACCCGGCGCCCGAATCAACTTCAAATAATTGCTCGTTTCCTTCAATATAAACGTTTGTGTAAAATTTTCGCAAATCTTTACAAGGCACAGCTGTCTTGTTATAAATATCGATAATTTGATTTACACCATAGTACTTATCGGTTGTATTAATTGATTCGATAGCGTTCGATCTGTTGTTGTCACAGCCTTTTCTTTGTTTCATTTTATCTTGAATACAAACCTTTTGTACATGTCCATATCTGCCGCATGAATGACATTTTAACTTATTCTTATTTGTTTTGCAATCCTTTGAAAGATGATTATTACGGCCACATCTAAGACATAACCCTTTTATGCCCGATTCGCTGTAGTTGACTTGTTCTTGATTTTGGTTTTCGATTTCTTGAAACGCTGCGATTTCTATTTGTATCAGTTCGTCGATTGTTAACTTGTTGCTGTCGAACTTGATTTATGCTGTTGCTTGTTGTGTTGTTTTCGATTGCCTTATTATTTATTTTGGCGGCTTCTAATGCTATCGCTTTATCTACAATTTGTGTAAACGTTAATGTTGGTTCTTGCAATAATTGCTCACGAATACGTCCATCACTAAGACCTCTGATAAATTGTGACCTTACAAATATGTCAGACACTGACTTGCCACATTCACAAACAAACCCGCAATCTGCTGCTCGATTTTATAAAGTAGCTACAAATGTTGAAGTAGTTTATTCGCTATTTTGTATTTCGGAAAGAAATTTGTTTTGCTCTACAAATATATTCTTCTTTAGACAAAAATGTGCACTTAGGAGCTCTAATATTTCGTTGTACTTTAGCTCATTTATATTCCTAGGTGATGTTAATGTTGTTAACATCATATATTGCAAAAGTAATTTGGCACACAAGTCTTTGTTCTCGAATACTTTCTTTATTTGGAAATGAATTTCCAGGCGTTCTTTATACGTACGAAATGATTCTGTGTTAGGGTCAAATGCATCGAAATTTGAAATTATATTCACACAGGTACTATTAGTTTGTTGAATTTGCTGCTGCTGTTGTTGCATCGTTGTCGTCATGACGGTTATTGCTTGTAGCAATTGCTGCTCTTGAGCCTCCATTGCACTTTGAGGTTAAAAACGTTTTAGCGCACTTTGTTGACAATTTTTCATGCTAATAAACTTTTTATTTTTTTTATTTATTCGAATTGCACTTTAATTTAGTATTTTTGTTTTCTTTTGGCTTTTCATCCTCGTCGCCATTTATTGTTGTGTATTAATAATAACACGATTAATAATAGTTCAAATATACAAAAATCCTTCCTTTATTAATTCACTTGTGTATTCTATAAGATCAAAAAGTACAATACATTAAAAACGTTGGTATGTCAATCTGTTATTTATATATATATATATATATATATGAAGAATACAACTTACAACCAGTATTGCCATTACTACTATAATACATTACATATACTGATCTGAATGAACGACTCTAATTAGAACTATAAGTCCGAGTTTCGACTGACGCCCATTTGGAAGAAAAACATCTTCCATTTTTGATTTTTTGATTTAGCTATTTGCCTTAGCTAGGCCAATAATAAATAAATAAATAAATAAATAATAAAAATAATAAAGGCATTATACTTGGCCAATAATAATAACAACAACATCTTCCATTTTTCGTATTTTCATTCGCGTTCACACAGACGAACAAGAACTAGCAATTTTAAGTTTTTTGAAAAAAGCTAAAGATCTTCCAATTCTGCAAAAATTGGCTAAACAAACAAACAGACTTCTCGGGAAAAATGTTGACAAAATTTTATTTCTGAATATATCTATTTATCTATTATCTACTAAGATCCTACTTAATCTTAATACTTTACACAGATTGCTTATGAGTTAGAAAATGAATGATTTTAGTCCAAATATTTTAAATTTCACTTCAAAACTTTACAATAAAAGAAAATTTATATTTTCTTTAAGAATTTTCAATTGTATTCAATTGCCAAATTTAATTTTAACTACAAAGTTTGAAATCGCATGATAGATATGTACATACATACATACATACATATGTGTAAATCCTGCGTGACGAACCCTACATTCGTACGCGTTTTCACATTAATATATACAAATTCTTTGGTCTTTCAAAAGAGGTACTTTCAACTTATGAATGGCGTTCAGTGGGATATAAGTGTACTTTCGAATGGCATAAAAAATATTTTTTTACAAGGTATTTGTAGCGAAATAATTGATCACAAAGTTTTGTGACGCACGCTACAAAAAACGGAAGTAACTTTGAAAGTTAAAGTATGTTTTCGTAATTTTTGGCGAATTTTGCATAATAAAGTACACAAAATATAGTTCCTAAAAGATGAATGTAAGATAATTCTAAAATAACTTATTTGCAGTCAAAAAATTTTTTCGTTTTTTGTCTGAAGACATGAACCTTTTGTGACGCACCATACATGACTCACGTTACATTTTTCAATTATATATCTATTTTGAAATTTCATAATAATTTCCAAAATAGTAAACACAAAAAGTTTTTACTAAAATTTAAGTGTGAATTCAATGTATAAAAATGTGGCTCTCGATCGGGCCATCTTCACTAACACTAAAGTAATGAATACCTCAAAATGGTTAATTTCTCGTATGAAATTAAAAGATCTCAGGTAGGGTAGGATTTGGTAATAATTTTTGCATTAATGATCGTCGAAATATATATATTTTATTTATAAAATAAAATATCTAGTCTAATATACCACAAAAAAAAAATAAGTTGGATCAGTTTAAAAAAATTGTGTTTGGTGGATTGTTTCTGGGGCTTGTCCAGATATCAAAACTGAAAAATTGTATTTCAAAACTAACAAATTGTTTCAGAAAAGTATTTTTCTCAGTTAAACATAATTTTCCTCTTTTATTGCAGAATTTACTAATTGTTAAGAGATTTTTCTATTTGCATTCAGAAATTTTAATGTATAAATACTTATAAGTTGTGATTTTTTCGTGAGTATTTCGTGAGTATTTCGTGAGCGTGAGTTTTCGTGATTGTGCGTGAGCGTGCATGAGCGAAATTTATTTATCGTGAGCGTGCATGAGCGTGAGTGAAAAGTTACTCACGATCCCATCTCTAATATCAATAAAAAACCATTTAATATTTTCTGAGTACATTAGGTAAATCATTGACATAAATATATAATAAAGAAAAGTGCTTCTTGAATTGAACCTTGCGGTACACCAAATTCGTTCTCTTTGTGTTTGATACTTACTATTCATTTATTTTCACCATTTGCATTATATTTGTAAGATACGATTTAAACCACATCGTCTCCCTTCCTCTGATCCCATACATGTACGGTTTTTCTTTTATCAATATTTCTCTGTCAATGGTTTCAAACGTTCTCTTGAAAATTGTCATAATCTTATTGTTCTTTCATCGATTCTTCCATCTGTTAACAACATAGCTAACCGCTATTTCACATGATATTTTTTTATTGATATTTTGATAAAATTTTTTATACTCCATATATGTAGATACGTCTCAAGCTGATGTTTTACGACATTTTCCATGATTTTTTCGAGTATTTATCGGACGAAACTCTTCACAATTTGTCGTTATTGTTACCTTTTTGATAGGAGTTATTACAGCTATTTTAGAGTTATCAGGAAAAATTCATGTTTCCAACGAATGATTTATTATGTTCATTAGGTTATTTCCTATCGTGTTCTAGTTTTCAAGTATAATTTTGATTGATAGCTGGTTTTCCATTCATTTTATTAGATATTTGTTTCAGCTGTATTAAATTTACTACGCGGGACTGAAAAGTCGAGTTTATCACCGGGATTCTATTCGCATATTGCACTTGATCTATATATGTATGTATGTTCTAATTAATTTCTAATAAATACTATCGACAAAAAAGTCGTTATTTTTCTTGAGTATTAGATTTTTTATTTCTCTCCACATGTATTATTGGTCTTTAGCGTTACTTATTGTGCTGTTAATGAATTTATTATTTTCAAATTCGCTTTTATTCTTATAGATGTTATGTAATTTCTTCATTATTCATTTAAGACCCCATAAAGTATATATATTCGGGATCCTTATAGATAGAGAAGTCGAACGAGCGATGTTTGTCTGCTATATTTTGGTGTAACTAAAACTAAGGCCTCACGCAACATAGATACATAAATTTTAGACCATTCACTTGGAATTTTTCATAAAATTGTTCGGTTTGAAAATAACAAAACTCGGCCCAATAATTAATGAGATGTAGCCAAAAGATTTTTTTGTTATATGTCCTATTCTGTTGTTTTTTATGGCCCCAACTGTCCTACTGTTGATTTTATGAAACAGATTTCTTGTATGGAGTTCTAGGAAGGTTTATACTGAAAATAATTGAAGTCGGTCTATTAAAATCTAAAATATCGGCAAATAATTTTATTGTTAACATTTTTTTTGAAAAAATTGTGTTGGGATTTATACCTACAACGTACTGGTTAGTATTCACAAGCGCTTCTTATACACCACAGAGCAGTTCATAGTATTTTCCGCGTTTAAGTACATAATATATCTTATTTATTATAAAATATTAAAACTTAAAATTCATGATATAAATTGGTGTGGTTGTTGTAATTTCACTCTTTGCACACATACATACATACAAGTCATGTGAGTTACATATATAAATTCAAATACACACACATATAAAAAAAATGACACTATTGATGAATTTATTGAAAACATAATAAGCACAAAATAAAATTAAAATAACAACTGTAACAGCAAACTCATTTCCGGCTAAGTACAGAAAACAAAATTATTTTTTCGGTCGCAATTCCAGGAATTGCAACCCTTCAATATTAATATAAAATAATTATGAAATAATGTTAATATTTAGCATAAGTAAACAAAAATTGTAAAATGCATTTTAAGATTAATTAACAAAAAATTGTGTTAACAATAACTTCAATTAATATTAATAATAAAAGAAAAAGTCAGTTGTTTGATATCCACAGTTGAGTTTAGTTATTTTTTTTAAAAACACTCCCAAGTGCTCCCACTACGAAATTGGCGCAGTCGGTACTCCTTTTTCTTTTATACAGAAAGGAGCGTGAAACGAACACAGATAACTAAATATATAAAATCCTGCGAATCCCAAGGGACCCTCCAGGATATAAAAGTTTTTATAGATCAAAATTATTCAACTTTAGTGCAGTGAACAATTATTCTACAAAAAGAAAATTTAACACCACAAAAGATCAAAATTATTCAACTTTAGTGCAGTGAACAATTATTCTACAAAAAGAAAATTTAACGCCACTATAGAACAAAAAAATAATTAAAAAATTTTAACAACTATCATAATCTTGTGAAAGTGCAACAAACATCAAAATTCGTCAAGCAAGGCAAAGGATATTCGACGAAAGAAGAATGGAGCAACTACAACAAGAAATGGCAAACGTGGATATCGTGGAGCAGCTCGCAAGAAGGGAGCAGCAGCTAGAACAACTCAGACTTGCTTATGTTGAGTTACAGCAAGGACAACAACGGGACCATGACATTCTGGACAGGACACTAAAGAATGTTAATCATCTTCCAGTATTCACAGGACGAGGAGACGTAACCGTCAACTCATTTTTTAGCAGCGTGGAATACCTAATATCAACGCTACGAAAAGAAGATCATAAGAAAGAGGTAGTTAGAGCCATTTACTATAAAACCATCCAAGGCGAAGCAAAAAATTCAATTATCAACATCCCCGAGCCGGATAACTGGAAACTTATTAAGGACACGTTAAAGTTGAGATACAAGCCGGATACAGAACCTCACCAGATTTATAGGAGAATTTCCAATTTAAGAGTTAATACAGTAAGTGAACTAATTGATAAGATTCAAAATATTAAATATAAGACGGATGAATTAATAGTATACTATAATGATGAATACGGAATAGATTTAACAAATATAGATAGTTTGTTAGTAAATACTATCAAAGAAATAACACAAGGGACATTACTGGACAAAATTTATGAACAGAGAGAACTAAAGAATATTTTATACATAATGAACCAAAGACGATTTGAAGATACGTGCATAAGACCGGAATACAAGACATATTTGAAAGAAGAAAGACATAGAAATCAGTACCAAAATAAACAAAATTTTGATAAGGTATATTATGGTAGGGAAGCAATTAATAAGCGACAGTATCAGGATAAAAATAAATGGAATCCAAATTTTTATAGACATGAAGAACAGAACGGTTTTAATAAAAATAATAATAATTCTGGAAGATACAGATTTCAAAATAATGTAAGAGATGACAAATTTTCAGGGCAATTTCAACAATTAGGGAACTCAAGACCAAATTCCAATCAAGTTCGTTGGAATCATTATAGAAATAACCAACCAGAACCCATGGAAATTGACAATGTAGAAAGAAATTACAAGAATCCTCAGGTGGCAGGACACCCTAACACCAGGTTTGGCCAAAATCGCTTAAACCTGGGTAGGCAAAGCCCAGAAGGACCGGAAATTAATAATACCATTTTTTTTTACGAGGCAGCCACAGAATGCCTGCCAAAGATAAAATTAAATATTGAAAATAAAGAGTACGTAGCACTAATAGATACAGGTGCTAGCCTTAGTTTAATTAATAAAGAAATAAATGATTTTAAAATATATAAATTGAAAGATCCCATAACATTTAGTACAATAACGAATAAAGATACAATAAATTATGAAATACACACAAAAAGCCCGGAGCAATTTAATTTACCTAACAATGCCAGGATTCGTTGGAAGATCACTCCATTAAGAGGAAGAACTTATGATTTCATCATAGGTATCGATATATTAAACTTTTTAAATGCTCAAATAAATATAGAAAAAGGACAAATAACACTAAATGGAAAGGTATCCTATTTTCTTAATAACCCATACAAATTTAATCAAATTTACACGCTTGAAGCTGTTGATCCTAAAATCGAAAGGCTTCAATTAAACCATTTGAATAATGAAGAACGTAGAGAAATTATAAAATTATTAAACCGGTATAACAAATTATTGTTTAGGGAAGGAGATTTATTAACTAATACAACAGAAATTCAGCATGAAATAAAAACCATTACACAACAGCAAATTTATTCAAAACTATATAGATATCCACCTCAACACGAAGCGGAGGTAAGAAAACAGATCACAGAAATGGAAGAGCAGGGTATAATTAGAAAGAGCCATTCAAGATATGCCAGCCCACTTATAGTCGTGCCTAAGAAAACTGATAATTCAGGCGAAAAAAAATATCGAATAGTAATAGACTATAGAAAGTTAAATGAAATAACTATAGACGACAAATATCCCTTACCAAATATAGATTCAATTTTAGATAAATTAGGTAGAGCGCAATATTTTACCACATTGGACTTGGCAAAAGGCTATCATCAAATTTTATTAAAAGAGGAGGATAGAGAAAAAACTGCCTTCGTAACCCCACATGGTTTGTATGAATTCTTAAGGATGCCATTTGGTCTTAAGAACGCGCCAGCCACATTCCAACGGCTGATGAATGAAATTTTAAGAGATTACATTAATAAAACCTGTGTAGTTTACTTGGATGATATTTTGATTTTTAGCACTTCTTTAACCGAGCATATTAAAGCAATAGGAGACATTTTCAAAGTTCTCGAAAGCAAAAATTTGAAGATACAAATTGATAAATGCAATTTTCTGAAGAAGGAAACTGAATTTTTAGGGCACATTTTAACAAAAGATGGCATGAAGCCAAACCCAAATAAAATTGCAACTATTCAAAATTTAGAATTACCACAATCCGAAAAACAGATAAAAAGTTTTTTGGGAATAACAGGTTATTATCGCAAATTCATTAAGGATTATGCGAAAGTAGCTCAACCTATAACAAAATATTTAAAGAAAGGCACAAAAATTAACGTGAAAGATCCAACATACATTGAAGCTTTCGAAAAGTTGAAAACGTTAATAAGTGCACATCCTGTTTTACGTTATCCCGATTTCCATAAACAATTCACGTTGACGACGGATGCATCCAATTATGCAATTGGTGCAGTATTGTCACAAGAAGGTCATCCGGTGTGCTACGCATCAAGAACATTAAATAACCATGAAAAAAATTACTCTGCGACGGATAAAGAATTTTTAGCAATAATGTGGAGTGTAAATTATTTTAGGCCTTACATTTATGGTAGAAAATTTAAAATTCTTACTGATCATCAGCCAATCAAATATCTCCATTCCAAATACAAAGGAAAAGACATGTCGCCCAGACATCAGCGATGGCTATTAAAATTAGGTGAATACCAGTTCGACATAGAATATCTAAAAGGAAAAGAGAACAAGGTTGCAGATTTTTTAAGCAGATTAGAAAATAGTGAGGACACTATTTCAGAAAAAGAGGGAGGTAAAGATTCTGATACTTTTTCAATTAATAATATTGAAGACGACATAACTATGGCAACAATACACTCAGCACAAGAAGATTTAGGTGATCATTTTTTTATAAAAGAAGAAATTGTGAATAAATATAAAACTCAAATAATTTTAACAAATAATAAAACGGAAGAATGTAAAGAAATACATGGGAAGAGAATTATTTTTGTTGCGGAATGCGACTTTGAACAGATGGAAGATATTTTTAGAAGATATATTTCCAAAGGTAAAATAGGCATTTATTCAGAGTTATCAGAACATAGCTATAATTTGGTGCAGCAAAAGTTAATAAGTATGTATTCAAACGATAGTCAAATTAAATTTATAAAAGCTACCATGAGAGCAATGGACATTGAGACAGAGGTTGAAGCCATAAAACAAATTTCATTATATCATATTAGGGAAAGTATACATTCAGGAATAATAGAAACTTATAACAACATTAAAAATAAAATATATTACCCAAAACTTATGGAGCTAATTCAAATCGTAATAAACCAATGCGACCTCTGCCAACAAGTAAAATACGATAGACGCCCGATTAAAAATAAATTTCAACTTACGGAAAAACCCTCAGATAAAAACCAAATTATACACGTTGATACGTATGTAATTAAAGGTAATCGTTTTTTAACAACAATAGACAAATTTTCAAAATTTGGGGCAGCTTACTCATTGAACGATAGAAATCCTATCACAATAATTGAACAGTTAGAAGAACATTTTGCGAAAATTGGGAAACCACATAAAATAATAGCGGATAACGAATTTAAAGCAGCACGAATTCAGGAATTCTTGAGCCAAGAAGGTATTCAACTGCATTTAACAAAACCCAATAGCCATACGGGTAATGCAGATATAGAAAGGATGCATAGTTCACTAGCAGAAAAATTTAGAATTTTATATCAAACAAACAAGGAACTTCCAATAAAACAATTAATCCAAAGAGCAATAAGAAATTATAATGATCGTTACCACTCAAGTACACAGTACACCCCGAATGAAGTTCAAAATGAAAAAATAGAAAAAGAAAAAGTTAGGAAGAATCTAGAAAGTAACAAAAGAAAGGTCATACAAAGACTAAATAAAACCAGAGAAGAATACAAAGAAATTAGAGAAGAAGGATATATTAAGAATTATAAAGCTATTCGACACAAAGAACAACCAAGATACAGAAAAGAAAAGTTAGAAAATGTTCACTCTAGCAATATTAAAAAACCATTAAAATTTTCAGATACTGTTAATATGCCTAATGATAATGACTCAGACTCCAATGATAAAAGGGGAAATGACCACAAAACTTTTGACTGAACAAAAGGGATACACGGACATATACATGAAAAACCAGGAAATTGTCACTGAAACAGACATAGTGCTACACATAGTTAACCTTCATGAGCTAGAAGAAATCTTAAATAAACTATCAGAAAATATAAAATTAATGAGGATTGAAAATAAGGGAATATTGAATTCAGAACTAATTGACACAAAAACCAAACTGTTAACTTTATTACCGAGACAAAACAGACAAAGACGTGGACTAATTAATGGTATAGGCAGTTTACAAAAATGGTTATTCGGGACTATGGACGATGATGATCGACAAAATATTCAAAAACAACTATTTAATATTAACGACTTTGTAGACAATAATAATCAACAAATTATAATTAATGATTATTTTAATAAATCTTTAAGTCACATAAAACTGGTAATAAATGATGATAGGATTAAGATTGAAAAGGAGTTAAATTCTATAAGCAAAATTTTAGAAATTGAAAACAATAAAAGTCTATATTTAGAACAGCTAAGTAATATTCAATTAATAAAGAGTAAAATAGAACATTTGCAAGAAAATATAATTTCGGCAAAGTATGGAATTGTACACCCTAGTATATTAACCAGTAGTGAAATTGAAAAATATGAAATAAACTACAAAAAGTTAAAATACATTCAATTTGGAGTAACATTTTTTAATAACTCTTGTCTAGTTTTAGGAATTAAAATACCAAAAACATTCGTAGCAATTAAGTTAAGATATATTGTTCCACTACCAAATATTCACAATAAGGAAATTGATGCTGTCTTAGAACAGATCTTTGAATTTAAAAATAAAACATATCAATACAAAGAAAATAAACATTTGAAAGAATTAAAATTAAGTAATCATTGTACAATAAAAGAAAATTGTGAACTAATAAAAAAATAAGGACTTAGAAATTATACAATTAGATATAGACACAATAATAATTAAAAACGCAATAAATACTACTGTTAATGGAACTTGTATTTTGAATGAAACTGTACTAAACGGAAACGTTTTAATCACTTTTAATAATTGTTCAATAAAAATTAAAGATTACTATTTTTCAAATATTATTGAAAGCATTGAAGAAAAACAAATAATTAACATTTCAAATAAAATTCAAAATTTCTCAAATAAACTATCATGGCTAGAAATGGAAGAAGAACATAAAAATAGCATACAAAATATTAAAGCTTTGAAATATCACTCTAATATTTCGTATGGATGTAATATTCTAATAGTAATTGCAGTTATAATTTTAATATTGATAATAATAATAAAACATAAGAATATCAAAATAAAATTGAATAACAGAATTCAGGAGAATTCTAAATTAAAGGGGGGAGAAGTTACATATATAAATTCAAATACACACACATATAAAAAAAATGACACTATTGATGAATTTATTGAAAACATAATAAGCACAAAATAAAATTAAAATAACAACTGTAACAGCAAACTCATTTCCGGCTAAGTACAGAAAACAAAATTATTTTTTCGGTCGCAATTCCAGGAATTGCAACCCTTCAATATTAATATAAAATAATTATGAAATAATGTTAATATTTAGCATAAGTAAACAAAAATTGTAAAATGCATTTTAAGATTAATTAACAAAAAATTGTGTTAACAATAACTTCAATTAATATTAATAATAAAAGAAAAAGTCAGTTGTTTGATATCCACAGTTGAGTTTAGTTATTTTTTTTAAAAACACTCCCAAGTGCTCCCACTACGAAATTTGTGTGTACCCCACACATTACCTACAAATCCCTCAACAGACTTGCCTCTGACAATTCGGTCAGAGGAACATTAAACAAAGATACTTTTTCTTTTTGTCTTTTGCAAGACCACCCAAACAATTGCGTATATTAAATTCTCTTTGTTTAATAACTTCAAGTCTTAAAGAAAAAACCATTTATGCAATTCTGCATAAACGGTCCGTTCGACGATTCTTCTCTGCCACTGAACAAGATACATTTAAGTATTGATAAGAATATTTTGTGTAGCATTAAGATAAACAAAATGTACGTAGTTTAAGTTAATATGGAAAAGCTTTTAATAAAGAAATTCAATTATTGTTTGACTTACAACCTTAACGGTCGACACAATCATTTAAGTGGCGCAGTCGGTAGGATGCAAAGTGAAAAATTGCATCCTTGAAAAAAAAGAAGAAATAAAATAAAATCAATTAAAAAGTGCAAAAGAAAAATTTTGCATCCTAGAACAAATAATAAAATAAAATATAATAAAATATTTTTTTTCTGTTACGAACAATACAACACTGACAATATTAAAAAAAAAGAAACTTTTTGAAAGAAAATTCTTACTATGTCGACAAGTTAATTTTTTTACAAAGTTAAATTGACATTGTGCATTTTCCTATACTCTTAAAAAAAACCCAAAGAGGATATACGCAACAAATTTTTGTGTAATACAATGCATTTATAAAAAGAAAACAAAAACTCAACTAGTGACAAAATCAACATTTACCACAACAAATGAATACTGAGATATACTAATCCTTTTATATGAAGGAAGAAAAGCAGTCAGCTAAGTACTGCTACCTACCTATTCACAACAAATAAATATACTCGTTCAAGGAAGAAACCCCGTTAGCCGAGCACTGGATTAATACACTAGACTAATAAATTTAAGGTATTCATATAAACATAATTCTATTTAAAATTTATAAGGTATAATTTTTTTTACTAAAAAAAACCAATAAGTGAAAGAAAAGAAAATAAATACAAAAGAAAAAAAAGGAGAAACCTATTACGAAAGTTTTTGCTCTTTTGTACTTCTTCCAATATAAAAAAAAAAATTTTTTATCATCGAATACATAAAGTATAATGGCTCTAACATTGGCCGAGGGTTTACGGGAAGCTCGGAGCATTCCCCCTTTAGTGGAACCTCTGAATATGCTTTGACAAGCTATTTAAGAGATGTGAATTCGGTACTTACTTTGGTCTCCGAAGAAAATAAGTCAACAATTAGATCTGTTCTACCGCCTTCAGGGCAAAGCCCTAAAATCTGTGGAGTGCCTCGTTACACTCACATGGGATCAAATTTTGTTAAAACTTAAAGAAGATTTCGGTGTAAGGGAATCATTCCTTAACCTCAGAAACCAGGCCATGGATGTAGTTGCTCTAAACATTGAGGAACTGCATTATAAATTAAATGAAATATTGAGTCTGATGAACACTAAATATAATCTAAGCCCAGATCAAAGTGCGTCATTTACACCTACCATTAATGAAAGGCTAATTTTCGACATATATTTGAATCTTTTACCGTTGCATGTGAAAACATTGTTAATCCAAAATTAGGTAACTACTATCAGCGCAGCCTATTCGTATTACATCGAAAATAACCTTATTAAGGAAATATACATAAAAGGTAGGAAAAGTATAGACACTAACAGAAATTTTGCCAGAAATCAGAAACCAAACAACGAACGCCAAAGGTTTCCTAATAGACCACAAATTTCTAATAATGGAAATTGGTTTCCCCGAAATAATAAGAATATACAGAACGGTTTCAGGAATAATTCAAGTCAGAATAGATTTCGTTATCCGAACGATTCATATCAACACAGATCCAATAATACCCAAAATACTTCATTTCAAAATAGATATAACAACCGTCCTGAACCTATGGACGTATCTAACATTAATGTTTCTGAAAATTTTCATGCACCGCCTCTGGATCCCAATTGCCAATAATATTATTAACTATCAATAATAAAAAATTTACATGCTTGATCGATAGTGGTGCCGCAACTACGTTGGGCGATAGGGACACTTTTGGGAGCTTGTTCTCAAAAAGAAATACAAAAAATATAATAAAACTAAATACGATAACTGGTACAAGACTGGTTACAGAAGAGGTAATAGTAAATATGCCTCTAGAATTTAATGCAGGGAACAGGACAATGTCGGTCAAATTAATAGACTTAAGAAATAAACCCTTTAGTTGTATTATAGAAAATAACGTTTTAATGCCTTTGGGCATGGTGATAGATTTTTCAAATATGACATTAAGAGTAAATAATAATGAAATTTCGTTCTGTCAAAGAAACGCTAATATAAACCTCGACGAAGGTGCCGGTCTAGAGATAGAAAATATAGATTTTCGCAATATCGAAATGCCTTGCAATCTGAACGCAGAAGAAAAAAATAGCTTATTGAAATTTATTCAATGTAACAAGCCAACATTTTACCAGGAGGACCAGGCGTTGACTATGACAAATACCATAAAACATAGTATAGTAACAACGTCTGAAAAGCCAGTATATTCACGGATCTGTAGGTACCCTAAAATACATGAAACGGAGATTGAGACTCAGATAAACGAAATGTTGGCTCAAGGGATTATTAAACCCAGCAAATCCCCTTACAATTCGCCCTTATGGATTGTACCTAAGAAACGGGACAATCACGGAAAGTTAAAATGGCGTCATTGATTACCGGGCGCTTAATACCATTACGGTGGACGACAAATTTCCAATGCCAAATATCGATTCGCTTTTTGATAAATTAGGTAGGGCGCAATACTTCTCCACAATCGACCTTGCAAAAGGTTTTTACCAAATTAGGATGGAGGAAAGAGACATCGAAAAGACGGCTTTTTCTACACCCATGGGCCATTTTGAATTTATCAGAATGCCCTTTGGCCTAAAGAATGCGCCCTCTACTTTCCAGCGCATGATGAATCACGTCTTACGTGATTACATTAACCAGATTTGTGTCATCTATATGGATGACATATTGGTTTTTTCGTCGTCTTTGAACGAACATTTAGATAGTCTTAATAAAATTTTCGCTGCTTTAAATGAGCACAATCTAAAGGTCCAGATGAGTAAATGTAATTTTTTTGCTAAAGAAACCCAATTTCTGGGACATATTGTCACTAGGAATGGCCTTAAGCCCAATCCTTCTAAAATTGAAGCCATAATAAACGTCCCTATTCCAAATACCGTGAAACAAATAAAATCTTTTCTTGGCCTAACTGGCTATTACAGGAAGTTTATTAAAAATTACTCTTCCGTCGCGGGTCCTATGATAAAATATCTGAAAAAGGGCGTCAGGATCAATATTGACGACCCCCTATATGTGGAGTCTTTTCAGAAACTGAAAAGAATTATAACTAATCCCCCCATTTTTCGTATCCGGACTTTAACAAAAAATTCGTACTTACTACGGATGCTAGCAATACGGCATTAGACGCCGTCCTTAGCCAGGAAAATAAACCTATCTGCTATACTAGCAGAACTTTAAATAATCAAGAAAGGAATTATAGCGTGATCGAGAAGGAACTCCTCGCTATAGTGTGGGCAGCCAGATATTTCCGTCCCTACTTGTTCGGGAAAAAATTTTCGGTCCATACAGACCACCAACCTCTGAAATGGCTGTCTTCTCTAAAAGAGCCTAATTCTAGACTGAGCCGTTGGAAAATCTTGCTCAGTGAATACGAATTTGACGTGGAGTATATAAAGGGAAAGGACAATAATGTGGCCGATTTCCTTAGTCGTTTGGAGCTGGAGAAGGTAGAGGATGAGGATTGTGATATTAAATCACTTTTCGAGGTTTCCGAAGATATGGAAACCGTACATAGTCGACAGGAGGATGACTTAAGTACCAATTTTTATATAAGTGATTCTATTGTTAATAAATATAGAACACAAATTCGAGTCGTTGATAGAAAACAAGTAGAACAGAAAGTTTTGTATGGAAAATACAGGATAATTTATGTTTGTAGAAACGACTTGCGAAACGACCACTATTTAAACGATCTGTTTAGACGGACACTCCGTAGGGGAAAAGTCGGTGTATATTCCGAACTCCCAGATAATTTATATTACACAGTCCAGGAAAAATTAACAGCCTTGTACAGAACGATACACATTTGAGGTTTATAAAATGCACCAAATTGGCACTCGATTTGTCGAATGAAGAGGAAGTTTTTGAGACGATAGACAATATCCACAACTCTACTAATCATAGAGGAATTTTAGAAAACTTTTAGAAATAAAACACTCTTATTTTTACCCAAACCTAATAAAATATGTTAATAAATACATTAACTCATGTCAGACTTGTAACGAGGGCAAATATGACCGTAACCCATATCGTAAATATTTTAACCATACTGCTACCCCTGTCAGACCCAATATGATAGTCCATATGGATAATTTCCAAGTTCATAGGACATATTTTCTGACCACTATAGACAAATTCACCAAGTTGGGCTCTGTGCACAAAGTTACAGATAAAAATATGTGCACAATAAAGGTCAAAATAGAGCAACGAATAGCACTTCTCGGAAAACCCGAGCTACTCGACAAGGATAATGAATTTAACAACGCTTTGATAAAGTTACTTTGCTCAGAAAAAAATATTAAAACACATTTTACGACACCCTATTCGCACACGGGGAACTCCGACGTTGAAAGGATGCACCTTTCATTATTGGAACACATTCGTATTTTAAAGCGTAACAATGGAAATATCGATATCGAAGAACTGGTAATAAGAGCTATAGGCTTTTATAATGATACCATGGTTTACGTGGCTGCCCACTACACGTAGGCATTCAAGTAGAATCTATAAGATTCCTTTTTGAAAAAATGATACCATACACTCCACAACTGGGCTAAAACCAATAGAATTTCTGAATCGTTCAGATTTGGACTACTCTGAGATTGCGGAAAAAATGCGTATAAAAAAGGAAAAGATTATAAATAGAATAAACTCAAAAAGAGAACAGGTAGCTAAGTATAATAACAAAGACCTATATATTAAGAATCCTGTTGCAGCAAGACAAAAAACTGCGAGACGATTTTTAAAATACAACCCCAATAACCCCAACAAAATTGACTTAACCAATATTAAAAGACCTTTAAAATCCTTTTCAGGGGACAATGAAACTGGCAACAATTATATTCCTGGTGCTGTGGGAAACGCACTCCATTGATTCGGCAGTGGAAATAAGAAAAATTGAGACCCAGGGCGGATTTGTTGTCTTGCAGGGAGAAGCCGTAAATATAATACAAAATTTTACAGAATTAATCCACATTGTTGATATAAACGACTTTAGAGCGACTATAGAGAAATTAAGGGTAGGAATTTCTAAGAATTTTGACGTAGGCGATGGCTGGCTGATTTTTAGCTTTAATAAAAAACTAAGCGAATTGGAACACTCTTTGCAAACACTTAACGTCCACACTGGGACAAGAAGTAAACGGGCCTTGATAAATGTAGGAGGGCGAGTAATAAATTGGCTTTTCGGCAATATGGATGACGAGGATAGATCGAGAATTGAGAATCACTTTAAAAATATAGATCTGAACCAGAAAAACATTATAAGCAGTATTAACAAACAGATAAAGATAAATAATGAAATGCAAAGTTACTTGGGAAGTATCAGACTCATAGTTGAGCAAAATAAAATTTGGTTCAATAGAACTTATTCTGGCCTCGTAAGTGAGAGTGTAAAACTCACAAAATATAACAACTTCATTTTGTTAATAAATGAAGTCAAAAATAAAATTAGCCAAGTACAGGAAAATGTGGTTATGTCCAGATACGGAATAGCCAGCAATTTCTTCCTAACAAATGAAGAAATAAATCATTTTGCAATTGATAGCCTCAAGCTAAGACATATTAGGAGCAATATGGGCTCTATAGATAACACATTAATAGTATTTATCCTCCAAGTTCCAAACTTTATGGACGGAGAGTATATGACCGAAATAATAATTCCGGTTCCGGACTTCAATGGCATGGAAATCAGTTCAGAAATAGCTAAGACTGTGACTGTTCATAATAGAACATATTTTGTGGGGAAAGAAAATTTGCTACGTAAAATGAAACCTGTTGATTCCTGTTTGGGAAATCTCCTAAAGAATAATTATGATTCTTGCCGTAAGGTAGAGAATAAGAAAAAGACAATTTTAGAATTTGATGTCGGTAATTTGCTACTGATTAATATAAACGACACTTTGTTCGATTCATGCACGAATTTTTCACATCCCCTTAAGGGAAATTATGTAGTAGGTTTTGAAAATTGCGAAGTCTCCATTGGAGACTTTAAAGTCAAAAGATTTGAGAGCCGGTTCAACATAATTGTTCCAAATTTGAACTCCTTGCCCGAAAACCTTACGGAACTTTTGCCGAAGTTAAATTTTACAAAATTGGAAGAAGTAACGGAAGCAATAGAAACACAACAAAATAATTACCATTTCTATATATTGTACTTACTGTTTTTTGCACTCATTTCATATTATATATTTATTAAGATTAAAAAATGTAATGGCATTCGAAGGGACTCGAATCTTAACGGGGGAGGAGTTATGTGTGTACCCCACACATCACCTACAAATCCCTCAACAGACTTGCCTCTGACAATTCGGTCAGAGGAACATTAAACAAAGATACTTTTTCTTTTTGTCTTTTGCAAGACCACCCAAACAATTGCGTATATTAAATTCTCTTTGTTTAATAACTTCAAGTCTTAAAGAAAAAACCATTTATGCAATTCTGCATAAACGGTCCGTTCGACGATTCTTCTCTGCCACTGAACAAGATACATTTAAGTATTGATAAGAATATTTTGTGTAGCATTAAGATAAACAAAATGTAAGTAGTTTAAGTTAATATGGAAAAGCTTTTAATAAAGAAATTCAATTATTGTTTGACTTACAACTTAAACGGTCGACACAATCATTTAAGTTACATTAATACTGAAATGCGTTTATGTGCACATGTACACATTGTGTGTGAATAAGCATAATAACTAAACAATCGAAAAACAAAGATTTGTTGTTATTTTTTTTGTTTGATTCTTTAAACTTATTCTTGTGTGTTTATTAGTATAATATTATGCATGCATATTACAGTATTTATCGCTTATATAGTAAAGAAATGTAATTTTTTACACGGTACATATTAAGTATATACCCCAAAAATTTAAATTTGTGCAGTAATTTTTCAACCGCAAACAAACATCATAAAAACGTTATAAAATTGTTAGTGCTGTTTTTCATTTCGATTTTGACTTTTGTCAACATAAATCGATGGATCGTCAATTTTAGTTTAGTTTTAAAAATGTCTTAACATTTCATTTTTTATGACTGTGATTTCAGAAGAAAGGCAAAATTGATGCTTATATCATGGACCTGACATTAAGTTTTTTTATTATTTGTTTTATTCTTGTGTGCACAGAATAATCATTTTAAATATTTTCTATATTCAGGTGCAGAGCGTACTTGAAATATTTCAGAACCCGGTATTATTATTGCAATTGTACAATGTGATAAAAAATCTCTTGACAATTTCTAGTAGGTCCTCATTTTGTAAAATAAAACACGTTAAAAAAACACAAATTTAAAATAATTTCTGTATATTTTTCATATAACTTTGAAATATTTAATATTAATACAATTTAACATATAAAACACACAACACACTCACTAATAGAAATCTTTTAAATTTTTAATAATAGGCAAAATATGACAACATAAAAGTAGTAATATACACTGGCGATATGGAGAGTTCACCAAATAGTATTCTGGACAAAGTAAAAGATGTCTTCAATATTAATCTAGAAAAGGATAGTATCACTTTTGTGTACTTGAAGCTTCGATATCTAGTGGAAGCAAAAAGATATCCTGTATTTACTCTTCTCGGTCAAAGTATTGGATCAATGATATTAGGATTGGAAGCGTTGATTAGATTTCCTCCAGATATATATTTGGATACAATGGGATATTCCTTTACATTACCTCTTTTTCGTTTTATTGGACGTTGCAAGGTTGGATGCTATATACATTATCCAACTATAAGTACTGAAATGTTACGACGAGTTCAACAGCGCGAATACTCTCATAATAACCATAGTTATGTTGTACGAAACCCTTTTTTAACTTGGCTTAAAGTAACTTATTACAAGTTATTTGCAAAGGTAAGATAAATTATAAAAAGTTTTTTGCCATTTTTAGTTGAGTACCCTTGTAGGCAAAATCGGAATTAGTGTTTGTTACGGCTCGCCGAACTGAACTTATAAAAATAAATCAATGTTAAGGTACAATGTTGTAATGATCGAAAACATTTAGAGCTGGCTTCCTCAAATCGAGCCCTTTCCTACCTCTCCGGGAGGCCCTGATATATTCCCGTGTTGGGTTAGACAATAATTAGCGAAAGGCTAAAATGTTAATGTAATAATCAGGTTTACGTTTTTGGTTGCTTTGTAGGTTATTATACTCACTATCGCTATCCCAGGATATGTTTGGAAAATTACAACGTGTAATATCAACGAACTATTATTTGGCACGCTTTAATTTTTTCCGATTTTTATTGAAAACTTTCAATATCATTTAGGTCAATAAAGGCTGACAAAAAAATGTAAGCGTCAGCGAATTACATATGTAGAAAGCCGATTTAACAAAAAAAAAACAATTGAGTGTAAGTAAAACAGCATGACATGTACTTAGTATTTTCCGCACTGGGTATGCAGTTTACATACATACCTACATCGTTTAAACTGATCGAGAACAACTACTAGGTTTTATATTGAAAAAAGATCTCACTGGAAGTAATGTTACACTCAAGTGACACAACGTGTTTTTGTTTCTCTTACAGGCTACTCTAAACAACCATTGTTTCAGGCAAAACCGAAATTATTAACACATTTCGGCTTGAGTTATACTACAATGATCTAATAGTTTGAAACATATCCTCTGTTGAAATTGAGGATTGTAAATGCCTACTCCCAACCCTGAGCCTGATTTATATCCGTCAGTGTATACCTTCAGTACTCCCCCTCTATGTCGAGGATCATTAATTGGAGATAGAGTGTCTGACACTACGAATCTTTTATCCGGCATAAGTGAGGGAGAGCGGTAATCTATAAGTTCGGGAAGATTCACAAACTGTCTTAATAATAGTCGCATTTCCATCTCAGTTGTTTTATCATTAAATCGCCTTCGCTGCTCTTGCTTGTATGTTTAAATTCCACGATAGCTTAGAGTCCAGGAGTATACCCAGATACTTCGAATTGACTGATAGCCTTAATGTGACTCCATTAAGATTGGGTAAAGTAAAGTTCGGTATTTTGTATTTTCTCGTGAAAAGTACGAGCTCCGTTTTCATTAGATTAACGTTGAGTGTCTAGCTCCATTAGTACCGTGTTAATGGCAAGGTTCCACAAGATTGGAGTTAGGATCCCACCTTGCGGCGTACCCCGCTTAGCTGCTTTATAAATTGCAGAACGTCCCATCGTAGATATGATGACCCTGTTAGTCAACAATTCCCTGATGAGCTTAGTTATTGACCGACTTACGTTCAGTCTTACCAGAGCTATGATAACGGTATATGTGTTGATGTTGTTGAAGGCACCTTTTATGTATATCTAGAAAGGCCGCCAGAGCGAATTCGTTATGCTTTATGGAATTCTCAATATATCCAACAAGCGAGTGTAGTACCGTTTCAACAGATTTGCCCGGCGTGTTGAGAGGTAGATAATAGGTTCGAGTTAATTACCGATCTGAGGTGTAGATTTATTAACCGTTCCAATGTGTTTAGTAGAAAGGATGATAGACTGATTGGTCTGAAACCCTTTGCGTTTGTGTGCGTAGTTTTTCCACATTTAGGTGTGAAAACCACGTTAATTTAGTCCATGCTTTCGGAATATATGACCATGTATATATCCGAGTGAGCCATGGTACGATCAGGTCTGCATTCCGCTGAAGGTTTGCAGGTATAATGCCAATGGGACCCACTAATTTAAACGAATCAAAACTGTTTAAGGCCCATGTGATGTTATCTCTGCTTATGGGAAACGGGGGTTCCGTACGATTTTATGTGGTTGCTATAAATAAATTCTCCTGTATACGGAGCACAACCGGGAAATTGCGTGTCCATCAGAGCCACAAGGGTCTCATGTTCACTAGTAGTCCGACTCCCGTCAGATTTTTTTATGAGCCAATTTACAAAGAATATACAAAAAAGTTATTCTCTAATTATCTTACTTTATACTAATATCTTCTAATGGCGTATGTATCCTTTTCTGTGCTTTGAAATTTTAAACTCCAAATGGAGTGCAATTTTTTTATACATAACATATTTTTATAATATTTATTCATCTATTTTATGATTTGAAATGCTAATATGAAAATTAATTTAAAGGGTAATTTTGCCCATTTTCTCATAAAATTTAGCAATAAAGAGAGAAAACAATAAAAATGAAAAAGTACAATTCTTTCTAAAAAGCTTAAAATTGTAAATTAAAATTTGTTTGAGTGTTGTCTGTTTCTTTGAAAAGAAAATACTTTTTAAAGTCATTTTTGCCCGGAACACATACATACATCCTTCTATCAGAAACACAATGTCAGTTTTGTATGCATAGAAAATACCATATTTGATAAATTATTTTTACAAGTTTCTTTCTCTCGAAACATTTTACTTTTAATAAATCTAGCGAAATTTATTTCAATTACATTTAAAAATGTCTTCTAAGCCTTTTATTAATTTCGTCAATCATCCACTACTTGCACTAAAATCTCCTTTATGTTGCTTTTTATGATTTTTATATTCTCGTCCTGTAAAATTGTAAAGTATATTTATTCTGGATCCTCATAGATAGAGAAGAAGAATGAGAGGTCCGTCTGTCCATCTGCTATATTTAGGTGTAAGTGGAACCAAGGCCTCACACAACGTAGAGACCTCAATTTTACACCATTCTCTTTTTCATAAAATTGTTCGGTTTGAAAATAATATAGCTCGATGCAATAATTAAAGAGAGATTTCCAAAAGACTTTTTGCTATGTGTCCTATTCTGTAATTTTTTTTATAGCCCCAACTGTCCTACGGTAAATTTTTTTATGGAGTTCTACGAAGGTTTATACTGAAAATAATTGAAGTCGGTCCATTAACTACTGAAATATGGCAAAACATGGTATTCGAAATAATTTTACTTTTAAAAATTAATTTTTTTTTTATAGTTGCGTTGGGATTTATACCTACAACCTACTGGTTGGTAGTCACAAGCGCTTCTTATACACCACAGATCAGTTGTATATTTCATAGTATTTTCTGCGTTTAAGTAAATAATATATCTTATTTATTATAAAATACTAAAACTTAAAATTATTGATAGAAATTGGTGTGGTTGATGTTATTTAACTCCTTTTTACTGATACCATCACACATTTTTGAACACATACATTAATACTGTCATGCGTTCATGTACACATGCACACATTGTGTGTGAATAAGCATAATAACTAAACAACCGAAAGGCAAAAATTTTTTATTTTTTTTTCTTTAAACTTATTTTTGTATGCTTATTATTCAGAACCCGGAATTATTATTATAATTGCCGAAACGTCTACAAGAAGGCAAATTTAATATACATACATAATACATTTTTTATGATATTTGTTAATCTATTTTATGAAATGAAATGCTAATATGTAAAATCATTTAATGTATAATTTCGCCTTCTCATAAGCATAACTTCAAAAATTGGTTGTTTATATTCTACGCTTAAACATATTCAATCCCGCAAGCGACCGTTGTTAGCTTTCGAACTACATATAATTATGAACTAATAGTGTTTGACCGCTTTTGCAGAACTTTTCTAATTTTAAAGTTTTCAACTTGTTTAGTAATGTTTTTGAAATTTTTATTTTTATCTCCCAGTTAATTACTTTTTACGGCTTTAGCGGATTTTAGAAGACCTTGTGATTTGACTATACCTATGATTTTTTTTAAAGTTTCACATGAGAGAAAGTTATTTGTAAAATTATGATATTGTTTTTCGATGAAAGGTAATTTGCATTAATTGAAATATCTTCGATATTTTTCCGATGAGATGATCTATATATTGTGAGTGTAGCAGCATGTTTCTTTAAAATTTCTTTCCTATTTCTGTATAACAGATATTAGAGTTCATATTTAAATCTACGTCGAATTTTACGTTGAGGATATTGAATATTGAAATTTTTTTTCAGTTGTACTTTGCGATTGCATTAAACTGCTTTTTAAATTAAATTCATATGATATTCAATTCCCTTCTAATTTGTAAGATTTCACGAATAAGAAACGCATGCGATTTCTGCTTGTTTTTGATCTTCAAGATATTGTAGTTCATGTTCAGTGAGACTTATAAAAATGCAAATCAAATTTTTACACCCAAAACTAGAATTTTATTTATGCTACAACAGTATATTTTGCAAAAGTTTTAATGCATTAAGTCCAAGCTAAATGCTAAAACGGCACCGCTGTTTACAATTCATTAATGAACACTGCTGTAATTACTGGTCTTTGCAATATGAATTACTCACAGAAAATACAAGTAATACATCATTTTGCAATAATGAGTAAATATTAACTTTGCTTTGCTTTGATTGGCAGTAAAAGTTAACGCGCATCTTATGCTTGCAAGTTATACATATATGTATGCACATATCTGTGGGTTTACATTAGACTGGTTCTTCGTTGTATGGGGGCTTTTTAAACTTTATGATATCTTACGGCTCAAGGCGGAAAATTTTTAGGTTTGATATAAAAATAAAAACTGTGAAATTTGAGCGCGATACATTAATGTTTAGAGGTCGCACATTTGGTCTGAAAATTGAAAAATATGGTTTTTCTGAAAATTTTGACTTCCGGCCACCCCAGTGCAAAATTGATTCACCCTAACGTTTTGAGATTTTCTATTTCATAAAGAGGCATTCATAACGAATCTATAACATTTTCAATCACTCAAATCAGATAATAAACACCAAAGATATTGTGAAAAACGTAAAACTTTTATTGAGAAGTTAAGGAATATTTGGTATACATCGGGTATTTTTGGCGATATTTTTCAACACTCAATAATAAAAATTGTTTCTGCTCCTCATCGTTAGTAAGAATCGAATTAAACTCCTCCATCATTTTTATTTTTCGTTCGGATACATCATTTACTACAATTATTTTATTAACGATTTCCAAACCTTCAATATATGTAGGACATTCATGCCAAATCGAAGGATCAAAATCCATGAACTCCGTGGAAATAATGAAATTTTTCAAAAATATCGCTGTCTTCTTTGATATAAAATAAGAAACGTTTTTGGATTTTAAGGTCACAACATCTTCTACTGGAATTATGTTGCGATTATGGCATTTAGCGCCTGTGCTTAGACCACGGAACGCTTCAACTAATTCCCGTCGGACGGATATAGATATGTTTGCATCAAAGAATGAAAGGCCGACTGCCTCTTTGGATAAGTACCACAAGTGTGAACTCATTTTTTTTAATGCAACACGCGAAATGTCTTTATCAATCAATTGATAATTGTATAGAGCGATCAAAAAATTTAAATCATGATTTGGAGCTGATGCTGCCAAAGGAGCTGAAAACCAGGCTTTCACGTATAAATGTACAATGAATTGGCAAATATCACGAATTCCTCCTATATCGTTGGCTGTTAATGGAAATTGGTTGCGGAATAAGTAAATTTTGAGACAATATATGGCCTTTGCCATCCACCGTGCATGGTGGAAGGCACCTAGTGCACGAAAGGATATTTTTGATGTAGATACGGATGACAAATTTACACCTAACAAAATGAGAACTAGATGCAGCAGCTCTTCATAGTCGGCTCTGTTGTGTTTCATTTCCAATTGCTGTTTGCAAAACTGCGCAATTGTTGAAGATAACTCCGCGATATTAATTTTTTCATCATGTACAGCTGTTGTATATGCTTTATGGTCCATTTCGCCTGCAATTATATGAATATGTTTATAAATATTTTAATTTCATTTTATATTTTTCATACCCCATTTATCTTTTAATCTCTTAAAAATAAGAACCACTGGTGCTGAGGTTGATCCAAGTTTTTCCTCAAACACAGCTCTTAAAACCAGTTCAAATATGTGATGTCGACACGGAAACTTGATCAGCGGTCGCCCAATCTGCTGTTCAAGTAAGGTCACTGCACCATTAAGTCGTCCCATATTTGCGGCAGTAGTGTCCAGCAAACTGCCCTTACGTTGTCGAGTAAACCCCAATTGGCTAATGTTTCATATACAACCGATGATATTTCAGCACCCGTACTATTATTAATGCGAGGTATTCCCAGAAGTTGATCACCATTTCTATTAGAAACGATAACAGGTTGACGATCGACTTTTTTTGAACTCATAACATCAGGTAACAATTTGCCATCGAAGTGCATTTGTAATTGTTTTCAAATTCATAACGACAGCTTCGCGATTTCTCTGTCGAGTATTTCGTAATGTCGAACGATTAATTATAAAATCATTGTCATTATGTCCAAGAGCATCAACAATGGCGATTATTAAATGGATTGCGTTCCGATCAGATATCTTGCATCTGTCTAAAGCGGCTGTTACTCTCTCATTAATCACATTCCTTTTACCTCTGGATGGGTCTGGTTGTTCTATGCACGGGTCTGGTTGTAAACCATCATCAGAAACACTTCCGCTTAAATCGATTTCCATTTGATTGACTGCAGGTCGGGATGTAGTAGTACTAGCAGCTATGGCTTTCCTTTCTCTTTCACTTTGTTGCTCTAAACGTTGTAATCTTCTCTTCTCTCTGTCCACTGTTACCTTATCAATGCCAACCATTGATCCAGGCCTTCCCTTTTGTCTTTGTAGAATCAAGAACTGTTTATCTTCTTCCATTAATCTTTCTAAGGCGTCGAATGCAGCTATATCAAACAAATCATTTAAATCGTCCATAAAGGCCGTCTCCTTTTGTTGTTGATTATCAGTTCTCTGTTTAGAAGTTTTAAGTAAAGTTTGCCATTGCCCATGAATAGCTAAGATTTTTTCGATAGATCGGTGTTTGCTTTGAATGGGTATACGTGCTTTTGCCCAAAACACGGCTAGTTCATCGTGAACTAAAGCATTGCTATCACGCAGGGTTAATTTAAGTGTCCGATGATTGAAAAAAACAGATACTTGCTTTTTAGAAGGAAGCTTTGAACCTAATATTTGGGTATATGGCACACAAATTAAGTAAACTTGAGCACTAGCACGCGTAAAAGCCATTTCTTTTTATTATATTATTTTTTCGTGTCGGTTACAAACGAGAACAAGAAAACTCCACCAAACAATAAAACTTTTGACAAGTTAAAATCAATCGTGAGGAGAGCTAAATAAAGGTTGTGCTTAATCATGTCGGAGAAAATAATTTGTGCTAATTGTTACAATAATATCCAAATAAACAGTGTTATTATTTGTGAAGTTTGCAAAAATAAATTTCATAAAATTTGTGCTACGATTAAAGATGATAATGCTTTTAATATCATTAACAATAATAAAAATATAGTGTACAATTGTGATAATTGTTTAAATTCATCAAGAGACTTAATAAAAAATATAAGTGTCTTATCTTGTGAAATACAACAAATAAAATCTATGCTCACTCAAGTTATAAACAACAATGTATTAAACAATAACATAAACCGTTCCTCTCATTTTAACTTGCCTACACTCAGAACTGGTTTTAATTCTGATTTGCCTACTTCTTCATATTCATCTATAATCACAAATAATAAATTGCCTGCTGGTTTTGTTAATAATGTTTATAAACCTGCTCCCACAACAACTATTGAACATGCAAGTGGCGTTGTCGATGTTAATCACATAAATGCAGATGCACATTCATCTGTTAGTCGCAAACTTATTGCTGCTGTTAATAATGTTGACAATGTTAATCAACATTATATAGATGTTATTGACATAACTGATAATAATAATAATTCATCTGTCTTCGAATCAAATGACTTAATTGCTTGCAAAGAAAAATCTGATTGGAGTAATGTTACTATTAGGAATAAATCTAATAAAGGCAGAATGATCGGTGAACAAAACAACTACTCTGAATCGGATGTGGTACATAATACAAATGCTAACTGGACTAATGTCTCAAAGAGAAATAAACCTAGGGGTAAAATGGTAATAGGGCAAAATAATAATTGCGAATTGGATGTGATACATAAAATGAAATGGGTCCACTTGTCATCGTTTAAGCCTACTGTCACTGAACAGGATATAATTGCTTATTTAAAAAAACATTCTCATATCAAAGATGAAAATATTTCCTGTTACAAATTGGTTAAGAAAGACGTCTCATCTGCCGATTTAAAGTTTATAAACTTTAAACTTGGTGTTTCGCCTAACTATTATGATGAACTATTTCGCCCTGATCTCTGGACGTCTGCTTTAAAAGTCCGGCCATTTAAGTTTTTTCCAATGGGAAAACTGAATCCAGCTCAACAAACTTAGCTCCAAGTTCCAATTCGTTAAAATTATACTATCATAATGTCTCCGGTATGCGAACTAAATCATTATTATTCCATTCATTTACATCTCAATGCGACTACGATGTCTTTGTTATTACGGAATCTTGGTTGAATTCACACTTCTGTAGTGAAGAATTTTTCAATCCTTTCCATTATCTGGTTTATCGAAAAGATCGTGATCCTATAAAGGCTGGTTGTAATAGAGGAGGAGGAGTTCTTATTGCAGTAAAAAAATCTCTACGCAGCAGAAATGTTATTTTATCTAATACAGATTCATTAATTGATCAGTTATGTATCTCGATTAAAGCTGTAAATTATGAATTATTTATTGCCGTGTCCTACATACCACCTAATAGCTCTGATTATTTATATGAATGCCATATTTCAAATATAATGAAGGTCTCAGATACCTTGTGTAATAATGATAGATTATGTGTATTAGGAGACTTTAACCTTTCTGATATTGTTTGGTCAGAAATTCCTAACTCTGATTTATTTCTGCCTTGTAATGTAAACAAATCTTTGGAAATGAATTTAATTGATTCTTTTTTCAGTATTGATTTATTGCAGATTAATACATATTTTTCAATTTTCAGACCAAATGTGCGACCTCTAAACATTAATGTATCGCGCTCAAATTTCACAGTTTTTATTTTTATATCAAACCTAACAAATTTCCGCCTTGAGCCGAAAGATCTAAAATTACGACCACTCTAGTGTACATGTACAGATATGAATGTTTATTAGGCACAAAGGATGATTACGAGTATTTTGATATGTGAAGTCGGGTTCGAATCGCGGTTGCTTAGAAATTATTCTGTTTTTTTTTATTTCCGTACTTTCTTATGAATGTTAAGCATTGAATAACATTTTTTTCTTTGTACATTGTGATAAAAAATCTCTTGACAATTAAAATGTTGTTTGGATACTTAGTTACACATAACAAAGCAGAAAAATCTTTTCCCGGCTGGAATTTTATACCTGTTCCCAAATATTTTCTAATTGAAACTTTCAGTATACATATTTACTTTTGTTTTTTTATAATTTTAGGATTTTATATTCAGAACTTGGATTTGGCTGTTACTTTCAATATAAATTACCATAAGAAATGTTTTTTTCATTCTATAACAACAGGGAGTTAATCTTCAAAAGCACTTCAATTAATTGCCTTTTTATGAAATGGAAACAAAGTTTGATGATGTAAGAATTTAATTTGATATCAAGCTCCAAAATGTAATTAGCAAAGAAACTATAAACTTGAAACCCCCGCGAAAATAACGTATATAAATAAGTGCCAAAATTTATTAAAAACAATCATATACATAATTGTACCGATTGCCAAAAGTCTTGAAAAAATCTCCAAAATGGCGAAAATTTAAAAAAATATAAAAAAAATGCAAAATTATAGAGTCCAAAATATCATTTCCATTGTAAAAATTAAAATTTTATTAAAAACTATTTTGTATTTGGAATAAAAATTTAAAATGCATTTGTATTTTGAATAAAAGTATTGCAAATACCTACTTTCCACAAATTTATATTTAGCTTCTAGATTGCATTATCCAATTGAATAATTTAATGTGGGTTTAATTAAAATGTATTCTAAGAATAGTTCGCAATTCATCAAATATTTTTCAAACAATCAGTTCCTATCGTATACATAAAGGGTGTTTTTTTAAGCTAGATAGAACTTTAAATTGTAAAAAGTAACACAAAAAATTAAATTTTGATGAAACATTTTTTTTATTTGTTTCAGTATACTCTGACAAATCATCATGAATAGACTCACGCTTGAACAACGCTACGAAATTATTCAAATTTACTTTGAAAATCAGTCGTCGATTCGCGCGTTGTTTTATCGCAAAATTGTGTTCAGCGATGAGGCGCATTTTTGGCTTAACGGGTTTGTTAATAAGCAAAATTGCCTCATATGGAGTGAGACCAATCCACAAGAGACCCTACAGACTCCATTACATGCAGACAAATGCACGGTTTGGTGCGGTTTTCACGCTGGTGGCATCATCGGACCTTATTTCTTCAAAAATGAGGCCGGAGCTCGCGTTACCGGTCAATGGAGATCGTTACCGCACCATAATCAATGATTTTTTGTTTGAAAATATGGATGACATTGATCCGGAGGAGATGTGGTTTCAACAGGATGGCGCTACGTGCCATACGGCGAACGCAACCATCGACTTATTGAAATCAAAATTTGGCGATAAGTTGATTTCGAGAAATGGACCTGTCAATTGGCCTCCAAGGTCGTGCGATTTGACACCTCTCGATTATTTCCTGTGGGGCTACGTGAAGTCACTGGTTTATGCTGATAAACCAGCAACAATTGACGCCTTGGAGGCCAGCATTGTTCGTGTTATTCGTGACATACGGCCAGCAGTGCTCGAAAAAGTGGCCCAAAATTGGACGTCCAGAATGCGCTTCGTCAAGAACAGCCGTGGTGCCCATATGCCCGAAATCATTTTCAAATGTTAATGTCACGTATTGATCTTTCGAATAAAAAAAAATTTTGATTACAATTTAATTTTTTGTGTTATTTTTTACAATTTCGGGCTTAAAAAAACACCCTTTACATATGAACTTTGGATTTTTGGATCGGAATGTTTGGGGGAAAATTTCCAAAAATAGTATATGCATACATATTTGTATTTAATTTTTTTTACATATTTTCGTATTTTCCCCAATTCAATATATACAAAATGATAAGTTAAGATCTTACGAGATAAAAAATTGATTTCATATTCATATAAATAAACTGGTCTTACATTCATTAAAAACACCCAAGAAATCATAGTTTTGAGGAATATCGCATGTCGATAGCACGCAGTACGGAATTAGACGCGGATTAATGGTAAAATATTACGAAAATAAGCCGAATTATGGGTTGGATTTGAGAGCAAAATGCTTTCTGTTTGCGATTTTATCGTAATTTTTCATATTTAGATCTCTGTCTTACTTAGTAAACGCAGAAGAAGATTTAAATAAAATTTGTTTTTAATTAAATTCATCTGTTTTCTTAGCAGGCTGAATATGAATTACCGAATTCGTATTTTTTAAATCAATTGTGGTTGAAATTCCATTGTGTTTCTATATCAGAAATATATAGGTTATATTGAACCAAAACCTTTATCGTCTGGTCCAACCGCAATACAGATAAGTAAATGGAAAAGTTAACAAAATTTTAAAAAGACAACTATCAGAATACCACTAGTTTACATCATACGAGTTTCAAAGAAAAAATTAAATTAAAATAATGAATTAAAATATGTTATTATATTTTATAATTTTATAATTTTTCTTACACCGTCAAGTTTTTTTATTTTTGTTATTAATATTATATTATATCAAATAAAAACGTCGACAAATTACTAAATTCATTATATAATTATTTTATCACTGTACAAAATCCTATCTGATAACATATTGGATGTTTTTGAAAAATAAACCTTTTATCGTTCATAAAATTGGAAAAAACGGAAAAATTAAAAAAAATATTATAAATGAGATTGTGCCTGATTTTTTTAATAAATTGTGGAACAAACTTTTTCAAATAAAAAGTAAAAGTAGTAGAAATAACTAAAATGTATCGAAAATTCTTTGAAAAAAATAGAATTGTTGTTCAGGATTTGAAACCATGCCACCAGGGAGGAACGGTTTCAAATGCTGAACAACAACATGCTATATTTATTTTTTAATTTTTGATACATTTTAGTTATTTTTATTGCTTTTATTTTTTATTTGAAAAAGTTTGTTCTTTTTTAAGAAAATTAAATTATTTTCAATATGAAGATAACATTGGAACATTTTAATCATTAGATTAGCCGATTTATGTAATAGTTGGGAGAATTTCTTCATTATTAAATCTTTTCTTACATTTCAAATCATTTCTTCGTAAAGACGTTTAAACTCTTCTTGGATGTGTGAAAACTGATTTAAGTGCTAATAAAGGGATGTTCATAGTATTATAATGCTGACTTCATAAACGCAGTTTGCAAAGCAACACTAGAATGCATAGCGTTCATTAGTGAGTTCATAATTGCAGTGCAACCCTTTTTCATGCATTACAGTAGCAAAATTTCTGCATGCTTTTGAATTTGCTGTTTTGCCCTTCCTGAACACTAAAAACGAAACATACAGCAATGCGTTCGTAAACGTCTTATTGTGAAGTATTGCTTTGCCTTGTAAACACATGCTTGCAATGTTGCTTTGCAAGTTGTGTTTATGAAGTCAGTCTATACTATGGAATAGAGAATGTGTGTGAAGTTAGCTCCGTTTGTACCTGTGAGTTCATAATTGCAGTGCAACCCTTTTTCATGCATTACAGTAGCAAAATTTCTGCATGCTTTTGAATTTGCTGTTTTGCCCTTCCTGAACACTAAAAACGAAACATACAGCAATGCGTTCGTAAACGTCTTATTGTGAAGTATTGCTTTGCCTTGTAAACACATGCTTGCAATGTTGCTTTGCAAGTTGTGTTTATGAAGTCAGTCTATACTATGGAATAGAGAATGTGTGTGAAGTTAGCTCCGTTTGTACCTGTTGCTGTTAAGTTAACATTGCTTTAACTAAGAGACTGTTAAGTTAACAGAATTAATTGTAAGTCGAGATTTGTTCGCAAAAGTACTAAAAATGCCGCACATTATTTATAGCAAAAGAAAATTAGTAAAAAGTAGATATTTTTCAAAAATCAAATTTTTTTTAAAAATCTAAAAATTTACACAATTTAAAAAAAATAGTTAAAAGTTCACATAATTAAATAAAAGGGTTATTTTTTTAAGGAGGAAAGTTCCGAAAACCCAAACCCCAATTTAACATATATTTCCGATGTTAAAAAATGCGAAATTTGGAATTTTCATAGATAGACATTTTTTGAATACATATAAGTATAGGGTGTATTTTTAAGCCCGATAGAACTTGAAATTGTAAAAAATAACACAAAAAATTAAATTGTAATCAAAAATTTTTTTTATTCGAAAGATCAATACGTGACATTAACATTTGAAAATGATTTCGGGCATATGGGCACCGCGGCTGTTCTTGACGAAGCGCATTCTGGACGTCCAATTTTGGGCCACTTTTTCGAGCACTGCTGGCCGTATGTCACGAATAACACGAACAATGCTGGCCTCCAAGGCGTCAATTGTTGCTGGTTTATCAGCATAAACCAGTGACTTCACGTAGCCCCACAGGAAATAATCGAGAGGTGTCAAATCGCACGACCTTGGAGGCCAATTGACAGGTCCATTTCTCGAAATCAACTTATCGCCAAATTTTGATTTCAATAAGTCGATGGTTGCGTTCGCCGTATGGCACGTAGCGCCATCCTGTTGAAACCACATCTCCTCCGGATCAATGTCATCCATATTTTCAAACAAAAAATCATTGATTATGGTGCGGTAACAATCTCCATTGACCGTGACGCGAGCTCCGGCCTCATTTTTGAAGAAATAAGGTCCGATGATGCCACCAGCGTGAAAACCGCACCAAACCGTGCATTTGTCTGCATGTAATGGAGTCTGTAGGGTCTCTTGTGGATTGGTCTCACTCCATATGAGGCAATTTTGCTTATTAACAAACCCGTTAAGCCAAAAATGCGCCTCATCGCTGAACACAATTTTGCGATAAAACAACGGGTCAGTTGCCAACTGATTTTCAAAGTAAATTTGGATAATTTCGTAGCGTTGTTCAAGCGTGAGTCTATTCATGATGATTTGTCAGAGTATACTGAAACAAATAAAAAAAAATGTTTCATCAAAATTTAATTTTTTGTGTTACTTTTTACAATTTAAAGTTCTATCTAGCTTAAAAAACACCCTGTATATACAGTGTAACCTCGGTGAACGCAACCAATAGAAATTTTGGGCTGCTGCGATAACTGAGTTGTTGCGCAAACTAAGTCACAAATTTCTAGTCATATTTTTCTATTTAAAAGCTCATTTTAAACCAATCAAGAATTTTATATAAAAAAATAGCTAAGGTTAGCTTTTAATAATCGTATTTATTTGATTGAAATAATGAATAAAAACAGAAAAACAAAATATTCATTTAATAAAAAATTAATAAAGTACACATTCAAATGTATGTACATATGTTAATTTGCACTGCTGGTTGTTATCGAGTTAAAGATTTATGTTTTTAAGGGAAACAGTCTGAAATATTCGACTGAGTTTTTGTGCTTGTCATATTTTTTTGAACTGCAATTTCACGAATCTTTTGCAATACCATTATATCCTCCAAAGAACAGCTATTCTCCTCTGTCATACATAAACAATGAAGTTTCTAAACTAAGTTGATTTCAAAAACAGAAGTAATACGCACAAAATATTTGTCATTCTTAGAATAACGGTAAATCAAAAAGATTATTGCACTTAAGCATAAGATTTTACAAACACGTTTAATTTTGAATTTATTTATCAAAAACCAAACTAAAAAAACAAAAAAAGCCTTACTTGTTCTGCAAAGTTGCGTTAATTGAGGCTTTGTTTTTGGAAAAGTTGCGTTTACAGAGTCACCAATGTGAAGAAATTGGGTGTTGCGTTAAGCGAGGGGTTGCGCATATCGAGGGTTGCTTTCAACGAGGCTACACTGTATGTATATATATTATAATTCCTTTTAGTCTTTATTATACACTAACAACTTAAATATGCACTTAATAAAAGTTTATTCTATTGTACCATATTTACCATAACTTTAAATACTTTACATATTACACCACATATTCCACATAAGAAAACCATTTTAAGAAATGGAGTTTTCAAGCGAATCATATATACATACATATATGACTTCTTTTTTAAAAGCGCTTTAAAATGGTACTTTTTAAAAAGTTCTTTTCAAAAAATGTGTTTTAAAGAAAACCTTTTAATGCTCGTTTTTTTAAATCTACTTTTTCTGAAAGAGGATTTTTTAAAGATCCTTTTTTAAAAGGCGCCTGTTTTAAATTATACATACATACATACTTTTTTATTAAGTAACTTTTTAAAAAGTATTAAAAATAAAAGGGGTTTTTTTAATGTAATATTTCTTAAAACATGTATACTTTTTTAACCCTTATGTGCGCAGCTAGGTACCCGGGTACCTTTGGCGATTTCAATCAAAATTTTATCATTGAAATTGATAATATGCATATCTGAAACTTCTTGAGAACTAATAACTTTAAAAAAAATTTGTTTTTTTTTGCAGCCGTATGATTTTCTTTTTCTTTAAATAATGTGCGGAATTTTTAGTACTTATGCGGACAAATCTCGACTTACACTTAATTCTGTTAACTTAACAAAGTCTTAGTTAAAGCAATGTTAACTTAACAGAAACAGGTACAAACGGAGCTAACTGACGGAACTAACTTCACACACATGAATAGAGATGAGCACTAATTACGTGATTAGCGTGAATCAAGCGTGAACGAGATTAATTTTTTGTTCCAACTACGTGAGCGTGCGTCCGTGAGTGAGCGTGCTTGAGGAGATTTTTAGCGTGATTGTTGCGATTTTTGCTTTATTGTAATTCTTAATTTTTTTATTTTAAATTATTTTTTTCGTATTTCGTGAGCGTGAATTTTCGTGATTGTGACTTCTTTTGTCACTCCATACTTTGTTGAAGGGTATATAAGATTCGGGACAGCCGAATGTAACAATTTTACTTGTTTAATATAGATTTTGTTATTGATATGTAAAAGAATTTTTCGGTATTTAAATAAAAAAAATTAGTAATATATTTTATTTTTCTTTTATTTAGATTTACAGTTGGGTCGGAAAAAGTTCTGAAACAATTATGGTAAATTCTTCATGGACGGAGAATCATATTTTGGATTTGTGGGACGTACCTTTTAAGACGCATCGTGTATATCCTCCATGTGAAGTAAATCATATAAAAAGTTTGCAGCGGTGTGAAAATGCCAATGAAATAATTGTTTTATCAGTAGGACAGTTTCGCCCAGAAAAGGATCATCCACTCCAATTGCAGGCCATGTACGAATTACGTACTCTATTGATTCATAACGAAGATTTGTGGAACAAAATAAAATTAGTTGTTGTAGGATCATGCCGTAATGAGTCTGATTATGAGCGACTTAAAAATATGCAAGATTTGGCAAAACATTTGTCATTGGAAAATAATGTTGATTTTAAAGTTAATGTCCCATATCATGAACTATTAGAACTATATAAAAAATCTGGTATTGGCATTCATACAATGTGGAATGAACATTTTGGTATTGGAGTTGTTGAATGTATGGCAGCAGGTATTATTATGGTGGCACATAAATCCGGTGGTCCTTTATTAGATATTATAGAAACATCAGAAGGAAGTCAAAATGGATTCTTAGCTGTTGACGCAATTGAGTACGCAAACTGCATTTTAACTATAATATATAACTCAGAAGATGAAAATAACCGCATAAGAAAAGCTGCAAGGTATGACAAATTCTTGTTTTATTAATTTTTTAATACACAGTAGATACCGGATATAAGCACATCGCATATAAGAAAAAACCGTTTATAAGAAAGTGGACCAAAAACACCATGTCTTCTTCCATACTTTCAATACAAATAATTTTCTATAAAAGAAAATCGTATATAAGAAAAACCTAATATAAGAAACTATTTTCAAACACCAATGCATGATATGAAAAAAGATTTCATATCAAAATTTAAATTTTTTTCCGAAACACCAAAGAAGATAAATGATACAAAAAAAGAGTTCATATAAGATTTTTTTTCGGGCAATATTGAATATACACAAAATATACTATTATGTGTTTCTTGAACCATAGCTTTTAGTTTGCTTGTAAAAGAAATATATACATATGCATGTATGTTTTATAGGATACACACTTATAAGAAATAACTTTCTTATAAACAATAATTGCTTGTAGTAAAAAACCGCATATAAGAAACAATTTTCTGACATTTTTAAAGTTTCTTATATCCGATATGTACTGTACTAGTATACCTAACTGAAACTGTAATGACAGAACACGTAAACATTTCTGCTGGTCGTTGTCAGTATTTTTTGCTGTAGTCGCTCAAAGTGATAATGGAACAACCACTTAAGGTAACAATTTTCCAAAATTTTTTTTTGCAAATTTAAAGAAATAAATTATAATAATTTTGTAATACCTACTACTATTTGATGCCGTTATCATAACAATATTGTTGAAAATCTTTGATGTGAAAGCCGTGCCACGGTCGGAGATTATGCGCTCACGTAAACCGAAATAGCTAGACAGCTCATTTAAATAATTAACAACGGGAACATATTTCTTACGGCCTTGATGACTGCATATTTGGTGAAATCGTCGGAGATAGCTAGAATGTGCGTGTTACCTCGCTTACTTTTAATGAATGGTCCCATATAATCCACATGCATTTGACGGCAATGCCGCGGTTTAAAATCGCCGTAATGTAAATTACCTTCGAGCCTTTCACCCTTCGTTGTGTTATAGCAACTCTACGCAAACTGCTATATACTCCTTCATATATTTTCGCATACGATAAACCCAAAAATATCTCTGTACTTGTTCAGGATTTTTTTTAATCCGTAGTGACCTACGTCATCATAACAATATTTTGCAATTCGCCATCGTATCATTGTTTTTAAGTACATAATCCGATTTTATTTGCGGGTATTGTATATGAGACCCTTACGATGCACAAACTCATTATCAAACTCTAATAATTTTAAAACCATCGTGTAACTTTATGTTGAAGCTCTTTAGTCGCCTTAAGTCTAGTAAATTATGCGTAACCAACCGGAAATGTTTACCTAATAGGAATGTACGGAATCGCGCCAAACTCTGTACAATACGTAGTACTTCCAGCTCATAGCTGTGATACCTTGCTTTAGTATCAGAGAAATATCTACTACAATAGAACACGGGGTGCCACTTACCATCGCCGCACTGTGGCGCATTTTCCCAAAACCTGTAGCAAATTAAAAAATTTGATGACAAAATTTTGTGAAATGAATGAATACATCGTATAAAGAGCTTCTTACTTTTCACAATTCAAAAGCGTTTTCCTTAATTGCTCAAAGTCGACAATTTTTTAGAAAGCAAAAAAAAGTGATCCTTGAAAAAAGAAATTGAAATGTCAGAAACATTGCCGTTTGAAGATTACTTTTTTGGTATTGTTTTAAAGGTATGCTTATTTTTTTTATTGAAAGAATCTACAAAATGTTCATCAGATTCCATAATTTTTCGGCAGTTGCCGTTTTTTAGACACCTATAGTTAGGTCATTTTTACAAATAAAATATAGCATATGTAAAAATGGTATCGCCCATATTTGCTGAACATATTTGCTGCACAAATTTAACTAAATTTAACCTCAAAAAATTACAAGTTTACTTGAAATAATAAGAGAGCTCCTACAATCTCATATTGAAAATGAAAATATTTTTTTTCCATTTTTAAAGTACAGTACAACCTCTATAATCCGGACAGATATAGTTTCAGCTACTGTCCGGATTAGTGGATCGTCCGGACTACAGTTAAAATGAACAAAAAATATTCATTTTGAAAAATAAGAATTTATTTTTCTTTGAATACACATAACCTTAAGTAATTTGTCAGCTCTATCCTTATCTGTCGCTTTGGCTTGTTCAGCCCATAAAATAGCTTTTGAAAACAGTTCGCCACGCAAATTTTACTGAGAAAAAAGAACACTTGTCCGGACTATAGAGGAAAAATTTCTAAGCTGTCCGAAAAATTTAAATGTCCGAATTACCGAGTGTCCGGACTTGGGAGGTTGTGCTGTGTGTAATAAAATATATATATAATGAAAATATATAAAAAAGACTCCAAAATTTTGTGCACTACAGCAATCTTACTGCAAAATCAAGAACGGATCAGTACTGCTAGTCTGATGAATTAATTGTTTCAAATAAAAAGTACTTAATAAAATAATGAATTTATCCAAAAATAATTTCTTAAATTAAGAAGATATGAGTAACTTCAGATTTGAACTCCAGCCATAAATTTTCATTTCAATATAAACCTTAAAAAGTTCAACAATTACGTATAAATATTAATTTAAAAATTCCTATTATAAAAATAGGCAGGTTTTAAAACTTTTTTATACTGAGTAAAATATAACTTGCAGTTAATTCAGGAGTGGATTTCTTTAGCACAAATCGGGTAGCTTGGACCTTTTTTTATTTCTGCGTATATATTAAAACGCAATTGTGTAATGCACCCAGTTGAGTTTTTACTATGTAAAAGTAGTGATCAGTACCAGAACTTATACAATTTTATTTTAAAGTGCGATAATGTCTTTTCAAAATTTGCAATTGTTTGAGCTTTTCAGAAATACAGATAATGAAAATATATTTAAATTGGCTATTGTGGAAAAACTACACGATTTACCAGTATACCACGAAAAGGGTGTTAAAATTAAAATTCACTTCACTAAGAAGAGAATCTTTATGGAAAAGAACTCAGACTGGCTAAATGGAGTTACAACTTTTAAAAACATCGAAGAACCGCTATATCTTCTGATAGCATAAAAGGAGGAAGACCTGCAAAAACTTATAACGAGTACACAAGAAAACGTAAACTTCAAAATGACACGAAAGATAAATATAATTCGCATCTTGCAGAAGCATTATGTCTTAAGTATATGAAAGATAAATCAAGGTCTGACACTATAAAAAAAACTGTGGCCCAGATCGACTGCAAAGGATTAAAGAGAGTATTCCAACTCCTCCAAATGCTTTACCCCAAAGTAGAGCATAGAAGAAGTCTTAGCGTTGTTTATTGACTTGGGATTGTCAAAGGAAAAATATATTTTACGAAGCTCTTTAAAGAATCATAAAGCTAAGTTTAGACAATATGTTGACTAAGCATATATATATTGAAAAATTTGTTACAAATGCTTGCATATCGTGTAAACGCAAAAATTTTTCAGCATACGTATGTTTATCAGCATTTGCTAACACTTTGTTAACAATACCAACAAACTTATGTTGGTAATTTCAGCATATCGTGTAAATAACATATTATTAGTGCTTAACAAAATTTCCTGCGTATGCTGACATTTATGTTATTTGTTGAAAGGCGTATGCCAAATTGGTATGCATATGCGCCTCATGCCTAAGCCCAATCATTGAGAAGATTAAAATGTTTAATATCATTTAAAAGTCGATGAAACAATAAAAAATAAAAAAAGTAACCCAGATTGCAAAAAACGGGTAATCCATCTACCCGTGTAGCCTGCTGTCGTGAATGTGTTTATATCTTAATTTATACATAAGTTGAATAATAATTAAAAATTGTTGTCAAACTCACTAATTTCACAAACAAATGTTTATACGACTCAGTATATGTAGCACCACATAAAATTTAACATATCGTATAAACACCTAAATCGTATGCTAACTCTTACATTGAACCAAAAAAAAACTTGTACAGCAAATACCCCTCCCTTCAACTCAAAATATCTCTGTAGCAATTTAAAATTTTGAGTTTAAACCAAAAACCAATTAAAAGGCAAATTAATTAGCTTTCTATAACACTTTTTTATTAAATTAAAGAAATTCACTTCAATAGTAAAAATAAACAAAACACAAAATAACTCATTTTTTGATAGCAAAAAAAAGTTGTACACTAAGTTTTCTTTTAGAAGGGTGTAATAAAATGGATGCTAGAACAAAAATTAGTACTTCGTGTGGCCACCTCTTGCATCCAACACAGCTTTGAGTCTTCTCATAGAATGAACTAGATTTTTCGTAATATTGAGAGGTATGATATCCCATATATCCTGGAGCGCACTTTTGAGTTCATTTTTGCTCTTATACTGGCGCTCACGTAATTTGGTCTCCATATTCGACCACAGCTGCTCTATAGGATTAAGGTCAGGGATCTGGGGAGGATGGGGCAGCACTTTTTTTAACATTATATAGAAGCCATTCTCTTACTATTAGGGAAGAATGCTTCGGGTCGTTGTCTTGAACCAGGCAATAATTACCATTTATATTTAACTTTGCAGCTGATTGGGCTAAATTATCTTTTAATATTTTCAAATAATCCATTTTATTCATTATGCCTTCTATAAAAACTAGATTTCCGACCCCATTCGACCCCATTGATCCCCACACCATGACATTGCCGCCGCCATGCTTGACCGTTTTATTAAAATTTTTGTTATTTAAGGCTTCACCTTCTTTTCGCCACACAAAGCGACGACCATCAGATCCAAATAAATTAAATTTCGACTCATCAGTGAAAATAACTGTGCCCCAATAGTCATCAGAGTGATTAATATACTCTTTCGCATATCTCAATCGCTTTGCAATGTTTTTATTTGATAAGTATGGCTTATTTCAAGGTGTGTATGCTCTGAAGTTGATTGAATGTAAAAAGTTTCGCACACTCTGGGGATGGACGTCTACAATTTCAGCCTCTCTAAGCTGATTGGCGATGGATACTGCTGATGTCTTAGGATCATCTTTGATAAAACGAGCTATTCTCCTCTCTGCTTGGGATGTACTTATTTTTCTTGGTCTACCACTTCCGCTTGGTCTATCTAAATTTCCATTTTTTTTTTATTGAGATTATGTACTCGACAGTAGTGTGTGGTTTTTTAACAATTTCGCCAATTTCGCGTGTACTTTTACCGTTTTTCCAATAGTCAATTATTAAAATTTGCAAATCTTTCGATGTTTGCTTATTTGCCATTTTTCCTAAATATTTTGCTTTAAATTAACCAAAAAATCAAAAAATTTTTAAAAAGAAACCACCAAACTTGTAAAACGCACTTAATATTTAGGGGAAAAAACATGGTTGCATAATTTAGTGGGTTTAAAGTGTTGCCACAGAAAGTGTACAAGTTTTTTTTTTGGCGGTGAAAAATGGAGTTATTTTCTTTTTTGTATATTTTTAGTATTAAAATAAGTTTGTTTAATTTAATCAAAGTATTTTATAGAAAGCTGACTAACTTGCCTTTAAATTGGTTTTTTGGTTTAAGCTCAAAACTTTAAATTACCACAAAGATATTTTGAGTAGAAGGGAGGAGCGTTTGCTGTACAAGTTTTATTTTGGTTCACTGTATGTTGACGTTTCAATTTGCTACTTTCAACATATCATGTAGACGCCAAACATATTGAATATGCTAATAGAGGCATTTGTTATTATTTTCAAGCATATGCTGCTTCAACATATCGTCTAAACTTAGCTTAATTGGATATTTTTTCTGGATACAAAAAGGTTACATCTGTTAAAAAAGAAGCAGTGCCATCTAATGTAAATGCTACTCAATAGAGGTTAAAGTGCAAGACTTAATGGATCATACAGATAAACACCTTATTCAAAGTTTGCCTGAAGAGGAAGCAGTATTACTTCCAAGTAGGTTTACATTGATAAGTAATTGGATATGTAATGGATCATTCCGTCAAATTGCTTACAATCAAACAATATAAATGACACAACTATTACGATGCAAATATTTTTATGGCTTCTGCAGTTCCTTTACGACTTAGGAAGGGAAATCTCTGAGCATTGGAAAAATCCTCTCCCATCATCAGTTAATTTTTGCCTTCCGATATTTTTTCAATCTGCAGATGAGTCATCATAAATAATCAAGTTACAGTAAACTACATAAAAAATTTCTGAACTAAACCCTTCTGTTTTTGAAATGAGGAATAGAAAAACTGTTTTCATTGATTATGAATTTTGTCTTACAATGATTGATGACAAAGTCTTAAATGTAATAACAGATACTTCGTCAACTATGAAGTGTGCGATTTGCAAAACGTCGCGGAAAGACATTCAAAATTTTGATGATTCAAGTGATGAGCAAAGCTATGATTATGAAATTTCTTTCTCCATGGCAGAATTAGGTGCATGGAATTTATTTTAAAACAAGCGTATACAATTCCGCGAGAAGGATAAAGTTATGATAAGAACGCAACACCAAAAGAAAAACTATCTGCTCGAAAAAAATAATACTAAATAAACTTCTTAATAATCTTGGACTGAAAGTAGACTGCCTACATCAGGGGTGTGGAAATACTAACTATGGTATTATGTCCAGAGCATTTTTTTAATGATGATGTATCAGCCCGAATTACTGTGGTCGACAATCATATTATAAAATGGTTTGCAGTTATCATAAATGTTATAAACTCTAGAGAAATGGTGAATGGCCCAAAAGTTTGATGATTACGATTCATAAGATTTGGGCTCATGGTAAAAAGCAATTTCATGATACCTCTGAAACAAACATTAAATTGGAGTCCCACCACTTCATGCCAGTATAAGATTTGTGGAGTTCTGATAAAACTAGTCAAGACTAGATAAAACGAATTCCATTAGAATTCAAATAATAACTTATAGATGACGCTGTTCATGGATATGTCAGTTCAAATGATGGAAATGCGGCAAGACGCTTCTTCGAAAATCCATATCTATATGATCAATTACTGTTATTGATTATTGAAGAGCTTTAAAAATAATATTGGCAGTGATCAATAGCAAAAAACAAATAAATGTGGATAAATTTAAAACGTTTCCTTCCGAAACCAAAGAAGTCTTCAACAACATCTATACCAGGAAATCAATGACACTTTACACAGAGTATTGGCTCATGGCAAAGAAATAATAGAAAATAGTAGGCGAACTAATAGAAGAAGCCAGAAACAGAGATGTTAAAAAAATCAGAATCTTTAATACACGTAAAAGCACAAAAATATCCCAAAATAGGGACTTGATGGAATATTTACTAATATCATCAAATCCAGTAATATGTTCTATAACAAAGAAATGATTACCGGAAATTAGTCTTGAAATGGAAAAAAGAAGATTCGGAATCCACAGATTATTAAAAATCTATTGACTTTTGACATATCAGATTATTTTAAACAAAATTTATAGTATTAATTATTGTACTTTTAAATAGTTCTCATACATTATATTGTAATAAATAAGAAAAAATTTTTTTAATATTTTACAATAAATTTTCAAAAAACTTTTGTTTGTTGAGGGGTTTTTAGCTAGTTTATATACATGCATTTCATTGGTGTTAAGGCATGTATATAGACTAGGTAAAAAAAACCCTTAACAAACAAAAGTTTTTTGAAAATCTTTGAAAAAAGATATCGGGCAATCTTGATTAATAAATTAAAAAAATACTTCATTTTACAATAAAAATAAAACATTTAAAGGTTTTTTTTTCAACAAGACAGCAAGTCCTGTGTGATTGAAACCCTTAAAAAAATTAGCCATTCCTATTTTATTCACATATTTTTTTTTATTTGAAAATTCATAAAAAAATTTCCATTCTAAATATCGTTTTAATTTTTAAAAAGTAAAAGGATTAGTATGTTTTCAATAAATAATAAAGATATTGATATAATTTTCATGCAGGTATATAAACTGAAATTTTGACTATTTTTAGTAAATCTGCTCTCCTGGCCACATTTTTGAGTGGGCGGGTAACAATTAAAAGCAAGATTAATTGTATTAAATATATCTAATATAATTGGTAAAAAAATAAAAAAATTCTCTGTACTCGTTCAATGCTGGATAGAGTGTGCATGCTTTAATTGACTTAAAATTTCCACTGCAGTTTTTTTGTAAGTCTAGTCTATTGAAATATCGAAAAATAAAATTTTAATGTGATTATTTTTCGGACAAATTGGTTGTTAGTGGTTTTTAATCCAAAGTAATTATTATTTTTGGCTAAAGTTCGTAACATTTTTCATCAGAAAGAATTGGACATGAGACAATATTCCAAAGAAACAAAGGAAACATTTTTTAATACTAATTAATTTCAGCTTACACGGAAAAACGGAAACAACGTTTCTGTATTAAAGAAAATTTTAGTTTTGAAAAAATTTTGAGCAAAACGTGGAACAATCAAGCTCTATTTTTGTCAATATTTAGCCATTTTCCACTCTCATTTTGAAATGACTTGACTTAGATTTTTTTACGACTACATAAATTGAGATTAATAAAAATTTCTGCATATTATCGGGGATTGTGCTAAAAATCGTATAATATATATTTTTTTATTTTCCAGTATGCTATTATCCGAGATATTCACGAAATTGCAAGCAATGTCGAGGCCAAAAACCAAAATTTAAAATATCTTTTCAAATATTGAAGAAATTTTTGTCAAATAATATATATTTTCTTTATCTACTCGTATTAATATATAAGCTTTATAACAAGCACAAATTGGTGGAAATCAAATAATATTTGTAAAAGCTACGAGTATGAAGCCAAAAGTTTTTCTATGCCCGAGGTAGTCAACCGTTGGTGCTCCAAATTTCAACATTCTTAAAGCTTAGGATTTTTTCTATGATTTTTACATACATATGTATGTATATATCGGTTTGTAATCGATTCACAACTTAAAAAAAACAGATTTATCACCCTGTTTTCTAATTGGAACCACTGTGTGTTGGTAGAATAGTGTACAAATAGCGTACATAAAAAATAAAGTATATAAAAAGCTAAAATAGTGTACTGTGCACTATAATAGTGAACGGTTGATCACCGTACAAATACACGATAAAAAATAAAAACCGACTTCGTTTTTTGATAGTTACGCGGTTTTGCATTGCAGCTAACAATATATGAAAAAAAATTAAATATTAAGAAATTTATATTAATCGAAATTGCCTTTCAAAGATTTAAAAAACTTTTGTTTGTTGAGGGTTTTTTAGCTAGTCTATATATATGCATTTCATTGGTGCTAAAGCCAAATCATTAGTAGACCTTAAACCTAATTTTTAAATGTTTCAAACCTCTCTACTTATACAAAAACTTTTAAAAACTTAATGAGAGTTATAAAAATTACAATAGTATAAGCTTTATGAAACTTATTCAAAAATCCCAACAAACAAATTATTATATTCGATATGAATCTATTTTATTTTCTTATATACTATACCGGCCGCAGAACGTTTTTCATTTAATTTTTTTTATCAAGATCTAATGTTTATATAGAGGCACAATTGTAGATAAATTTTCATAATCTTATAATTATAAAATTTAATGTAAAATTTTTGAAAAGAAACTATTAAAAAAACATAAAAATGCAATTAGGAAATTATTAAAATTTATAATTTTACAATATCCTGGTTAAAAAAATAAAAAAACATAATTAACAAAAAATATAAAAATCACATAGAAACAATGGAGGGAGTTCGAATAACATTCACATAAAAGTGTTGTTCAGATTTGAGTTTGCGATACAGACTATAATTTATTTTATAACCTCTGTTCGATATTGAAAATTGGATCCTCCTGTAAAGATATTCAGGCTGTTTAGTGTAAATAACTTTGTGTAAATAGAGAAGGGTGAGGTATTTTAGCAGATTTCCAAAAGATACGTTGTAGATTTGATAAGAAAAATCAGATATTCTGTTATGTCTCGTAAGTCTATAGATATATCTTGCAATGTTGTTGAATGTAACATTGAGCTTGATTTTGATTCTCGAATCACAAAAAGAAAAAAGTTCACACCCATAGAGTAGAGTGGGTAATAAATATGTTTTAGCAAGCAGCATATATTAAGTGGTATAAAAAACTGCGTCGCCCAGAGATTTCTTAGCGTAGCATAGATTTTTCCGCCTATGGCATTTACACGATTTGACCAGTTTAGGTTGTTATTCAAAATAACACCCAGACTTTTGGAATTTTTAACAAGTTAAATTTTGGAATGTTCTATGCCACCTATACAAACTGGTTTGTATGTAATTTGCTTTACTGATTATTATCGCTTTTGATTTATTAACATTGAGGAAAAGACCATTCACTGTAGCCCATTTGAATATATTATTAAGATCTAAGTTTAATTTTTTGATACAGTCGTTTATATTGGAAGGCAAGCCGCTGATGAAGAGTTGTACATCATCTGCGTTCGTGTGTATCCCGCAGTGGCTTAGTGTAGACGGCGAGTTATTGGAGTAAATTGTGTATAACAGAGGACCCAAAATTGAGTCTTGTGGTACACCTTTTTTCATAAAGCAGCTATTTGATTTCTCATTTCCGTTGTACACCATTTGACTTCTACCAGGTAAATAGGATGAAATAAGTTTAACGGCAGTGAAAAATGTTTTCCAGTTTTTGACAGAGATCGTGTCTTCAACGATGTCAAACGCTTTAGAATGGTCAAACGAAACCATTAATGATATCATATCCTTGTCCATTTTTTAACGTAGCTCCTTAGTAACATCAATTAGAGTAGATACACAGCTGTGTTGGGATCTCAAGCCTGTTTATTTTTCCGTTATTAAATTGTTGATATATAAGTATTGAGCCATTTGAGTATGGATCAATCTTTCAACAGCTTTTTATAAGTAGGAAAGTACAGCAATTGGACGATAACTTTTATCTGGCTTTGGAACAGGTACAACTTTAGCACATTTCCACATCGACGGAAACGTTGACGTTTTAATTATCGTGTTAAATAAGGGAGAATAAGAACTATTAATAACCTAATAAATTTAGGATGGACATCGTCAACTCTAACAGAATTTGATTTTATGCTTAGTATAGACTTAATGACGTCTTAACATTAGAAAATTCAAAACGTGTTGGATGTTCGTCATTCGTAGCGCTGCCAGTGCAGAAGTTATCTTCGGAGTCATAATACTTAAAATCAGCTTTTGGCATTGGTATATTTGAAAATTTAGTGTTTAATTTATATACATCGATTACTTTATTAGTATTAATGGCATAATAAACTATATCCAGCGAGCGTATTTCTCTTCATTTCCTTTTGCAGCAGACAGCTATCTGAAACTTTTCTTTGTAATATGTACACTTAGTAGCTTTTATTTTTAAGTTAACCTTTATCCGACAGTCCTCAAAAATATGGTGAAGTTCACTGGTTCTAAATCGTTTCCATCTAGCGTACGCATTATTTCTTTCATTGATTAATACCTTAATTTCGCTTGAAAACCATGACTTTCCAATTTTTACATTCTTCGTTTTAATTGGAACATATTTTTCGTATAAGTATTGAATATTTCTATGCAGAAAAACCGTCTGTTCATCCGCACTAGGCATACAAAATGTCTGGTTCCAAGGAATGGGCATTATTTTGGCTTCTAGAGATTCAAATTTAATGTTCTTAAAATCTCTAAATGTTATTACTTTCTGTTGAATCTTTGTTCAGAAATCGTACGAAGTGAAAATTAGATCATGTTTTGAAAACATGGTGGCTGAGATCTGGTCAACAAAAGTCCAGTAGAGTATTTGCAGTAGTTGTAAAATGTGTTGGAAGAGAATCATTAATTAAAGTCATACCGATAGCACTTATTTCCTCTTTTAAATTATTATCTTTCAGGATACCTGAATTGAAATCGCCAGTTAATATAACGTCAGTGTGGCCGAAAGTAAGTATGGGCAATTGTTCAAATAAGGGCCTGATATTTATTCTATTGCTAAGTCTGTAAAATATACCCATCAATAGTTTACGGCTGCCGTTAAAGATCTCAAGAAACAAGTATTCTAAAACCAGGCTCATCACTGTTGTCATTCGCTGTTTGATGTTTTACTTTGCATGCTATGGATGATTTCACATAGATCGCAACTCTTCCAGCATTTGAAAGCCTGTCTGAACGAAATAGACCATAAAGATAAACCTAAATTCATAGATTTTTTTGTGAAGACTCTGGGCATTAATATGGCAAATGTTAAGGCCAGTGGATGTTTTACAGAGCATTCTTGTCATCGAGTACACGTTTTCTCTAGAACTAATCCTCCCATCAACATTTTGTTGTAACGACAGCAACAATGTGTAATATACTTTTTACATAAAAGAATTATAAAAATAAATATAAAAATGGTTTTGTAAGACAAATATTTTTGCGAATTAAAAAGTTTTATTTGGTTTACATATTGTTGCAAAATTTAAATGTAGATTCAAATTTAACGGACATAAAAATACAGCGGTGATTAAGCACAGTATAATCACCCGTGTGTGTGCAAATTCGAGCACTCAAATTCAAACTAACGGAAACAGAACATTCAAGAAAGTTCTAGAAACAGCAACGAAAATCTACTAGATAGGAAATCGGTATGAAAAATCTTCATAGCAATTGTAAACAAAGACTAACGCCCTCGATTGGATTACGGATGAACTTTACATAAAATTGGTTAGTTGATTCGCCACCCACATTTTCTACGTTTGCTACTGACAATTCCACGCCATTTTTATAACATAGCTTACACAAACAAACTTATTGTCATGGTGAGGATTTTTCTACTACGTTCGAGAACCGTATCAAATCAAATGCTATATAAGCCGACAATGCCAGGCACAGAGAAGTCAGTCTTGTCTAAGCTTTTGCAATTTTAACTAAACAAGTTACTGTGTGTATTTTATAAAACAGTGGTATTAAAGGAAATAAAACATTAAGTTCAAGATTAATTTCCGTTGTGTTCCGACTAATTAAAAGAACTCAAGCAAGTAAACGTTATCGAAAAGGTCGAAACGTAACAATATTTAAACATTTTAGTTTGAGTCTTGTATGTTGGTATTTTCGTTTGATGGATTTTCTTCATCGTATGTATTTGCTGAGCAAAATAAATCATGTATAATTTTGAAGTTAATAATACATATTGGTTCATCCTCTACAAGCTTTTTTTATGCAGACGAGACCTATTAATGGCCAGTTTATGACTTCATATTTAAATACGCATTTAGCTAATTTTCATTTAAATTGCATTTAAGTACAGTTTCAGTTTTGCAGTGTTAAATTATTGTTTGTATTTAATTACGAAATAAATGTGACAGCATCATGAAATTCTCTTAATTATTTTTGGAAAAAACAGCTGTTGAACAAAATTAAAGAAAAATTTCTAATGTGGATTATTTTTCATGCAATGTTTTCAAAGTTTAAAATAATTTAAAAAAAGATGTAATAAAAGAATATAAATAAAAGAAGTCCAAATTGCACGTCAAAAGATGTTGATTTTTCAATGGCCGCAATTTTTTTGTTTACTTTGTGTCGCGAAACAACAACAAGCTAGCAAAAACATATGTTTGTGTATGGATGTGTGCACAACTTAAATAGAACTTAAATCAGCAAGGTTGGTCATTTAAATATTATTTAAGTTTCATTTAAGTTTGTACTGCCAAACTGAATTTCGTATTTAAATAAAACTTAAAGATAAATAACATTTAAATGCGAAGTCATAAACTAAGAGATCTATTAATAAACGTAGTTGATATCTTTACGACGACGAGTTTGCTGAAATATTTTCAAGCGTTAAATTTTCATTGACGTAGAAGGGAACATACTGTGATTTAATGTAGGACGTTACCGATTTAAGAACGCAATTTCTTTTTTGCCATTGATTTTATTTTAATATTTTTAATTTTGTTAAAATTGTTTTTATTTTGAACGCGAATCATAGCTTTAATATTTAGGGGGTTTATGCTAACAGTTTGACAGAGCTTTAAGAACATATCATAAAGATTTTCATTTTTACTATAAGGGACACCGTTTATACGAATGTCATGGGCCACAATGGAATTTTCTTGTTTTATCTGAAACTTTTCTTTGTAATATGTACACTTAGTAGCTTTTATTTTTAAGTTAACCTTTATCCGACAGTCCTCAAAAATATGGTGAAGTTCACTGGTTCTAAATCGTTTCCATCTAGCGTACGCATTATTTCTTTCATTGATTAATACCTTAATTTCGCTTGAAAACCATGACTTTCCAATTTTTACATTCTTCGTTTTAATTGGAACATATTTTTCGTATAAGTATTGAATATTTCTATGCAGAAAAACCGTCTGTTCATCCGCACTAGGCATACAAAATGTCTGGTTCCAAGGAATGGGCATTATTTTGGCTTCTAGAGATTCAAATTTAATGTTCTTAAAATCTCTAAATGTTATTACTTTCTGTTGAATCTTTGTTCAGAAATCGTACGAAGTGAAAATTAGATCATGTTTTGAAAACATGGTGGCTGAGATCTGGTCAACAAAAGTCCAGTAGAGTATTTGCAGTAGTTGTAAAATGTGTTGGAAGAGAATCATTAATTAAAGTCATACCGATAGCACTTATTTCCTCTTTTAAATTATTATCTTTCAGGATACCTGAATTGAAATCGCCAGTTAATATAACGTCAGTGTGGCCGAAAGTAAGTATGGGCAATTGTTCAAATAAGGGCCTGATATTTATTCTATTGCTAAGTCTGTAAAATATACCCATCAATAGTTTACGGCTGCCGTTAAAGATCTCAAGAAACAAGTATTCTAAAACCAGGCTCATCACTGTTGTCATTCGCTGTTTGATGTTTTACTTTGCATGCTATGGATGATTTCACATAGATCGCAACTCCTCCAGCATTTGAAAGCCTGTCTGAACGAAATAGACCATAAAGATAAACCTAAATTCATAGATTTTTTTGTGAAGACTCTGGGCATTAATATGGCAAATGTTAAGGCCAGTGGATGTTTTACAGAGCATTCTTGTCATCGAGTACACGTTTTCTCTAGAACTAATCCTCCCATCAACATTTTGTTGTAACGACAGCAACAATGTGTAATATACTTTTTACATAAAAGAATTATAAAAATAAATATAAAAATGGTTTTGTAAGACAAATATTTTTGCGAATTAAAAAGTTTTATTTGGTTTACATATTGTTGCAAAATTTAAATGTAGATTCAAATTTAACGGACATAAAAATACAGCGGTGATTAAGCACAGTATAATCACCCGTGTGTGTGCAAATTCGAGCACTCAAATTCAAACTAACGGAAACAGAACATTCAAGAAAGTTCTAGAAACAGCAACGAAAATCTACTAGATAGGAAATCGGTATGAAAAATCTTCATAGCAATTGTAAACAAAGACTAACGCCCTCGATTGGATTACGGATGAACTTTACATAAAATTGGTTAGTTGATTCGCCACCCACATTTTCTACGTTTGCTACTGACAATTCCACGCCATTTTTATAACATAGCTTACACAAACAAACTTATTGTCATGGTGAGGATTTTTCTACTACGTTCGAGAACCGTATCAAATCAAATGCTATATAAGCCGACAATGCCAGGCACAGAGAAGTCAGTCTTGTCTAAGCTTTTGCAATTTTAACTAAACAAGTTACTGTGTGTATTTTATAAAACAGTGGTATTAAAGGAAATAAAACATTAAGTTCAAGATTAATTTCCGTTGTGTTCCGACTAATTAAAAGAACTCAAGCAAGTAAACGTTATCGAAAAGGTCGAAACGTAACAATATTTAAACATTTTAGTTTGAGTCTTGTATGTTGGTATTTTCGTTTGATGGATTTTCTTCATCGTATGTATTTGCTGAGCAAAATAAATCATGTATAATTTTGAAGTTAATAATACATATTGGTTCATCCTCTACAAGCTTTTTTTATGCAGACGAGACCTATTAATGGCCAGTTTATGACTTCATATTTAAATACGCATTTAGCTAATTTTCATTTAAATTGCATTTAAGTACAGTTTCAGTTTTGCAGTGTTAAATTATTGTTTGTATTTAATTACGAAATAAATGTGACAGCATCATGAAATTCTCTTAATTATTTTTGGAAAAAACAGCTGTTGAACAAAATTAAAGAAAAATTTCTAATGTGGATTATTTTTCATGCAATGTTTTCAAAGTTTAAAATAATTTAAAAAAAGATGTAATAAAAGAATATAAATAAAAGAAGTCCAAATTGCACGTCAAAAGATGTTGATTTTTCAATGGCCGCAATTTTTTTGTTTACTTTGTGTCGCGAAACAACAACAAGCTAGCAAAAACATATGTTTGTGTATGGACGTGTGCACAACTTAAATAGAACTTAAATCAGCAAGGTTGGTCATTTAAATATTATTTAAGTTTCATTTAAGTTTGTACTGCCAAACTGAATTTCGTATTTAAATAAAACTTAAAGATAAATAACATTTAAATGCGAAGTCATAAACTAAGAGATCTATTAATAAACGTAGTTGATATCTTTACGACGACGAGTTTGCTGAAATATTTTCAAGCGTTAAATTTTCATTGACGTAGAAGGGAACATACTGTGATTTAATGTAGGACGTTACCGATTTAAGAACGCAATTTCTTTTTTGCCATTGATTTTATTTTAATATTTTTAATTTTGTTAAAATTGTTTTTATTTTGAACGCGAATCATAGCTTTAATATTTAGGGGGTTTATGCTAACAGTTTGACAGAGCTTTAAGAACATATCATAAAGATTTTCATTTTTACTATAAGGGACACCGTTTATACGAATGTCATGGGCCACAATGGAATTTTCTTGTTTTTTTGGCAATATTTTTTAATAGTTCAATTTCAGTTTTAAGTTCTTCAGTTTCACTTGGTACTGCTATAATTTTTTCCGAATCTGTTTCACTTGCTAGTGCTATAATTTTTTCCAAATCTGTATTTCTTATTTCTTCAACTGCCGCTTCAAGTGTTGATCACTTACGAGTCGATCCTCACACTCATGAGACATTGTTTGTATCATTGTTTGCAATTGTCCAGTTAATTTTACATAGCGTTTACCTATAATGCTAGGAACACAGCTAAGACGAACGCCTGACGCGACGAATTCGTCGGTGAAAATTCGTCGTATGCAGCACAATAACGTCGACAAAAGTAACACCTGTTGTAATTAATAGGTATTGTATACTGTTAAAGGAAATTATAAAAAAACATGAATCAAATAATTTCAAATTTGTTAAAATAATTAATATCAAGTTTTAACCTATATGCTTATAATACAATGAAACAAAAGAGTTTCGATTGTATCGGATGTTTTTTATGTATAGACCTGTTTTAAAAATATGTAAAACAAATTCATTGGAATGACAGGTGTTTCGCAATTATCATCAAGCAAACCACTGCCAGCTCCTTCAAAACCTTCATTCTCCGTTTGTGTGTGAATGGAACGAAATGCTGCAGAAAGAAGTTTAATGCAGTAATTAGATAATTTTAATAAGTAAGATCAATGTTCAAAAATGTTTTAAAAAATATTGTTTTATGTAATATTGTAGTATTATCATAATTGTCATTCCGGACAGCTACCAAAGGGTCAAACATCATTGGAACCGAAATGAGATAATTTTTATAGATTAATTCGCGCACACTCTCGATATTCTTGAATGGAGTCGCTTGGAGGTTCCGTACATAATATATTTATATAAAATGGGGTAGCTTTTTGAAGAAATGAAACTAACCAAATAATTCTTCCATGTTTTCACCAACAATTTTTATTAAAGTTTTATTTCGTTTGCTTGTTTTGTATAATAGCTGATAGTTTGACCGTACTAGAGAAAATAATTCATACTTAAAAATGAAACATTTATTGTAAATGTTATTAAATAACGATAAAACAAAAGAGGAAACTTTATTTACTAAAAAACTAAAAACGAAAATGTTCAAATTGTACTGATATGTTCGTCGTTCGCCGGCGTAAGAAATAGAAATAAATCTATTGCAAAGTTCGCCGTGTATGACGAATTCCGCCGTCGTCATGATTGTGTGTATTTTCATATACACTAATGTATTTTAATTTTGATGACGAATATTCGCTGCCAAAAATTCGTCGTTCGTCACAGTTGTGTTCCTAGCATAACTTGTATAATTTTGAGGGGAGAGTTTGTGCTTGTTAAATAAAGAGCTTCAGAGTTATTACAGCCTGACATTTTTGGTGTTGTTTCTGTAAGAGAAATCTGAACTTCCCTTATGCGCGGGAGATGTTGAATTATCCATGTTGTAATCCGGATCTTGTGCTTTTTTTAGGTTGATTATTTTTCTTCTTTTTTGACTTCTTAATTTAGTTGCATACATTGAACTTTTTTATTTATGAAATTAAAGCGTAATTATCGTTATTATTTGTTTATAATATTACGTAATATTTGTGTTATGATTTTCTATTTAATTAATTTGTTGTATATGTATATAAATTATTGTAACAGATACAACGAAATTATTTTTCAACGGAACTCAAAGAAAGCACGTCCGTATTACTCGACAAACAATGAAGCTTCAGATAGCACGATTCATGTCATTTGTCTTATATTGTGTTTCAGCTATTTGGGAATACAACAAAAAGTTATATTTTTTTTACTAATCCATAGTATCTTTAACATTTTTTAGAAACTTAAGTTGACAGATTCCGAAAGATTAATAAATACTGATCATCAAGCTAATAAAATCATAATAATCCCATTCATTTCAGAAAGTAATCATTTTATTTTTTAATAATAATTAATTTTTTAACTCATGTATTATTTATATTATTAATTGTAACTATTTTATATTTTTATTTACAGATCAGCTGTGGAGCGATTTTCCGAAAAAGAATTTGAAGCAAATTTTCTCCGTGCAATTATACCACTTTTTAACAAAAATATAAATAAAAAATAAATACAAAATATTGTCATACCAAAAAAAGGAAATCGTTTACATATTTTATGTGTCTCACAGCGTTTCCAATTGGAAAAAGGGTTATAAGTTTTAATCTTTGAAACATTACAAAATGATGGATATTAAAATCATAGAGGAAGACGAAGACCTAAGCTTTAAAATTCTTGAAATTTGGAGCACCCTGTTGAAACACACGGTGGGCTACAGGGTGTTAAAGTTGACTACCTCTGGTATTGAAATCCTTTTTGGCCTCATACCTGTTACAGATATTATTTGATTTTGATGAGTTTGTGCTTGTTGTAAAGCTTATTAATAGACAAAAAAATATACTTGTTTAATAAAGATATCTTTAATATTTTCAAAGATATTTGGCTTTAAATTTTGGTTTTTGGCCTCGACTATAAACACATTCACGACAGCAGGCTACCGACTACAACGTGTTAAAAATAGAATACATGGGTTTAAATGAAAATGATTATTTATCTATAATCTGCAGGTTGTTGTCCATGCTTTTTTTTTGCCGTGAAGTCAAATTAAACCAATATCTATTTTTGTTGGCTACGAAACAAAAAAAGAGTTTATTTACAATGTAACAAAATATGGGAAGCAACTTATTGCTAAGAAATATTTTTTAATGTAAAATAAAATGCAAAAATTGTTATTCTTTTTTTGGTGTTAACTTTTTGTGTAAAAATAATTTTTGCTTAAAAATAATAATGATATTCCTTCATATTAGATCAATAACCTGTGTTAATTTTTTTTTTATTAAATCTTAAACTTTCAATGAACAATAAAAAGGCCACTTAGTCAATTGTATTGCGATAATGCGCGAAATTTTTCAATATTTAGAAAAAGCCGAAACGAGCTGCAAATGCAAAGAATGTAAAAAACTAGCAAAAAATCCAAAAATTAAGAAAATTCGCAATAACTTCTAATCGTTAGGGGAAAGATATTGTTTAATATCATTTAAAAGTCAATGAAACAATAAAAAATAGAAAAAGTCACCCACATTGAAAAAATGCGCGAAATCCGGAAAAAGTTGAAAGGTTTTGAAAAAGCCGTGAAATCTTCTAAAAAAGACCTAAAAATGTAAGGAAGGTGAATGCGTATCACATTCTTTAAGTTTTTACCTCCATTTAGGAAGCCCTTTGCCTGTTTCAAAATATTTAAACTTTACGCGGTTTTTAGCTATTTTTGCGATATACATTTTATTGCTGCATTGAATTGTACTTTTTGAAAAAACGTAACTTTAAAAAAGCAAAAAAACTTAAGTGACACCTCTGAAATATAAATGAATCAGCTCCTCACTGTGTAGCTGTCGTTTTCAAAATAATTAAAAAGCTGGCAACAAGGCGACATTTGTAGTCATGTAGCCTGCTGTCGTGAATGTCTTTATAGCTTTACTTTCAATTTAGTGAATATCTCCGGTAAAATTAAAAAAAAACATATAATTTTAAAAACACGAAAAAAAACAAATGAAAAATTGGTACATAAATTTTTACAAAAAATAGGGATTGATTGTTCGACATTTTTAAAAAAAATTTTGGAAAATTAAATATTTTTTTCTTCACTATTTCATAAGAATAGACTTAAAAAAGACTGCAGTAGAAATTTTAAGTCTACTAAAGCATGCACGCTATATGCAGCATTGCACGAGTATAGATAATTTTTTACGAAATTCTAAATTAATAGCTTAAGACAAAAACGCCAATGGAGTTTTTCAAATTTCTTTAAAAATTATTTAAGATATCTATCTATCTGTATGTCATTTATAGAAGAGTACGTTACGGATGGTCTTTAGATGGTTTATGTAATGTTTGCACGAAATCGGCGCAAGGGTTAGGGCACCCCCATACAAAGCAATTTTTAATTTCACTATATCTGTATAAATACAATAGTGAGACTCTCCAAATTCACTGTGAGCGGTTCTTAGAAGAAAGTAAAACGTTACTTTGAGAAAAATCTCGACGGTATCGGAAGGTGGAAACGAGTACCCTGCATAGGAGGTAATTATAATTTTTTTATAAGAGTGAAGCTTTCTAAATTCGATAAGTTTTTTCTTAGAGTAACGTGCGATTTCCAGAAAATTTCTGGCGGTATAGGATGGGGAAACGGTTACCGCCCATACAAAGTAATTATTATTATTAGTATATCAGCACGAATACACTAATCAAGCTCGTTACTCTTAGAAGAAATTGCAATATCTAGCAAAATATTGAGGGTGTAAGTTGGCGGATACGGGTTCCCCCATATAAGGCAATTATTAATTTTCATAATAGATAATAAGAGTGATTCTTTCTAAATTTAATGTGTGCTACTCTTACAATAACAGGAGATTTTGAGCAAAATCTTAATGATATAGGAGGAGGGAAACGAATACCGCTATGCAAAGTAATAATATTCCCATTAGAAATGGACATCGCTCACATGATAAGCGTGATCATGCATGATCGTGAGCAGTTTTTTGTTTCAATCAGATTTTATGCAAAAATTGGCTAAACAAATACTGTGTGGACCATCCCGCTCAGCTACTAGCGAAGGAGTTTTTTCAACGCCAGGAAAAATACTTGAAGAGATGTGAAACAGAATTTTTGGGAAAAATTTTGACGACATTTTATTTCTACATAAATCTATTTATCTATTAACGCTAAAGTACAAGATCCTACTTAATATTAATATATTACACAGATTGCTTATGAGCTAAAAAATGAATGATTTCAATCACAATATTTTAAATAATTACGTACATAATTTTAAATTTCACTTCAAAACTTTTAAATAAGAGAAATATAAAATAAAATTTATATTTTTTTAAAGAATTTTCAATTGTCAAATTTAATTTTAACTACAAAGTTTAAAATCGCATGATAGATATGTACATACATACATATGTGTAAATCCTGCGTGAGAACCCTACATTCGTACGCGTTTTCACATAAATATATAAAAATTTTTTGCTCTTTCAAAAGAGCTCTAAATTATACATGGTGTTTAGTAGGATATAAGTGTACTTTCGAATGGCTTAAGTTATAATTTTTTAGCAGGTATTTGTTGCGAAACAATTTATCATAAAATTTTGTTCCGCACGCTACAAAAAACGGAGTAATTTTGAAAGTTAAAGTGTGTTTTCGTATTTTTCTTTGGATTTTTACATAATAAAGTACAAAAATATAGTTCCTAAAAGAAAGATGAATGTAAGAGAATCCTGAAATAACTTATTTGCAGGCAAAAAACTTTGCCGTTTTTTTGTCAGAAGACATGAACCCTTTGTGACGTACCCTACGTGACTCACGTTACATTTTTTCTATTATATTTCTATTCAGAAATTTCATACCTAATTTCAATGTTTCCAAAATAGTAACCACAAAATTTTTTTGCTAAAATTTAAGTTAATTCAACGTACATATAAAATATGGCTTTCGATCGGGCCATCTTCACTAACACTAAAGTAATGAATACCTAAAAATGGTTAATTTCTTGTATGAAATTAGTAGCTCTGAGGTAGGGTAGGATTTGGTAATAATTTTTGCATTAATGATGGTCGAAATACATTTATTTTATTTATTATATAAATAAAAAAAAAAAAATAAGTTGGATCACTTTCAGAAAATTTTGTTTGGTTGTTTCTGGGGCTTGTCCATATATCAAAATTTAAAAATTGTATTTCAAAACTAACAAATTGTTTCAGAAAAGTATATTTCTCAGTTAAACATAATTTTCCTCTTTTATTGCAGAATTTTCTAATTGTATAAGAGATTTTTCTATTTGCATTCAGAAATCTTAATGTATAAATAGTTATAAGTTGTGATTTTTTTTGTGAGTATTTCGTGACCGTGAGTTTTCGTGATTGTGACCAACTTTTTTTCCACTCACGTGAGCGTCGTGCGTGAGCGTGCATGAGTGAAATTTTTTATCGTGAGCGTGCATGGAAAGTCACTCACGATCCCATCGCTAATTCCCATTTCAGATCCACTACAATAGTTAAGCTCTCAAAATTTTATGAGAATTACTCTTAGAACAAATTTACATTTCCAGAAAAATGTTGGCGGTATCAGTGGTGGGAGACGGGTACCTCCCATAAAGGGTAATTATTATTTTTCTGATATTTATACAACCATACTATAACGTGCAATTCTTCTTGATTTCTTTTGCGATATGTTCACGTATTGAAATTAAGTACCAATATGCATGTTCAATTGCACAATGATGCGTTAGCTTCAATTACTAGACTTAGGGGATGGCAACATGCCAGCCAATCCAACAACAAATGTCATAACATTTCCACATGACTTGCAGAATCACACAATATGTTGACGACTTAATCCACTGTGTGTAACCAAATATAGAACAATTTTTGAGAATTTTGGTTGTACGAACGGGTTTTACTACCGGCTACGAATTCATGTGAATGAATTTGATGAAGAGTGGAATTTTAAATAAAATTGGCGGTACTGCCAGAACTTATAAATCTATCAATACTATAACGAATGTTGAGAATGTAATTAATTATCCAGTCGAATTCTTGGATTCGCTTATTACGTAATATTGACCTTCATTAACTTTGTAATGGGACTCGACTTACCTTTAAAAAATTCTTGAACAATCTTATCGAAGCAACAATAAAAACAGGAAAATAATAATAATAATGAAAACGACAGTAAATAAATCTTAGGGACAATCTCTTCAGTTATGTGGCTTAAATTTAGAATACCCTCGTTTTGCACATGGACAGCTTTTTGTAGCTCCAATGTTTATGTTCCAAGTCCGAAAATGAAAAATATTGTACACAAGAAAGTGTTAGAATAATTTTTAACCGACTTCAAAAAAGAAGGAGGTTATGAATTCGTGTATATTTTTTTAACCGACTTCTATTTTAAACTGTATATTTTTTAATGTATGTTCACCGATCTCTCCGTCACTTGTGGACCGATTTTCAACATTTTCTTTTATTCGAAAGATGATGATGGAATCCGGGGAAATTGAGGTTAGGTAAGGTTAGGTTCCGTTGACAGCCGTGACCAAGCATAGTTCACGTGGGTCCATCAATGAGTTCACGTTGTGTTACCATGTTGCCCAGTCTCCCAAGGGTCCTCTTATCTGGCTGCTGATATTCTCACGCAGCCACCCGATTGATTTAATGAAGGAGTGGATCTTTTTTGAATCAATATTAGAGAGACAAGTTTTGTCCCCAAGGGTTCTTTGACCGAATAATTTAAGTCTTAGATCTCCGAATGCCGGACAATGACAGAGAAGATATTCCGTCGACCCTTCCTCCTCTTCATCGCCGCAGCTTCTGCATATGGTATTGTAATTGAGCCCAGCCTTTTGGTAATGCCTCCCACCATCAGTGAATATTTTAATTACATTCGTGGGGGTTTGTAGGTCATCAGAGTGAGCCGTGTTATCCGAAATGATTACAGAGAAGCCAGGATCAAAGATTGGCTCAGGTGTGATATAATCCACGTTCATATGCCAATATCTATCATACATCTTTGGAGGACCGATATTGTAATCACTCCACGCTCTAGTAGACTTTACTCTTACTGCCATGTTCGCAGCCAACCTTTTTGCCATAATGTTTGGTGGTAGTTCAAGATCGTAAACAGTGCCTTAGAGGGGGTTGTTCTAATGGCACCTGTTGCTGATATTGCCATCATTCTCAATATGCGTTCAAACTTAGTTTGATGAATCTTCCGCTTAAGCGCCGGCCACCAAACAGCTGCACCGTAGAATAGGATGGATTTAATGAGACATTCGTATAGCCAGTATATATTTTTCGGGTTGCTTCCCCAATTTAGGCCAATGGCTTTTTTACAGCAATATAATACAGTTGCTGCCTTAGTGGTTCTGGAAGTGGTATTCATGTTCCAGTTCAATTTGCTATTTAGTATTATTTCAAGATATTTTGCATTATCATAATAGAAGTATCCCGAACACCACTAACATTTACCTCCCTCGGCGCATCATCAGTGCAGCCTGGGAAGTGAGTGTTCCGACTTGTCTCCGAGAAGTTTTCCACATCGTTGCAGAATTTCCTCCATGACTGTCTCTTAGCCTTCCTGATAAGATTCTTGAATCCATTCACTGAGGATTTGAAGCTGTACATTACGTTTAGCCTCATTAAAGAGTTTCCTGCTTTCCTTGCATTTTTCACCAATTTCCGCATTCCACCATATCGGCTTAGCCTTTCGTTTTCTGTCGATTCATTCAAATGACTTGTTTGTTGCCTCAATTAAGACACTCGTTAGTGACTCCATTGCGGGGTCAAGCGTGGACACGTTGCCTATGCGAACCGGGCATGGAGGCAGCTCGTCATCGAGAACACTACCAGTTGGATTTTTTTCTATTCGTATAGGGTTTTACTGAATCAACTCTAAGAGAAAAATTGAAATCAATGTACATGTCGTCAGAGAAGGAACAGCCCTTTGACACATTCCAATCGCTAATCATATCGGAGAACCTATCCCTTCTGTTAGCCACAATAGAGGCGGGCTCCTTACCCCTATTAACTATTATTAGTTCATTTTCTACTGTAAAGCTTTGAAGCAACTCACCTCGTTGATAGACATCCGAGCTGCCCCAGATGGTGTGGTGTGCATTAGCGTCAGCACATATGATAAGGGGAATGTTGCGCCTATTGGCATACGAAATCGCCCTCCTGGTTACATCGTTTGGAGGGTCATCACCCTAATCGTGTGCCATGTAGCAGCTCATGAACCATACTTTCCGTGTTTTGTCTTACGTGTCCTTATCGCTAAAATCAAAAGAAGGAAAGCTTTTAGGACGTTTTTTAACATAATAAGCTCTGGTCTTACCTTGTTCGGCTGCGAACAAGGTACCATAGCCGTCTAAAGTGAGTCCGCAGACCCTGTCTCTGTACAACAATGGTTCTTGGACACAAATAAACTCCTCCGCGCCTGAAGCTAATCGGATGGCCGATGAAGCAGCGGAATCGTCCTCCATAGTTTCTGAAGTAGCCGTAGTCACCGGAGTTTGAGGCTTCTCTATGTCATCAACTTTGTAGACGCGAAGGAAGATAGTTCCAAGGCCATAGAATATCTACCCTTGCGTCTCCCGAAGTGACGTCAGAGAGTCACTGTTAATTATAACAGTGGCCTTCCTGGTTTCATCAACAGCGTCAGAAACCCGCACTATTTGCTAGTCATGTGGGTTCCAGGGCTTTCGGTTACTGACCTGCATGATTTCCAGCATCTCCTTGCACACAGCGGCCAGAGGTATTGCCTCAATCTTAGCGCCTCGCCAGACTTCCCTCAGGGACTCCACACGGTATTAGTGTGATGTGCCAGATACCAGCCAGCATCATCACATTCGGGTGGTGGTCCAGGGTTACCCCTTAAGGCCTTTAGGAACGCCTCAGAGAGTGCGGCGATGACCAGTTTTTAGAAGAAATGGTGCCGTCACTTACGTTGCGGTCAATGACCGTCCATATAAGGTGGTCTTTTGCCACCTCTTTGTACGGTCTTACTAGAGGCCGTTGAGGCATGTTCTTGTGCCTGACTGTCCTAGGAAGGGTGCCCACCTTTTGCTGTTTAGGCGCTACTTTAGTTGGCTTCTGTTCAGGATTGCTAACCGTCGCAGAGGTTTGGACCCGTTCATTACCCTCAATATGGGATTTCGCCCACTGGGGAGATCTTTCCTCTTGCAGCGTGAGCTCAAAGACCTTGGTTTTCCACCAAGTGAGCGAATGATTTTGTAGGCGGAACGCCTAGTGTTGAGGGCCCGTTTAGCAGGATTTATGAGGTTTCTTGATTGAGGCCGGGGGAGGTGCTACAGAGGACATCGAATCATTTTTCGTGTGCCCTGTTTGCACAAAATTCGGTACATGGGAAGTTAGTTTAACGGGAGACAGAATCTTAATCGTCGAACCTGCACCCGAGGAAGTGGTTTTGACTGGGTTTACTTCCGTCCGGAGTGGAAAAGCCTTAGAGGTACTTGGTTTCGAAGAACCCTCTACCAAGCTTGGTTTATGACCGCCTGAAGGCATGGTCGTGGTTTTTTGCGTATTAGTGGAAGAGCCTGGCGCAACCACTTTGCTAGACGGAGTCTCAGTAGCTGAACACTACCGGATACATAAGGCGTGGTTTATTTTCGGACATTCGATTGGGAGGGGGTTGTTTGCATTTTATGCCTACTGCCAGGCGAAATAATTACTGCCACTCCACTGGAGACAGACGCAGATCATCAGTCGGTCAATATGGAGGACAGACAGAGGGCCTAAGATGACCGTTTAAGGCCAGCGGACACGGATAGTCCATTAGCCGATCCAACTAGGATAAACAGAGGCTAATGGAGAAGGGAGGGGTAGTTGTTTGTTCGTAATCGATTTAGACCAGCGGTGTTCAAAAATAAAAATGAGTATGTATTGCTGAGAGGGTTGCCCAGCACAAATAATGTCAAACACTTAAAATAAGAAAACAAGAAAAAAGTTTATATTAAGAATTTTTGTAATATATAACCAACTTATTAAATGAATGTACTTTAAATTTTAAGGAAAATAAAAAATATATATTATACGGCCGAAATTCTAAATTTTCAAAAATTCAGTATTTCTTTTTACTTCCTTTTTTTGTGTTCAATTGTAATTGAAAAGCGTATGTTTACTATGCTTCAACCAATAACAATGCTTAATAAATTTTTGAAAAAAATTACGATAATCCGCCGCATGTTTTTTCATCGCTTGCTCAACGATGAATGAATAAAAGTATTTAAAAGAGCGTAACAAATGTGTGTAAATGTTTTCCAACAATTGTTGTATGGGACGAGCACCGCCGATTTAGACCCTTCTGGCATGGAAGCCCTACTGGTTGTGACTCACATCACTACCGTCAGCATGAGTCTAAATGTTACAGTACTTAAGCTGGCGCTTCGTGACAAGACGACTACCCATTCGCGAGGGGGGGGGGGTTTAAATCGTGGGAATCCCACAAATTTCAAAGGCACGCACATTGTTTTTTCACATATTTCATATTTAAAACCTATATAGATTTAAGTCTGGAAAGATATATATATATATATATATATATATATATATATATATATATATATATATATTATATATATATATATATATATATATAGAATTTCGTAATAAAAATTCTCCATATTAGTCCAATGCTGGATATAGCGTGCAATGCTTTAATCGACTTAAAATTTCTATTGCAGTCTTTTTTTTGTCTAATTTTTTGAAATAATGAAAAAGAAAAATTTTGGTCTTGAAAAATATTTGAGAAAAACGTCGAACAACCAAGTTCTATTTTTGTCAAAATTTAGCCATTTTTTACTCAAAAACTTGACTTTGATTTTTTTCACGACTACATGAATTAAGATCAATCAATTAATTTTTTCTAATTGGAGCCACAGTGCGGTGGTATAAATAATAAAACAAAAATTAAAATTGAAACACAAAAGTAACGAATTCTTTTCGGTTAATAAGTTAAACTGATATTTGTGAAATTTTTATTCATTTTTTACATCTGCTTAAAAAAATTATTTAAAAAATTACTTATTTGTTTGTGTACGTAAATAATAAATTTTTTTATGTTTGAATGAAGAAACATTATTTCATTCACAGTATCGTCATTAAATGAAATACATTTTTTCCGGAAATTAAATTCCGTGCTGCGGAGAATACTCTCTCAGAAACTGCACTACTTGCAGGTGTTGCTAGTATTTGACAACTTAGTTTATAAAGGAGGGGATACTCTGTTTTATGTAAATTCCACTATTGTAGAACAATGAAATCGTTAGTAAAGCCCGTTAAATTCAAACTTTCATTCATCGATATTACATTTGTTATTCGATCACCTGGATTTTCATTTTGTGGTGGTTGTACATAATCAAAATAGAATTCTTTTACTGAGTGTTCTGCCGGATTTTCATGTTGTTGTTCATACTCAGGTAAGTTTTGTAAGTAACTTGTCATAATCCGCCTACATTCATCTTTTATTTCTATCTTCTCATCAATGCTAAATTTAAATAATTTATTTGCGGGAGGGAAAAGGAATACTGCTATTTTATGATATATAGTTAAATTTTGTAAACTACGAAGTCTAAATAAATGCTTAATTTTTTTAGCTGCTTTGATATCTCTAAATCTGAGCTATCACAAATACATTATTTTTCGCATATCATATAAAAAAATGGATGGTTACGTAATTTTCTCCTTCTAATTTTGTAAGAACTTCTTGAAACGGCTCTAAAACCTTGATTATTGCTGTTATATGACTTAAGCTGATGTTGTGGATTCTATTAAGTTCATTGTGTTCTTGCAATGTTTGTACTATTTTTGGCCAATTCGCTTCCATATTCGACCCCCGATCAGTGACAATAATGACCTAATCATTTAGACCTAGATCGAATTCCTTCAAAATTGTCAAAACTTTTTTAATGATATTGTCATCTGCAAATTAAGGAGTAGTTAATGTTTTTTTAATACATTCATATCGATCTTTTCATGAAAGAACGTTAAAAAGTCGCTTTTCATCTTTTAGTTTTGCAGATATGTGCTTTTAAAGTCGAAAATATGAAACAAATTGAAAGGAAAATTTTGAAATATTTAGGAAACTTAAAGGGCCAGTAGCAGAAAAGGACGATTTTTAAGATTTGTGAAGCACGAACCCAAAATAGGGAAGCAAGCACAACTTTTTCCATAGCTCATATTTCGGAATAAGCTAACCTTAATTTCAAATACATTGAGGACAATCCAGGGGTTACTAGAAACACAAAACCGCCATAATTCTGTTTTTTATTTCATAACTTCTGATTAGTGGCCATCCGAATTAAAAAAATTTTAAGTAGAAAAGATATCGAAATAATTTATGCTTTATATTATAGGGCAGTAATAAGAATTTTATATTGCAAAGCAAAACTGAAGTGGAAAAATAAAATGGAGGAAAATCCACCTGGCCACTTGAAAATTACAGTTTTTTCTCATTTGTAGATTTTCAATTGAGCACTGAAACCTGTTTTTTGTTTGTTTTCTGTTTCTAGTAACTCCAAGAGTGACCTCAATTTTTAAAATTAAAGACCATGCGGCACACCTTGTTGGAATTACTCATTAGAATTAGTTTCTAATACCAACAAGTACTGCACATATGTACGTATATAAATAAAAGAAATTTCTAGAGGTGTTAATATCATTAAAAAAAAGATTCTCATAATTCCTATTAGCAAAAAATATCAATGAAATTACAAAAACAATTCACGTAAATATCATATTTATGCATTACATACAGTGGCGAGCACACATGGATACATGTTTTATGAGTATAACTTAAAACACCAATAAAATTCAAAAACTTTCAAAAATAATAATGATTTTTTTTAAATGATACATAAATAAAATAAAAATGAAAAGAAATTAAAATTCATGAATTATAAAAGCTAATGTGAAGTTTTACGTAAATTAAAGTAAAATGGCAATGTATCCACTCTTGCACGTTTTTAAAATATTGAAGTTTTAATATTTTGTCCAAAGACCTTTTGCTTTAATGACGCTCTTTATTCGCCTCGGCGTACTTTTGACCAATGTCTCGATGATCCTATGAGGAATATTAGCCCATTCCGTTTGGACCCTAGACTAGATCATTTATGTTTGTTGGCGGATTCTCATACTGGGCAAGCCGTTTTTTTTCAAAGCCCACAAATTCTCAATAGGGTTGAGGTCCGAGGCTTGTGCAGGCCACTGCATTATCTTAAACTTTTGTTAAGAAAGCCATTCCTTTACGATCTTGGCCGTATGCTTCGGATCTCCATCCTGTTGGAATATCACATCTTCTTCCAGGTAAGCGCTTTCTTCCACAAAATCGGGAAGATTGTCTTCTAAGATGCGCAGGTAATCTTCCTTTCTCATAATACCCTATATTTTTACTAAGGGACCAATGTGACACCAAGTAAAACATGCCCACACCAACAAACTTCCACCGCCATGTTTCATTGTTTCTTTGACTTGGTGCTTTTGTAAACGTTCTTTGCCATCAGACTGGAAACAATTTATTTTGGTTTCGTCAGACCAAATAACCCTTTTCCAGTCTTCGGCGGTCCAATTTTTGTGCTCTTTACAAAATTTTAGTCGAGCCTTCACATTTTTTTCCGACAACGCAGACTTTTTTTGTTTAACAGCTGATATAAGGCCAATTTTACGAAGAGCTCTCCTTGCTGTCCACTCGCTTACAGGTTTGCTTATAGCAGCTGCAGCCTGTTTGGGTGTTTTTACCTGTCTGGAAGATAATAATCGCTCCATTGTCCTGGCAACTCGTTCCGAAAGCAGACAAGGACGTGATTTTTTACAACTTGTGGGCTAATGTTTTTTCTTTTTCTGACTTGTAGCACTGCTCGATGACATATTCCCAACTTCTTAGTGATTTCGCGGGCTGAGTAATTATTGTTTGTCATATCCACCACTTGGTTTTCTAAAAAGTCCGATATTTTTCTCATTTCTATTTAAAAACATGCGATAAGCAAAAAATTTGCCAAAAAAAATTGTGAACAACTGGAAAAATTCCATTAACTGGTTGCTTTGATATTTTTACAAATGTCAAATAACGGTGCTAATATAAATTCGCCGCCAAAGTCCGTTTATTATTAGTGCTGCCAGATTAAACGAACTTTAACGTTCAAAACTGGATATATTGCCATTTACCATAAATATACGCAGAACTTCACATTCGCTTTAATAATTTATGAAATTCAAAGTACGCGAACGGAAAAGTTGTAAAAATTAGTAAGATTAAGGAAACAGATGATTGCAAATCAATTGTTCAATTCACAAGCTCGTATTAACGTCGTATGTGTTGTCTAAACGTAAAGAACAGGTTTAATAATGAAGAAATTCTCCCAAAATAGATAAAAAATATCAACACCTATTGCATAAATCTGCTAGTCTAATGATTAAAATGTTCCAATATTTTTTGATTAAATTCATCCGTTCTGCTAGTATGATGAATAATAAAAATTGTTCTATATATAGTACTCTCTTAATAAAAAATAATAATGAATTTATCCAAAAATTTTCTAATAAAAATTAAAAATAAATTAGAATAAATAAATGGGTAAATTCGGGTTTGAACTTGAGCCAAAATTAATCGTTTCAATATATAAAAATTTTGTTTTTATTTTATCAAAAAGGCAATTAATTGAAGCGCTTTTGAAGATTAAGATGAATATAGAAAATAATTGCTCGTACATAGTGTCTTGACGATCCATTACATTTCTTTAATATAAATAATATAAAAAATAATTATGGTTATTTATATACGAAAAGAAAATGTAAGCGATAAAAAATACTGTAATACGCATGCATAATATTATACTAATAAACGTACAAAAATAAGTTTAAAGAAACAAACAAAAACAAAATAATAAATCTTTACTTTCAGTCTTATGGCCAGTTTATGACTTCATATTTAAATGCGTATTTAGTTAATTGTCATTTAAATTTAAGTTGCATTTAAATACAGTTTCAGTTTTTCAGTGCTAAATTATTGTTTGTATTTAATTACGATAAAAATGTGGCAGCATCACGAAATTCTCTCAATTTTTTTGTAGAAACAGCTGTTGAACAAATTTAAAGAAAAATTTCTAATGTGGATTCTTTTACAGGTTGAAAATAACATCATTTTTAGGTTGCTACAATGTTTTAAAAAAAAAAAATTAAGAAAAATGAAATAAAAAAATAATTTTAATAAAAGAAGTCCAAATTGCAGCCCAAAAGATGTTGATTTTTCAATGGCCGCAAATGTTTTGTTTACTTTGTTGCGCGAAACAACAACAAGCTAGCAAAACCATATCATTGTGTATGTATGTGTGCAGAACTTAAATCAGCAAGGTTGGTCATTTAAATATTATTTAAGTTTCAATTAAGTTTGTACTGCAAAACTTAATTTCGTATTTAAATAGAACTTAAATATAAATAACATTTAAATACGAAGTCATAAACTGGCCCTTAAAATTTAAGACTGTTTAAATATGCACATGTATACACACAATGTGTACATGTGCCCATGAACGCATTTCAGTATGTATGTAATATATGTGTGACAAAAAGGGTCAATTTACAACAACCACACCAATTTCCATCAAGAATTTGAAGTTTTAGTATTTTATAATAAATAAGATATATTATGTACTTAAACGCGTAAACTACTATGAAAAATACAACTGCTCTGTGGTGTATAAGAAGCGGTTGTGACTACCAACCAGTAGGTTGTTGGATTGAATCACAACGCAACTTTTTAAAAAAAATTTTAAAAGTAAAATTATTTAGAATACCATAGGAAATATAACAAAAAAAGTCTTTTGGCTATATCTCATTAATTATTGGACCAAGTTTTGTTATTTTCAAACCGAACAATTTTATGAAATATTCCAAGAGAATGGTATAAAATTTATGTCTCTATGTTGTCTGAGGCATTAATTCTACCTACACCAAAAAGTAGCATACGGACAGACGGACATCGCTCATTCGACTTCTGTATCTATAAGGATCCAGAATATACATACTTTTGGGGTCTTAAATGAATAATGAAGAAATTACATACGGAATGACAAACATATGTATCCCCTTTCCAAATTTTTTTGTGAAGGGTATAATAATATATTTTTTAAAGCGAAAAAAAAATCATGCATTTAAGGGTTAACGCTTATGGTATACAAAACAATTGGCACACACCAAAAATTTAACTAATTAAATAAATTGCCGCGTATAAATATTGGTACATTTTTAACATTTATGTATTTTGACGCATGGTTGCCTATCAACCGTTCACACGATTGCCGCACCAGAGTTGCATTTGATTGCGAAAATCAGCATTGATCTCGATTGTCGTAGGGGACAATAAATTGTGAAATCACATGATTGGCATATAAAATAGGCCAATAGTTGGTGCATTGCGGCAATCGTGTGATCCTACCTTTATAACACGAATATTATAAGAAAATATAAACAAATTATTTTCTGTAATCTATTCCATTGTTTATTTTATTTGATTTTTCTAATTTATGTCTTACCATTTTCACAAAACCAAAGAATTAAAATAACACAACGGAAATGGCTGTAAATGGTTTCTACACATGTATTTCCTTTTAAAAATCATATATACATGTGTATATGTACATGTTTAATGAACGAATAGTTAAGAAATAATTGTTCACTTTTTATTTTTTATTATTTTATATCAGTTTTCTTTTAATAATATTTTCACAAATTATATACTTTTTGTTTTCTTACTTTTGTTTGTTTACCTTTTGAATCATACATATGTTTTTTTTTTTTGCTTTTACTAAATTTTACTACAAGAAATTTCTGTAGTAAAAATTTGTAAATACTCAGCGCTTTACGCTCATTTACTGTAACTCGAGTAAACGAACGCAAATTAGTAAAATGCAGTAAAGTTCAGTAAAAATTTTTAAAAACTTTTGGGTACTCGAACACACTTATTATATGTATCAGGTATAGACACCATGAAAATTTCATGTAGTTTTTCTTTAAAATAAATAAAATAAATTTTTTGTGAAAATGTCTTTCGATTTCAACTACAAATTTTGGTTGTTAACCAAAAAAGATATAAAAGAACTAATAAAAAGACAAAACCTTTTAAAAAAGAAAGAGCCGATCGAAGATCCCATAATACAATTTCGCATATTATCCCAAATCTATATCTTATACGCTAAATTGATTGATAAGTTGGGTTATCTTTACAGAGAAACTATTCAAGTTCAAAAAAAGGACGTCATCCGTAGCCTTATTGAACCAGCAATAAAACGGTTTATAGAATTAAAAAATAGATTAAGAGAAATGGAACTGAGCGAATTTGTATACTTGGATAAATTTTTAATAGAACAAAAATTAACCCCGTACGATTTATTTATCTGGGGCTCTTCATTTAAATATAATCGACCACTGGAAATCAAAGATGTGGTTCTAGAACCACATCGAAACTCCACCAAAAGTTTAGATGAGGTCTTGAATGCAATCATCAAATTACAATCTCATGAAAGAGCCAGGAAAGCACGGCTGTTAAAATGTGCATTTGATGATAATAAATATAGTTTGGAAAATCATATAGACAAAAAGGTTTCATATTCATTTACTACCAAAAAGGATCTTTTGGTTTTAATACCTATCAAGAGGACAATTTTTCGATCCAATTTTGTAAAGTCAACTATAATGAGTCCAAAAGACATGGATGAGGGAAACATTAAAGAAATTAAAACTAATGGTAAGCTTTAAATTATCTTTAGTAAATATACATAGATTTATAAAATATTTTTGCAACACAATTTTTGACTTCTCGCTATCAAAAGCAACAGTATTTGAAAATCGAGATTTCATCAAATCCTTCAAAGGACGCGGTCTGACTAATTTTACGACGATATTCGTATGGACTTATGTGTTTACATGTTTGTTAACCTCTCATAACTTATGAGTACCTTGACCGATCACAGCCAAATTAGTGGTATTAAAAAAATATTGCCCGCACTTAGATTATAATTTTTCAAAATAAAGTTTTCAAAAGAAATATTTTTTTAAATTTTGAACCACCAAGCCGATTGAATCCAAAATCTAATCAAATCTTAAGGTTGCCTGCCGTAAATTTGATAAAAATGGATTGTAAAGTTTGAGAGATATCGCTAACAAACAATTTTCAAAAAAAACGCATTTTTTAATAACTAATAGTAATTGTCAAATCAATTTTCAGAATTTATTTACTTATTTGGACTTGAAAAATTTCATCTAAATCGAGTAAATTGTTCGAAAGATATCGTTGTCGAAAAATTTCGTAAAAAACTGGAGGGTTCGAAAATTTAAAACTTTTTGATTGCTTAGGGCTAAAATTAGTATGAAGTTATAGGGATGACCTGCAAGGTCTGCCGTATCCCTTTTTTTATATCGTACGATAGAAGAAAATAACACATTATGTACATCCATCTACCGCTAAATCTTGTTTTTAGCTTTTGGCGATTTAAACAAAATTTACATATCGCACTTGTTAAGCGACCGTTTACCCTTTAAACTTGAAATTTCTAATTATATTATATTATTATTTAGAGGAAATATCAATAACTTAAATATGCAATTGTTAATACAGTACGGATGCAATATAAAATTTTCAATTTTAACGTCAGTTTAATTGTTAGAAACATTTAACAATATCATTAACGTCAATGTTATTCAGTAACTTTTTTAACAATAACGTTAACCTCTTAATCCTGAAATAACGTCAGGATTTTCAGCAAACTCAGCAGTAAACATATTTTCGTTGTTTATTTCAATTTCAAAACTTTAATTTTAAAATTTTTAAGCAATAAAATGTTTGGAAAATACAATTTGGATTGGCTCATTAAAACTATTTTTAGTTTCATAAAAAAATGTTTTCAATATTTTCCAAAATATATTTTTTATTATTTTTTTTCTTTATTTTGGCATATTTAATGTGGGCGACAGTGTTGCCAGGAGCTGGAGAAAAAAAGCCGCTAAATCAGCTTTTTAAAAAAGCCATAAAGCTAAATCACCCAAAAATAATATATAATAATTCAAAGATTTCTTTATTATTAATAAAAAAATGCATAAAACATGTTAAAAGTTATTCAAAAATGCACTTCAAGTACATAAAAAACCAATATAAGTAAAAATATAACATAAATCTCAGATATTTCTTATGACTTCAATTCAGTATTGGATCAAAAATGTAATAGAATATTAGTATTTAGGCATGATTTAGTAGTAATTATTGTATCATTATTTATATATAACCACGTAGTATATCTGTCTTAAAACAATAAAATAAAAAATATATATCTTTAATAAGTCTTCTAGATGTACTTTATATGCACTAATTGTCTGAAATACTACTTAAAATACATTTAAATTGATTATGGAGGCGTAAACGTAGTTAGTTCCTATGCGCATTTCAATAAGAGTTGGAAAAAAACGCAGCTAGTGCAGTGATGGTAAAGTAAGGAATAGAAAAATGATTGATTGTGGAGTCTTGTTCAAACTTTGATATTGAAAAAACTCTCATTTATTTAAATGAGTATTTCGTATAACATCTTTAGTTTGTCTAAGAAATATTTGGGTTAGCTTCCCTGATGATCTGCTTTAGCAACAGTGAAATAAATAATAAAGAAATAAAAATTAAATAAAATTTAGTAAAATTTTCATGCAGGTATATTAAATGCTTCCGAAAATTTGAATATTTTTAATAAATCTGCTCTCCTCGCCACATTTTTGATCGGGCGGGTAATAATAAAAAGTCGGATTCATTGTATTAAATACTTATATCTAATGTAATGTATAAAAAAAAATTAAAACTCTATGGGCGTTATTTTTTCTTTAGCGATTAATAAAGAATTTCGTTAAGAACTTCCCAATATTCGTCCAATGCTGGATATAGCGTGCATGCTTTAATCGGCTTAAAATTTTTAAAAAGTGACTCGAAAGACAACTCGAATGAAAACTTAAATGTTTTCATATAAAATCCGATTTCTGTGCTATGAATGTGTCGTTAACATTGAGAATGAAATGTTAAAATCAGTCACTTGTGGTTTTGCTTTCGTAACAAAATTTTAGGATTTAATAAAAATAAATATAAGTTATAAATTAGCTGGAAAAAGCAGTCCAACAAGTTAAATTCGCTTGGGCCTCCCACTCGTACTATTTGTGAATGGAAAAAGATTAGTACGTTTGTGTCTATGCTATAGAAGAAACCTATTGAATATTTTATCTATAGAGTAAGTTCAGCTCTTGTGGTATAGGCGGGTAATGTGATATAGTAAGTTTTCTCGAAAACTAAAAACTAGAATCTGACAAAATCAAGCTGGATGATTTCTACATATCAGAATATTAATAAATCATAATTCGATTTGCTTTTTGGAACTTATGTGAAGAGGTGGTAATAAAAAATGTACTTGTCTTGTGATTGACTTTTTTTACTTTTAATATTTCCATCACCATCACGCACACTAATGTACCACATTAACAGAACAAAGTAATATCCGCCAATTTTTTCAATGGCTGGTTTATGGATTTTTTCACTTTCTCTCAAATGTTTCTGAAACTTGGGCTCCAAAGACTCTTTCACTTTCCTGAATGTAAACCTGTAGCAGAATACCAGCTGAGATCTGTTCTAATCGAATTAAGCTTCAAAGCATTATAGTCAAATAAAAAATAGGTATACCACATTACCCGAACTTACTCTAGACCTGGGCAGATTAAAGGTCACGGACTAAAAAAATAGGGAAAACCAAAAGAGCCTTAGAGAAACGGGCTTATGCAAGCCTCTATTTCTACCGTCAGTTGTAGCAACCGGGGTAAAGTATTTGGTGCAAAGCCCCAATCAATTGATGTTTGTTTTTTTACTGGTGGAGTCACCAGCTAGGTGCATTGAAGCTGTTGCAGTGGTTACACCAAATACAAACCCGGAAACTTCCTAGCACCAAAATAAACTACATAGTACATATGTTACAATGAATGCTTTTCAGCTACAGAAAAAGCTAATTCTTTAAAAAGAATGGCTGATGCTGCTGAGGTGCAAACTGCAAAGAGGATGGCTAACGTCTTTAAAACAACAGCAGCACATTTACATGTATTAGTTAAATCAATAATAAGGAAAAAAATATTTAAAAAAATTTTATTAATTTTTTTTATTACTTTATTTATTATTTTATTGACATATTTTTTGTACATACGTAAGCTAATGCGAATGAAAGTGAGTGCCAATGAGAAATCCAAATTGGTTCGAATTCGAGCGAGTGCCTTTCATTCGCTTAGGTTACTTTCTTAAATCAGAAATAGGCTATAAGCCATTTTTCACTATCATTACAAAAAATTGACTTTGAATTTTTTTCACGAATACATAAATTATGATCAATTAAAATTTTTTTCTTTATATTATTAAAGATTGTATTAAAAAACATATTCGCCTCTATCGTGAACAAAATGTGAAATTTTTGTTCCCATGAAATTTTAATTTCCCAAGAAGGGAAATTTGCTATTGTGAATTTCATGGTAGCGTTTGTTCCCGCTATCAATACCTAGTGAATATAAAATAAGCAAGAAGAATTTGTAAAATATAATCTTTGTGTAATTTAAATCTTTTGAAGTGTAACTTAAGTTGTGTTTTTAAATATGTTTCTTATTTTATTGTTAAGTTTATGGGAAAATGTTCCAGGTTCATTTTTTCGCCTTCACAAATGTCTTCTGGTAATCCAAAGATGGAGTTTTCTAAACCCTCTACCGACTCCTTCATTCTTATTAACTCGCTGACCGACAAGCTTTTGGTGCGGTTTGGTCCTCCTCCTGTTCCGTGTTGGTTTTTCAAATTAGCGGCAGCTTTTGACCGGGCATACCTTTTTTGGTCTATCCACACCTATTACAAGTTATGTACATATGTATGTATTCATAAAAAAATTATAATACTTAAAATACTTTTTTCTAATCAACAACACTTTTTATAGGAGGACCAGCACTATTTAATTCCTATACAAGAGAACTCCAAAATTCGTCCACTACATCTTTGGAAACCTTCACAAAGCCACATGAAATGGGTTGGTTATTTTGCATCCTATTGAGAAGGATGTAGCTTTGCAAATTTATTTATTGATTTCATACAAAAAATAATTCTAATAATAAAAATATTCAATTAAAATGACTTTCATTTTGTATCCAGTTCCCTACATAAAACAAAGTGAACAAACTGACACGAAAAATGGGAAAAACAGCTTTCAAAAATTCGTTCACTATAAGTCAAATTTTTTGAATGCTTGATATTATTCCTCTTTGAATTACATATAAGAAAAAGGTAACACATTTCAGGGGAAAATGATTCACCATTGCAATTTTAGGAAGAGAGAAATTATTAGGGAAAAATTATTCACGATAGGGGTGATTGTTACGTTTCGACCTTTTCTATAACGTTTATTTGTTTGAGTTCTTTTAATTAGTCAAAAATAAAATAAAAACGCAACGGAAATTGATTTTGAACTTAATGGTGTTTTATTTCCTTCCTTTAATACCCTTCTTTTATAACATACACGAATTTGCTTATCGACTTGACACTTTAAAAGAGTTTTATCAACTGTTCCCCGTGAGTAGGCAGCAATTTCTTATATAGTAAATAACACAGCCTCTAGATAGTTCTTTGTAGAGGTGGTTTGGTGTTGCGGTTATATTGTATATGCATGTAATTGGTCGCGTTCATAAGACGTAGCTGTTGAGCTCAACTGTTGTGAAACTGTTGTCAACTGTTGAGCTCAACACTTACGTCTTAGAAACGGCATGATAAATAATTCAATAATGATCAGATGTTTAATGTAAACAATTGAAAAGAAATGAAAATGCTGCAAAAAGAAATAATTTAAATTTGCTAAATTAATTAGTTTGGCTTATACTAAAAAGTATGGACAACACAGAATTTACAATGAAGCTTTTCTTGGCAGGAATTTTCCAATTTAATGTAAAATCTGCACCACAAATTTGATATTCACAACAAAAATATACAGCAAAATACTCCAATAAAATTATAAACCTGCGCCGACAGTATTTAAATTTCAACGCTAAGCCGGCACTGTGTTCAAAATATCTTTGAACCTTATATTGATGTAATCATGTAATTAATATAAATAGACACCATAATAAACAGACGTAAATTTAATGAAATTAGTATTTTAATTTTATATCGTTATTTTCGGTACTTTCTCGCGCTTGTAATGCAAAATTTAACTAATTTGTAGTCGCCACCTAACAAAACGGCATTGCATTAGAATATAAAAGCGCAGAACTCTCTTAATCAGCTGTGGAGCTAAATACAACATGTTGACTAAATGTAGCGAAAAAAATTTATGATGGAAAAAATGGCAGCAAATACTCAACTGTTGTGTGGAGCGGAACTACTCAACTCTGCGTTTCTAAGACAAACACTCAACGGTTGCGCAACAGTTACGTCTTATAAACGCGACCATTGTGTATTTAGCTTTTATCTATATGGCAGCTTTATAAAAGACCCCATAATCTGGTTGGTATGTCAACCAAACAATTCAAATTCATGTCAACCCAAACGGCTAAACTGTATTATCATTTACAGTAGTGAACAATATTTGTTGTATAGATTTCTCGAGCAATCTTGTAGATTCTGCTGTTTCTAGAGCTTTCCTGAATGTTCTATTTTCGTTATTTTAAATTTCAAGTTTGCCCACAAGATTGATTAAAATATGCTTAATCATCGCTGAAATTTTATGTTCGTTAAATTTGAATCTACATTTAAACTTTTTAACAATATAATATTTTCTTTTAAATTTTATCTTTACTATTACCGGAGAAAAATCAAATTTTAAAAACTGAAAGCTAAATATCTTTGAAAATATTAAAGAAATTTTTGTAAAACAAAATGTATTTTCTTAACCTATTAAAAAGCTTTGAAAAAAAGCCTAACTTTGTTAAAATCCACGAAATATTTGTAAAACCTATGAAGCCAACAACGTTTTACATGCCCGAGGCAGTCAACTTTGACATCCTGTATCCCACCGTATGTTTCAACAGGGTGCTTCAAATTAAAAAAAATCTTAAAGCTTAGGTCCTCCTCTATTATTCTTAGATACATTGTTTTGTAATCGGAGCGCAAGTTTCAAGGATACATATTTATTACCCTTTTCTTTTAATTGGCACCACTGTGCGTCGCTCAGCTCATTATAATGCTGTTGTAGCCCACAGTGTTTGGGGAAATCTGAGGTTTGTAGACTTTTCGTCGATCTTTGGAATTGGGCATTCTCGAAGAGGCGATCACAATTGTCCACCGATATCTTGTTATTTACATTGATCATTAGACTTTTTTGTTTGAGACTAGCTCAAAGATATGACTTATGCCATTAGCCAATAATCGATTCAAGACCTCAAAGATGGATTCGAGAGTTATCGAAGACAATCAGCAGCAAATGTGGAAATTTAAAATTTCATGAGAAGAATATGGCCTTACAGGCATAGCCATTGCCTGGAAACCTATTTTGATATTACTTTCAATAAGAAAAAATATTGAGTCATACCAAAAACAGATTAATTAGATAATGGGAATTAGTGGAATTAGTTAAAATCAAATGGGAACTAACTACATTAGTCGAAAACCGGTCAAGTCTACTTCGTCGAAAAATAACGTATATGCTCTTTTGAATTCACTAGTTAAAAGATTATTTTCCTTTTGAAATCTTGTACAACTTTTTTCTGATTTGATGACCGCAAACGTAGCAAAATAAATAAATTTTTTCACACTGCATATTGAAATTTTCAGTTGCCAATGTTGTGCACGAATTATGCTTAGCACTTTCTCCATAACTTTTACCACTGAGCTCTCGTTGACGTCGCGCTGTGTAATGCCTGAATGTGAGCGTCGTGTCGCTTTTATATTGTGTGCTGCGTCCCTTGATACGTGTGCTGAGCTTATTGCTTTACCTGTGCTGCTTCGGTCGGTGCGTGATCGCGTGAGTGCTTAGGAACATTTTTGTAATAGATAGCATAGTATGTATCTCAATGTTGAATTAAAGAAAAACAAATGATAATAAAAAATGTTCGGGAAAATTTACAATTTTGCGGCTACTTGAGCGCTACCTAAACGGTATTAAGAATTATTCCTAGGAAGTTCATAAGTTCTAAAAAGTTGTTTACTGAGGTCTTAGGTACATTTTTGTAGCTGATTGTTTAGTTAAAATTTTAACGGTTTGCTACCTATGGACCTGAACAGTTGAAAAAGGTAAAAATTCGATTTTTGGTCTTTTATCACGTACTGATATTACACACAGTGTAATATAGAAGATGATTGTTGCACTACACGCAACTAGGCAATCGATTAACAATTATCAATGGCGGTATTCAGTGTTTGGTGCAAATGCTCTTGCGAAAGTGCATATGCAAAATATCGTAGCTTTTTTGTGAAATATAACGGCAACTCTGTGTATTTTGTTGTTGGATTTTACAAAAAAGCTACGATATTTTGCATTTGCCTTTTCGCAAGAGCATTTGCACCAAACACTGAATACCGCCAATGTTTTTTTCGACCAATTGTATCTTCCATGAATGTCTCTTGTTATCAACTTTCTACAAACACAACTTAAAAAACTAGGCGGAACTCAAAATGTCGTGTCATTGTTCACAAATATTCCCGTTCATACGGCCACTAAAAACATTATGGGTAAATGGGAAACTATAAAACAACAAACTAAAATGTCGAGCAAGGAGTTTTTAAAAATACTGAAATTTCGTTTACGAAAAGAAAATCTACAGCCAGATTTTTGGAATGCTAATGGGGGTTACCCATAGCTGATATAGTGTTAGATAGCTATATATAGTTTACTTGACGAAGCAATTAACGAATTAAAAAAGAAAAATATCAACATCAAATACATATGTACGAGTATGTAGTAAAATATATAGACGACATATTAGCTATAATAAAATGTGACGACAAAGAAGAGATCCTGAATGTTTTCAATGCTTATCATTCTAAAATTCAGTTCAATACGGAAATTGAAAAAGACAATAAAATAGCATATTTGGAAACTTACTTACATGGACGTAATAGTAATATTAAATTTGACTGGTATTCAAAAGAAACATCTTCTGGAAGACTGATGAATTTTAACTCAACCAAAACATCAAATAATAAATGCGGCGAAAAGTTTTATTTACAGAGTATTATATATAAGCGACGAAGAATTTCACATTACAAACATGAACAAAATTAAATCAATATTAATAAACAATAGTTTCCCAATAAAACGTATAAACATGCTAATTGATGAAATACAAACAAAATTAAAAATCAAGTAAGAGAGATATATATATACCCTTATATACCCTTCACCATAGTATGGATTGACGAAAGAAGTCACAATCACGAAAATTCACGCCCACGAAATACGAAAAAAATTTAAAAAAGGAATTTAAATAGAAAAAATTACATTAAAGCAAAAAAAAATTGCAACTCATCGTCTCACGGACGCACCCTCAAGTGATGGAAATAAAAAATTAAGCACGATCACGCATTATTGGTTCTAATCTCTATTTCATAGTATATGCTGATTTCATAAACACAGCTTGCAAAGCAACACTGGAAGCTTGAGTTTACAAGGCATTCTAGTGTTGCTTTGCAAAATGCGCTTATGAAGTCAGCCATAAATTATGAATTCCGTAACAAATTTGTAACACTTTCTTGCCTGGGGTGCATTATAAAAATATTAACATCCCCTTATTAGCGCTTATATAATTTTTCACACATCCAAGAAGTGTTTCAACGTCTTTATCAAACAAAGAAACAATTTGAAACGTAAGAAACTTTAAACTTATTTTTGTACGTCCATTGCATAATTTGTCCATGCATAATTACAGTATTTTTTATCGCTTATATTTTCTTTTCGTATATAAATAACCATAATTACTTTTTATATTATTTATATTAAAGAAATGTAATGTATCGTCAAGACACTATGTACGAGTAAATATACAAAATCAATGAAATTGAATTTTAGTTTAGAAGAAAGGACAATTGATGCTTATATCCTGTTTTATACTTGTGTAATTTTAATTATTTTCTATATTCAGGTGCAGAGCGTACCTGCAGTATATCAGAACCCGGTATTATTATTGTATTTGTACAATGTGATAAAAAATCTTTTGACAATTAAAATGTTTGGATACTTAGTAACACATAACAAAGCAGAAAAATCTCTTCCCGGCTAGAATTTGATAAGAAATGTTTCTTTCATTCTGTAACATCAGTGAGTTAATCTTCAAAAGCACTTCAATTAATTGCCTTTTCTATAAAATAAAAACAAAGTTTGATGTAAGAATTTAATTTGATATCAAGCTCCAAAATGTATTTAGCAAAGAAACTAAAAAATTGAAAACCCCGCGAAAATAGCGAATATTCTAAAAATTGAAACTGCAATATTGGAAATTGTTCCCAAAATTCATAAAAAAAATCATATAATTGGCAATCGGCAGCCAAAAACCTTGAAAAAATCTCTAAAATGCCAAAAATTCTTAAAAATATGCGAACATCAGGAAAATTGTATCATTCAATATTGATTAAAAAACAGCAAAAGTGTAGAGTAAAAAAACTTAAAAAATATCTTTTCCACTGTGAAAATTAAACTTTTATGAAAAACTATTTTGTATTTGGAATAAAAATTTAAAATACATTTGAATTTTGAATAAAAGTATTGCAAATACCTACTTTTCACAAATTTAAATTTAGCTTTAGATTGCATTATCCAAGTGAATAATTTAATGTGGGCTTAAATAAAATGTATTCTAAGAATAGTTCGCATTTCATCAAATATTTTTCAAACAATCAGTTCCTATCGTATACATACATATGAACTTTGGATTTTTAGATCGAAATGTTTGGGGAAAATTTCCAAAACATTTGTAAAGCGTAGCGATATTAGTTAGCGAGCTGTACCGCGTCTAATAATCGTATATGCATATATATTTGTATTTTTTTGCATATTTTCGTATTTTCCCCAATTCAACATAAACAAAATGATAAGTTAAGATCTTAGGAGATAAAAAATTCACTTCTTCATATTCATATAAAATTAACTGGTCTTACATTCATTAAAAACACCCAAGAAATGATAGTTTTGCGGATATCGCATTGTCGATAGCACGAACTACGGAATTGGACGCGGATTACTGGTAAAATATTACGAAAATAAGCCGAATTATGGGTTGGATTTGAGAGCAAAAAGATTTCTGTTTGCGATTTTATCGTAATTTTTCATTTTTATTTCTCTGTCTTACACAGTAAAATTTTACAAACGCAGAAGAAGATTTAAATAAAAAAATAAATTGTAGAACAAACTTTTTAAAATAAAAAGTAAAAGTAATAAAAACAACTAAAATGTACCGAAAACCAAAAAAATAGCATTGTGTTGTGTTCAGGATTCGAAACCGTGCCACCGGGTAAGAAGGTACGGTTTCAAATCCTGACCAACCATTTATTATTTTTTTTTTAATTTTTGATACATTTTAGTTATTTTTATTACTTTTACTTTTTATTTGAAAAAGTTCGTTCTTTTTTTAAGAAGTTTTGATAGCTTTAAATTATTTTCAATGTGAAGATAATATTGGAACATTTTAATCATTAGACTAGCAGATTTATGTAATAGGTGTCGATATTTTTTTATCTATTTTGGGAGAATTTCTTCATTATTAAACATTTTCTTACGTTTTAAATCATTTCTTTGTTTAGTCGAAGGCCACTGGCTTTTTGATAAATACGTTGAAACACTTCTTGGATGTGGGAAAAATTATATAAGTGCTAATAAGGGGATGTTAATATTTTTATAATGTACCCCAGGCAAGAAAGTGTTACAAATTTGTTACGAAATTCATAATTTATGACTGAGTTCATAAACGCAGTTTGCAAAGCAACACTAGAATGCCTTGTAAACTCATGCTTCCAGTGTTGCTTTGCAAGCTGTGTTTATGAAATCAGCATATACTATGAAATAGAGATTAGAACCAATAATGCGTGATCGTGATTAATTTTTTATTTCCATCACGTGAGGGTGCGTCCTTAAAACGGTGAGTCGCAATTTTTTTTGCTTCAATGTAATTTTTTCCATTTAAGTTCTTTTTTTTATTTTTTTCGTATTTCGTGGGCGTGAATTTTCGTGATTTTGACTTCTTTCGTCACTCCATACTATGGTGAAGGCTATATAAGTTTCGGCGCAGCCGAATATATCTCTCTTACTTGTTTTTCTCTATGTTCAAAGATTTTTTAAGTTTTTTAGTTTTATACATATCGCTCCTTTGTAGTCATATCTCAAAAAACTCGATCGTCAGAAAACGAGTTTCAAGTTTTCATATAAACACACAAGATAAACAAGATATTTCTATACAAATCTTTTGAACAATAAAGACGTTTAAACTTGAACTAGCACTTGTGTTGAATTCCCATATAGGCTACTGTGTCTGACAAATAAACTAAGAATGAACAGCGGCGATTCGTTCTGCCCTGTTCCAATAATTGGCGCCCAACGCAAAGCAACAGATTTTCAGCAGAATTTATTGCTTCTTTCGTTGAAATTCAACAAATAAAATAGAATTGCTTTTACAACGAACATCTGGTATGTATGTATATGCGTTGTGTTAAATCAATAGGTCGTATGCATAAAAACTAATTTTCTTTACTAAAATTTTCAACGAAGAAAAGTATGTAGCATAAAAAAAGTTCTGTTGGAACCTTTGAAGCCCCAGAAATACTATGAATTTACGGAATTTCGACGAATATGCTGATTTGGATAATAAACCATCAATAAACCGAACCATTCCAATTCAACAATCACGCCACCTGTAAATAATGGCAATAATGTTCCGGTGAATATCAATATGACAGAGCAGCAATTTTCTGCGCTCATTAGATCATTGCGAATTCGTCAAGAAATAGAAACCACATTTGGAAGGTGTTAGTGGTGCAATGACCCTCACGACTCTACCATTATTGCTTGATGGGTATGCATCTTCATGGTAGCAAGGTGTACATCATGAAGTCGAAAACTTCGATCGAGCCATTCAGCAATTACGTAGCGCATTTGCTCCTCCAAAATAGGATTGGAGAATATATGCGGAAATTTTTCAGGGCAAACAAAAATCATGAGAATCCACAGATAGTTTTACTGTAGAAAATGAAGTCTATTTGCCCAGTTGAAGGGAAGGATTACAGAAAGTACAAGGATCAACATGCTTTCCAGGTTCTTTTGGCAAAGGCTAGAGACGTTGAATTGCTCAATAGTGAAAACAAACAACAAACGTGGGAAAAACCACAAACACCGGAAGGAAATTATGCAGCTGCTCAAACAAAATGTTCATTTTGTAGAATAAACAATCTTACAGATAATGCCTGCTATAAACGCTTAGAGATGGAAAAGAATCCTGAAGAAAGCAAATTAATTTGCTATGGCTATGGAGCGGCAGTATTCTCCAGATCAAACTGTCCTACTTGCAACTATAAGAAAGTTCTCGAACGCCCAAAGGAAATGGATTTTCCAGGAGGAGGATAACGGTGAACAGCCTATTGAGTATGCAAGCCGAAAGGATCTACTCAACCACTGGACGTGAAGCACTAGCTGTGGTTTCGGCTATACAGAAGTTCAAGGGCTATATCGAAGGCTCGAAAGTGACAATATTTATAGATCACCAACTCTAAAGGTGGCTATTTTCGTTAAAATCTCCAACCGAAAGTTTGGCTAGATGGTCGTTATTACTCCAGAGCTATGATTTGACGTTCAACTAAACGCCCGGAAAACAGATAACTCCTCATCTTTTGAAGCTAGCAGATACTCTAGAAATGGCGAATGAAGCTCAACATAAAATTCAAGATCACAATAAACATTTTGCCGATATGAAACGCAAGCCTGCTACAAACATGAAAATTTATGGCGAGGTACTGGTTGCAACGCATATACTGAGCAAAGCAAATTTACTCCGCGAAAAGATGGTCCCTATGTCATCACCGGATCCAAAGGTTCATTAGGCTTTACAATTGCAACCCTGGAAACCCCACACATATCATTAGCAGGTTGGCAGGAGCTGAAATAAAAAATGCTAAATCGGCTTTTTAAAAATTGTCAGAATGCATAAAAATGTCAAAAGATATTCAAACAAAAAAAAAAAGAATAAGTCTACATATTTTTAAATTCATTTAAGTCAATACATACATATATAACATAAATATCAGGCATTTCCTTTGACTTCAATTCAGTTTTGGATAAGATATAAGAGAATATTTGTATTTAAGCATAAAAAATTTAACTAGTGTACGTCGGTCAACGAAGAATATTGCTGTTGTAGCCCATAGTGTTGGGGAAATCCCAGGTTTGTCCATTTGTCGTCGATCTTTGGAATTGGACATTCTACAAATTACACCCGAAAAACTTCTCGATCATGTGAGTTCTCGGAGAGGCGATCGCGGCTGTCTACAAAACATTGTAAACTTTGCAAGAAACCACATTCATTACGTGGCTGTTACCGTTTCCGACATCTGCCACATGAAAAGAAATTGCATATCTTAATGTTCGGCTATTGCTCGCGTCGCTTGTGTGACGCTCATGTGATGAAAAATTGTCAAAGCAATCGGAAGTGTAGCAAGTGTCAGGGTGCTCACAAGACTCTGTTGCATTCCCCGAAGAGTGAAGAAAAGATTTTAAACTAGTTTAAGAGAACAGCTAAGCCGTCGGTCCCACCCACTTTTTCGCCAACCTTGCAAGTGAAGCTTCGTTTTGCCGCTAGAAAAGTGCAAGTGCGAGGAGTGATTGATCTCTGCTGCTGCCACAGCTATATTAGCCAACAGTTGATGCAGAGTTTGAAAATTCCGGTCGCGGACTCATTCTGTCGTTTAAATGTTGACTCGTTTTACGATCCGCTAAAGCGAATTTCTCTGACTGCTAAGGTCTCTGAAATACGTGGCGTGAAACCCCCTTTAGAGGACGTGTCGGCATTTGTTCGGAAACAGTTTTCCGGTTTTAAATTAGGTGATCCGACACTTTATCATTCGGCTCAGGTGGCATTAGTTATCGGGTCTGACCTAATATCGCAAATTAGGACAGGCAAAACGTTTTCAAGATTGTCTACTGGCCCAAATTATTTTGAGTGGGTCATATCTGGCCAATCACCTTTTTAACAACAGAAAGACAAAAAGTTTATAAACCCAGTTCATGGATCTGTTGAAAACCATCCCGCAAGGGTCAGTTATTGGATCTGTGGTAAAAACCATATCGTTAATTCAGTTTGTTGATCTGTAGTAAAACCTATATACATTTTGAAATTTGAAAAAAAAATTAGAAATGAATTTGTTGTCTATTCTTAAGATTCATTGTATTGCATATACATAAATATGTTATTGCAAGATGGCTGAAACATAAATTTCCATGGTTTTTTTTTATTATTTTTATAAAGTTATTTATTTCGTACTTATTTTAATTAACTCCTCTGTTAGGATGTAAATTTTACTCCTGTTGCTTACAACTTCCTATTTTAGTAGTATTCATTTAGATTCTAACAAGTAAACCGCTAATGGTTCGATCAAGCTTTGCCTTCGACATCTTAAACTCTTACTCGTTATATTTACTTGTTCTGTGAATCTTGTACGAATCTGATCGCCATTGCCATTTTATAAAGGTGAAACTTTTTGTTGGTTAAATAAACAAACTTTTATTTGAAGTCCTATATTAAAAAATATTGTTTTTATTTTAAACGTTTCTTTTCATGCTTTGCACATAAACAGCTTTTAAACTTATATTACGAACATTCATATATTTTTGTTTTAAATTTTATAGTTAAGTTATATAGTTGGTTAAGTGCAGCTATGAAGGATTTGTATTAAAATAACTTTATTTTCAAAAGGTAATCACAGCACTTTGCAGTGAGTTTGAGTTCAGTGGTTTCCCGAAAAATGGAATATTTTTGAAACGACCTATTACAAAAGTTTCATTAGTGTCCTCTTTTGAAGTTTGTAATAGTAAAAAAGGTAAAAGCATTAATTGACATGCGGTGTTGATTTGACTCGCCGCTTATTTACAGAGAGTTGATACGATCATAATATGCGCGGTACTTTGCGGTGTGTACGTACATAAAAACAATGAGCGCAAAAACCAGTAGCAAACATCGCAATCTGCATGAGCAAAACTTTTAGTATTTTGTCTTTTCGTACTCTATTATTTTTTTATATTTGCTTTTGGAAGTTTTCTCCACAAACAATCAGTGATGCCAGACTTAAGATTAAATCTTACGCAATAAAAGATTCAAAATTACCCAAAAATTATATTTACGAATAAATCTTTCACAAAACATTTCTTAAGTTACTATTGTTTTGTTTTATTTTATGACCAAATCGTTTTTATGTTATGTGTTTTTTATTTTAGGCTATTTATGGTCAGATTTTACCTTTACTTTAGATGCAAATAAAACAATTTATTTCATCTTTGTTCTCAACGTTTCATCGGCTTTTTTCCGACGTCTTCAGGAGAATTGTTTATTTATTTATAAATTCTAACAACAAATTACAATAGTTAGTTTTTTATTGCATATACATACTATTAATTTTTGTGTTTATTACATAACTAATTAAATTATAAATCATAAAACTGGACAGCACGACACAATTAAATGTATAATTTAAATATATATATAATAAACGTAAAATATCACAGTCAAACTTAAAATCGAGTATCACAGAACTTTGCTTTTTATGCAAGTGCAATAGAGTATTGCAGTTTGGTGTTATCATTGTCTTTTTTGGTGTTTATAGAAGTTAAACTTACTTTCGTTTTAACACTAAAAAAAATATATTTTTTTGCGGACCGTCTTCTTTATTTATTATTAAAAACTGAGCTGTTAGTAAATACAATTATTGTCTTAAATACTACTTTCTGTCTTGTGGTGTAATTAGTCGGAATTGGCAAAGTAAATTCGGCAAAAGTTTGGTGGCATGTGCCGGATGTAATTCCACGAAAATTGCACAATCAAAGTCTGCTGGTTTATTGCTACAATTTGCAAGTGGGCCGGATATTGTTTTAAGTGTTGTTTTTGTTGACACAAAGGTGAAGAATGCTTGCATTAGCAGTTTTCTTTGTTACAAAGTATTTATGTTTGTTTGTAGCATTTCGTTAGCTTTTGCAATATTAACTCCTCCCTTCTCAATTGCAAACGTCCCCGATTGCATGGGATTCATGTCTAGAAGAGCGATTTGCTTTTCCTTAATTTGTCGTATCTTCCCCTTGAGCTTCCATAGTGCGTACATTAGTGTGGCCGTCAATGCCAGAAATGCTGCTAGGGTAATTGTGTTGAGCGTCAAGCCGATCTTGTTAGTTGTATCGATGTTTGATATTCGCTTTCTATTTATGGTCTCGTTTCCTGCTGAAGTATTGCTGGTAGTGGCTCGAAATGTACTGTTTCAAGTACGTTAAAAATTTTGCCTTGGATATTGATTGTTGAGTTGTGGTGTTTTATGATGAAAGTACCAATCAGAGGGAGTGGTTGCCCATCTATTTCTATTGTGCCATTGTAATTGTTGAGAAAAAGTATGCCGGGACGAATTTCTTCTGTGTCCGATATATGGTCAGCGTTAGTACGTATACAGTCTGTTAGCTGGCTTTTTAGGAGTTTATTTATACAATTGTTTTCACTTAATTCTATTAAATTATTCTTATTACAAATAGCTTTCTTATTATATTCTTTGCATTCGGATTTAATTCCGTAGATTTTTTTATTACATTTCAAAATTCTTTCGTATTCAATTTTATTTATTCTATTGCCTATTTTAACAGATTTTAGTGTTAGTATTTTACATTCCTCGTTTTGAGTTGTAGGTAAAGATAAAATGTAGATTATCATTGAGCTATTTGCAGCTATGCTTATATCTGTGAATTCCAGTTCTTCCTTAACATTTATATAAGGTATTTTTTCGTGTTTGACAATTTTCCTTATCGTTTCTATTTCAATATTAGATAGAATGAATGAATTTACAATGTTGGATTTTGCCCAATGTAGAGCGTATTCGATATTTATTAATTCTTCCTTTATCAATTGAATCTGATATTTAGTTTTAAGACTTATTTCTAGCTTATCATCTATACTGGCTTTTACAATTTTCATCATTTGATTACTTCTCTCGGTCTGTTCATTAACTTTTTCTATTAATTGTCTGTTAATAATTATTTGGTTGTCATTGTTTTCGTTTAGTGTTCTTAAGTTTTCGGTTATTAGTTCTAAGTCACGATGGTCGGGATTTCCTGCGATCCATTTCCATGCGGACCCGATAAAATCCAATGAACGTTTTTTCTTTGTTGTGGGGGATATTCTTTCAATAAGTGTCCGAATTTGGGATGTTTCGTGCAATAAGAAGGGGTACAACTGTTGGGTTGAAGTTATGTCTTTCTTAATCGTAGTCTCTATTTTTGAAATTAGTTTCGCGTATTCTGTTAAGTCAATGAGATGGATAATTTTGAAAGTTCCTTCTTGCACTCTTGCTGTGTCATCTCTTAGTGTAATAAGTTGCGAGTTCGAGTAATCAAATATCTGAAATTCAGTACTCGCTAGTTGCGCGAGAAGCCTGTAAAATCAATATAATAATCTATACTTAGTTGGTTTTTTCTTTAATGTATTGCATCGAACGCCTATGGCATATTGTTCGGTATGTGTTTATATGTACTTTTTTTCATTTTTTTGTTTTCTTAAATTCTAATGCATTTAATTTTCTTTTTTGAGTTTTAATATTGTATCGAACGCCTATGGCATATTGTTCGGTATGCGTTTATGTGTACTTTTTTTCATTCTTTGTTTTCTTAAATTCTAATGCATTTAATTTTCTTTTTGAGTTTCCTATATTTCTTTTTCCCAAACTTCTTAACTCTAGATATTTCTGTTGATAATTTCCTCAAATTTTCTGTCTTCCTCCTTTATAATGTATAATTGGATTAAAGTATGGAATGGTGTCCTCTTCCTATTATGAAATTCTAGGTCTTTACGTTGTTTTTCTATTGGTTGGTTGGTTTACGTGGCTGCCCACTACACGTAGGCATTCAAGTAGAATCTATATGATTCCTTTTTGAAAGGACCACTGCACTCGTCGGTGTCAAACTATGTGTAGCCGTATCTAAGTACTCGGATACAGTGATTGATACTAGATCCAACCCGTCGCATTGAGATATCTAATAAGATCGCTCAGTCCTATCTCTGATAAATCTGAAAGGTCCTCTAGTACATGATTGCCTAAAAACTTGTGTCTCGAGATATGCAAAGCCGGATATTCGCAAAGAAAGTGGAAGATTGTCTCCTCTTTGCTTTTTTCTCGACAACTACGGCAGAACTCGTTGTAGGACAGACCTATCCTACTGGCATGTCTGCCAACCGTCCAGTGTCCCGTCATAACTGCAACGACCCTCGAGATGTCCTTGCGGTTTCTGCGTGTTAGTTGTATTGAGCGCTTATAATTATAGCAAGGCCACAATTTCTTTGCAACCTTGCACGTGCTTATATTGCGCCATCTACATTCAGCCTTATGGAAATAATGTTTGAAGATGCAGTTTCTAATAGTGCCAAACGGCATGGCTACCGTTTCAGCGCTGGAGGCATTCAGAGCAGAGCCAGCCCTAGCCAGCTCGTCTGCCTGTTCGTTGCCTAAGAAATTGCTGTGTGCTGGAATCCAGATAAGGGTGAGATCAGCCTGATCACCCAGTCTAGATAGCACCCTCTTGCACTGCCCTACTAGGATAGAGGAGGTGGTATGTGATCTTAGGGATAGAAGCGCTGCTTGGCTGTCGACAAAGATGCCGACTTTACCTTGTACCTTCCTGTCGACCAGCATTCTGGCCGCTTCCCTTATAGTTAGAATTTCAGCCTGAAAAACTGTGGCTTCGTTAGGGAGACGGAAGGAACGTTCTATACCTAGATCATCTGAAAAGACTCCAGAGCCGACACCGCAGACCATTCTTGATCCATCAGTATATACTCTGACGTCATATTGTCTAACTATTGTACCTCCCTTCCACTCCCGCCTGGATGGAAATAGAACTTTGAACACCTTATCAAAGTTCAGATGAGGTATCATATAATCAGTGGATTTCCTCAGCGTAGGGGGTAGTTGATCCAGGATTCTGGCGTGACCATACGACCTTGATCTCCACCACCCAGATGCCGCTAATCTTGCCGCGCTGCTAGAGGATACCGCCAATACATGAAGGTCAATCGGAATAAGGTTAAGTAAAGCATTCAGAGCCTCCGAAGGACTGGTACGTAAACATCCTGTTATCCCGACACAGGAGGATCTCTGTATTATATAAAGCGGATCTACAACGTATTTCTTACTTGTGGTCGGCCACCATACTACAGAGCCTAAGTCAGTATTGGACGCACGATTGCTGTATACATCCATTTTAGCATGTTGGGGTTTAAGCCCCATTTTGAGCCAAACATCCTACGGCAGGAATAGTAGGCAACCGTTGCCTTTCTAACCCTGTGTTGAACGTTCAGTTTCCATGAAAGTTTTTGATCTAGTATAACTCCTAGATATTTTGCGTTGTCCGATAGGGACAGTTGATGATTCTTCAGCCGAGGAAGTCTGAAGTCCTGTACCTTGGTCTTTGTGGTAAATAGCATCAGTTCCGTTTTGTTTGGGTTCACTCCTAGCCCACAGTCTGTAGCCCAGTTACTGAGTGTGCCCAAAGCGTTGGACATGATATCGCTAATCACGTCCGTGAACATCCCTGAGACCATTATTACCACATCATCCGCGTACGCCACAACTTTAACCCCCGCGGCATCTAATCTGAAAAGTATTGTGTTAACAACAAGAAGCCAGAGGAAGGGTGAGATCACCCCACCTTGCGGTGTACCTCTGCATGCCCATTTAGACCTCTCGCTGTTACCTAATTTCGCGGTGACATTTCTTGCCCCCAGCATGTTTATTATCCAGTGTATGATGTAATCCTCTACATCATTGTCCCGGAGAGCATTTTGGATGGTTGTCACCGATACATTGTTGAAGGCACCTTCTATATCTAGGAAGGCCGCCAAGGTGTATTGTTTATGTTCCAGAGATCTCTCTATGAAACCTACTACTTCGTGTAGAGCTGTTTCTGTGGAGCGTCCCTTAAGATAGGCATGCTGGCTATTTGAGAGCCTTGACGATCCCAGTAGCCGCTGCCTAATGTGGGTATCTAATAGTCTTTCCAATGTCTTTATCAGGAAAGATGAGAGGCTGATTGGTCGGAAGTCCTTTGCGTCTTCATGACTTCTTCTACCGATCTTCGGAATGAATACGACTCTGACTTTTCTCCAGCTAGTCGGAACGTGGCTAAGAGAGAGACAGAGTTTATAGAATTTAGAAAGCCAGGGGATGATGGAGCTTTTCGCGCTCTGTAACATCTTTGGCATGATGCCATCCGGACCTGGCGATTTAAACGGTGAGAAACTGTAGTTTCTCCATGAGTTACGTTTGGCGATTTTTATAGCTTTTTTATATATATTCAGCTTATCGCGATAGGGTTTCCACATTTTATTCTCGTAGCTTATGTTGAAAGCCCTACGTACCTCCTTGCGTAGAATAGAGAGTTCTGAGTTCCACCAAGGAGGATAGCTTTTCCGGGCTTTTGTCAAGGGGCAGGAGATCTTGAGGGCTCTAGTAATAGCCTTGTTGAAGATGTCCACATGTTGTTCAAGTCCTTCTATCGTATTCTCGATCTCTGGTACTCGTTTTAGTTTTTGATTTAGAATCCCGTTGAACTTATTCCAATCTGTTCTCCTCGGATTTCTAAAGCAATGTTTTTTTTGTTTTGAAGTCTGACTTCAAAGAGTATCCAATTATGATCCGAAAATGATCTTTTATTGGACACCCTCCATTTGTCGATCAGAAATCTAAATTTGTCGTTCGTAAGAGTAATGTCCAAAACTTCTTCCCACCCTCTAAATCTGTCCGAGCTCGGAAAGATAAAAGTCGGCGAGTTGCCGGAATTACAAATTGTTAAATTGTGAGAATTAATGAAATCTAGGATATGCTCACCTCTTTCGTTGATTTCACTACTACCCCATATTGTGTGCCTAGCATTGGCATCACAGCATAAGATGATGTTCTCGTTGGCACCCATAGATGACATAACCGCTTTCAGCTCGTCTGGCGGTGCTGGTTTGTCATGTGCCATGTAGCATGATGCTACGAGGAAGCTTCTGTCTTCGGGCAGCTCGACCTTAGCAACTGTTAGGTCCTCTGAGCTGAGCTGTGTGCAGAGAAAAATGTTAATATGTTTCTTGGCTATTAGGCATGATCTTGGCTTACCGTATCCTTTCGCATAGAGCACATTGTACGTAGACAAAGGGAACCCCTTTACCTCGGAGTTCGCCACCCAGGGCTCTTGCACCACGCAAATGTCGAGATTCTCCTCGGCTAGGAGAACCTTAAGATTATCTGTCGCACACTTGGAGTGCTTCAGATTTATTTGAGCGATTTTTGTCGCCATTCTGTCGTCTATTGTTCAGTTGCCGGCTCTGCCAGCTGCATCCCAACCAGAAGGTTGCTAGCTACCTCGACGACGTCTTCGTCTGTACCAGCAGAACTGGTTGGGCGGGTCACCTTGACCTTGGCGTCCCTCACACCGAAAAACAGCTTGGAACCGGCTTTTTCAACAGCCGTTGCGCCAGGTTCCGTGATGGAGAGGATGAGGCAGGTACCACTGGTGCCGTGGTCCTCAGTACGTATGACCGACCAGTCATCCATCGGAATGCTAGGGTTCTGAAGCTTCAGACACTCTAGCATTCTTCCACCGTCTTTGCCCATTTTCGGTAACCAAACCCTCGCCCGCGGTCTCAATGGGATCTCCCCAGCAGGGATGAGTTTAAGACAACCCATCCCAAGCTTCACTAATCTTAGCGATGCTATTACTGAGGAACTCCCTTGAGAACACGTCCAAGCATCTGATTACCCTGTACCCCCGGTGTATCTCACCGGAGTCGAAACAAGGTGCCGGCTTGTCCTTATTGGCGATTACGTAATCCATTACGAGCTCCGCCAATTTGGAATCGATAGCCCCCCATTCCGTTATTACAGGAGCAATTTTGTCTTCCTTTTTGTTCACCAGTGCCACTAGCAGTTGGTCTTTAACTACCTCGTTAAAGGGCCTTCTTGTGGCTGATGACGTAAGTTGGGTATGAGTGGTCGTCTTCGCTGCGACCTTTCTCCTCTTCGGCGATTTATCGCTCTCTGCCTGGGAGCGGTTACGTTTGGTGTTTGTGGCTCTGGATGTGCTGGGTATTGAATCCCTAACATTTAGGTATTCATCTACCACAGCCTGGTATTTCACCTTATCCGCGGCGTCACGCTCATGAGTAACTCCATTCGCAGCATTCTTAGCAATCTTGTCAAGAATGAAGACGGCTTTGGAGTACTGTGATTTGAGGATATCTTTCTGGCTCCTCTTTTTCCTAGGCTTACCCTTCACCTGGCTCTCGGACTCGAGTGCCTGTGTATGGGTTTTTTTGTTGGTGCTTGTAAGGCACGTTGTGCAGATAGTGGGGTACTGTGTCTTTTACCCTCTCTATCCGAGAGGCCGACTACTGTCTCCTGGCTGGAGGCAATGAGGTCGTCCTCTGAAGAGACTTCTTCCCTTCTGTGTTTTAGTTTATTTTTATTTATTTTTTCATTAGTGTTATTCATAATTTTGGTCCCACGAGTATGCCAGTCTTGGCACCGGAGGGGGAGCTGCTATCAACTAGTCTTCTTTATCCACTAACTAGCCATTCAGATCCTCGGCACAGCCCCCTCCACCTTGATCTTACAAGTGGGGGAGAGACAGGATGGAATAGAGACAGGATGGGAGGAGATTGGGAAAGGATGAGGGGTATGTGGTTAACCTTTAGTTGTGAAGGCCTTAACGAATCCTTACCCCAAGCACCTGGATTGGGATGGGAGACTCAGCCAGCACTTAAGCCACCACATCGCGACAAGATTGTTAACCCGGTGGTGGTGTTTTTCTATTAGTCTGTTAACGTTATCTTGTCGTTCCTTCTCTATTTGTTCGGGGTCAGAGCTTACTGTTCGTCCGAAAAATGCTTCGACTGGTTTCCTCTTGGTTGTTGAATGAATTGTGTAATTATACTTATGTAGTGATCTGAAAAGCAAATCTTCAAAGTTACTATGGGTATTCTCGGTTTTCACGCACCGCATTTTTTCGCTGAGTGTAGAATGGAACCTTTCGACTTGTCCGTTTACACTGCTGGTATATGGGGGTCTTTTGTATACATCTATCCCGTATTGGTTGCGGAGCATAAAAGTAATTGGCGCTGAGCTTAAAGATTTCTCATTATCTATTACAATTTGATCAGGGATGCCGAACGATGCTAATAGTTCTTGAAGGGGTAGCTTGATATCCTCTGTTGCTCTTGATTTTATAACCTTGGCCTGTGCGTATTTGGAGAATTTGTTCACGGCCGTTAGAACGCTTTTATTATTGGTGTAGTAAATATCGACATGCAGGATATGTCCAGGATGAGTGGGTATAGGCGTGGCTTGGAGAAGGGGTATAGAAGGGAGTCGATCGTATTTATTTTCTTTGCACACTGCACTGCTTCACAATCTTTGTAATCTTTGCGTTCATATGCGGGAAATAAAACTTTTCCAATAGTTGCGCTTTATTTTCGGTTGCGTTCCTGTGTACTCTATTATGCTGTTTTATTATTTCGGCTTCCTGGTCTATATCTCTGGTTAGATCTTCCACTTGGTTTCGAGTATATCTCACCTTGTATCGGCTGAAATGTTGCGGGTAGATTGCCTGTATTATGCCTAAAACATAGTCGTTGGTAATAATGCCATTTGTTACTGAGGGGTTTAAGTAGCGTTTTAAAATATTAATGAGAGTGTTCTCGGAAAAATCTTGCTCGATTATAATATGCCTGTGATAGGTCGGAAAAACTATTTTAAACTGGTAAGAAGGGAATTCTCCTGTGGAGAGGAATAGCTGATTCTTGAAAACGTTAATTGGGGTGTCCGTGTAGGGTATGATATTCTGAGGAGAGCTGTCGTCGCTATGTTGTGTTGGTGTCAGTGAATTTACTTGAGAGTTGTTTGAAATTCGAGATAGCGTGTCTGCTACTAGGTTGGATTTGCCTGGTTTATATTTGAGCTCATAGTTGTGCTCTTCTAGAACTGCTTTCCATCGCTTTAGCTTGCTGTTGCTGTTATTGTTGCTTAACGCATAAATCAGTGGCTGATGGTCAGTGAATATCTTTACTGCTACGGATCCGTACAGGTAGCTTCGCAATGTTTTTAGGGCCCAGACTATAGCCAACATTTCTTTCTCGTTTGTGGCATAGTTTTCTTCGGTCTTCGAGAGAGTTCGCGATATGAATCTGATCTTGCGTAGTTGGATGCGTCAGTTGTTAGGATAAATTCCTTGCTAAAGTCAGGGTATTGCAGCATTAATTCATCCGATGCGAGAGTGTTTTTTATTTTCTTGAAGGCGTCAATTGCCTCTTTGTCTAAAGTTATCTCTTTCTTTGCTGACATATGTTTGGACATTCGTCCTTCCTCCCCTCTCAAAAGCAGGGTAAGGGGCTTTGCTAGTCCAGCATAGTCCTTGATAAATCGTCTATAAAATCCAGACATGCCCAAGAACGATCTGAGTTCCTTTAAGTTCCTTGGTATGGGGATCTTTTCTATGGCTTTGACTTTTTCCGGGTTCGCCTTTATCCCATCCGATGTTATAATGAATCCCAAAAACTCAACTTCGCTTGAAAAAAATTTGCATTTATCTAGCTGGATTTTCATGTTAGCTTGTTCTAATGTATTAAAGCTAAAGCTGTTCTTTGTCATTATATTTCTTATTTTGTTCATGTTGTCATATCTAAACCGTTTGTCGCTAATGTTGAGAACTTTGTTTATTAAATTCATCGCAGTATTTATCTTCATAGTTATTGGTTGTGTTGAATGATAGTTGATTAATCTTCCAGATGCGGTTTTCTTTGCATACCAGTTGGTTATTAATTTTCTGTTTTTATCTTTTATTATAGTCATATCTAAATATGGTATTTCGTTGTTTTTCTCCATCTTTACTGTGAATTTTAAACTTTTGTGATATAAGTTTAATGTTGATAATATACGCCTGTGTTCTATATTCCACTACAAAATGAAAGTGAAAAACTTTTTAATTCCACATATACAATTTCACTGTGTTCTAGAAAAGTAACGAAATTTTATTTTCATGACGATTTCATTTTTATTTTGTTTCAACAGCTATTTCAAGGAACGTAAGAAAAAACAAGAAACAGTCTTGTTTAAGTGAATGGCTTACATTTCAATGGGAATTAGTGATACAAATTATCGGAGCGTTTGAATACTCGATACTATTATAAAGTTCATGCAATATTTAAAAATTGCATATTTTAAAAGAAAAAAAAATAAAAGAAAAATTCTCCCTATTATATTTGTTTATAACTTTTTCATTTACGTAGAAAAGTATTGGGCGATAATTGTTGTGAATCGAATACTCGATTTAAGAACTACTTTTACGTACTCATAGTCTATAAACACAATATTTTGATGTCACTAATGAGTAAAGAAGAAGTTTGTTTCAACTAGTCGTATATAGAAATTAATAAAACTTATCAAATGAATAAAAATGAGTGCTGTGTTGATAATTTCAGCTTTTATAGAAGAGGAAAAAATGAGAGACGAAAGAATTAGAATAAGAAGAAGACTTCGGCACTCAAATTTGGCTTTAGGAAGGGATACAGTATCCACTATTGGCGTCTAAGTTTTCCATTTCAAATGATTGAATTCTTTTTTTCTAGACACGCCGAATGATTGTGCATCTTTTAAGCCCTCGACAGCCGTAGATGATATATGTTATATATTGTTACGACCACCACCAGTTGCTGTTGTTTCTGCTCTGTTCTCAGACAATTTTTTGCGAATGCATGCTTTCCAATCAGCCCAAGCCTTTTTCCAACCAGATAGATCTTTTTCTGCAGGACCAATGGCTTTGAGTTCCCTTGCTAGGTCCTTCCATAGCTGATCCACATACTGCCCTATCACCCTTATAAAATCCTTTAGCGAAGCCAGGGTTTTTTTCCTCTCATGAGTAAACTCATGATAAAGAAATTTATGTATACAATTTTAATTATTTACTTACATTTTACTATTTTTGCAACAAATATACAAAATAAAGCTAGGAAAAATATTTTTTTTACCAAAAAGTATTGTCTTTCACGTCGATGTTTGCTTTCGATTTCAAATTACTTTTTTGTAGTGAAAATGATTTGTAGAACACATCAATTCCACTTGAAACAAGCTGAAAATGAAATTTTACTTTTCATTCCACTTTAACGAATTTAAGAACACAAACAGAGTGGAATTTTCACTTTCATTTCATTTTACGAATGTAGAACGCAGGCGATAGTTTCCATTTCATATTTTTTAATAATCGCAAATAAATCGTCTACATATTTGGATATAAATTTAATGTGTACGTTTTCCGTTTTTAATTCTGCAATAGCGTCGTCCAATAGTGCGTCTAATACAATGTCTGCTATCGTCGGAGATAGTGGATTGCCCATTGGCATACCATATATTTGATGGTAATACTTCCCATCATAAGTGAAGTAGTTATTTTCTTTTAGGCAGAATTGAAGTATTTTTAGAAATTGACGTTTGCCAATTGTGGAGTGCTCCTTAAGGGTATCCCATTTGTCCATTATCTTCTTAATACCTAGGTGTATCAGTATATTGGTGAATAATGATACCACGTCAAATGATACAATAATGTCATTATCATCTAAAGTAATATCACCTAGTTTGTCTTTTAATTGTAGTGAGTTCTTAACGTTATATAAATTATATTTTTTAGTATTTTGCTCATAAATTTTGACAAAAAATAGCAAGGTACTTTCATTGAAGAGGAAATCGGCCTAAGTGGTGCATTAACCTTGTGTATTTTAGGTAACCCGTAAAGTTCAGGTGCTGTAGCTGCATGTGATATCATTTTTGCCTTTTCTAACTTGGTTATGTGGTTCCCTTTTAAGAGTTCGGTTATTATATTGTTATTGGTTTTTTGCAGTTTTGTTGTTGGGTCCATTCTAATGACTTTGTACGTTGATTTGTCGTCTAGTAGTCCATTCATTTTTTTCTTTGTAGTCATTCTTATACATAACCACTGTATTGTTTCCTTTATCCGCGGTGGTAACGATAATTGTGTTTTTGTTTTCTTTAATAATTTGTTCTGTTTTCTCGTATATATCTAGTATAAATTTTTCTTTTTCACTATTTCTAGAATTTCTTTTAAAGTTTGTAATTCTATAGGCCATTTTTGATCTTATTAAATCCTTCTCGGTGTCGTCCTTTACTTTCTGAACCCATTGTTCAATGTCTGCTACCAAATTTATCGTTGAAAGGTTTTTATTTGTCACTGGAAGAGCAAATTTGTTTCCTAATGATAGAAGCCATTTACTCTCCATGTCGAATTCTTCATTGAATGTGAATTTGTATTCTTTAAACTTTTCTATTCTAAGTTTATTCATTTTTGCTGAGTGGATTTCTCTTGTTTTTAATTTTAAGTTTCTATATCTAGTCCATTGCCCTTTCTTAAATTTTATAAGTTCTGTTTCGTTCAGTGTATTTAACAGCCGTTTTTCTATCCTTTCAATTTCGCGCTTTATTAAGGTTGTATTTGTGTGCGTCTCCCTAATTTCTACATTAAGTAATTTGTAATGAAAGTTTTTCTCTATCTTTTCCATTTCGTTTTTGGCTCTGTTTGTTCTGAATAAATGTTTAAGTTTGCTTGTTGAATATCTTACGTGTTTTGGTACTATTCCTGTTTTTCTGCATTGTTGTAAAAAAGCGCTATCTGCTTATATTTGTATACAAGAATTCATTCCAAAAAATTAAATTTGTTCTTCAACGTAGTTATTACATTACAAAAAAACAAATTTCGATTCCGAAAAACAATGTGAAAGTGTTATGAAAGTTTAATAAAATAAGCATTGAAAATGAGACGGGGCTTTATTTAGCATTTCGCAGAGTTCAGAAAAATACACACACTGAATAAAAATCTCGTACATAAATGTAAAAAGCACATCTCAAACCAACAAACACATATTTCTATTTACAGAACATTTATGTGTGTGTCTAAATTTTGTACGGTGGCGAACACGCACATAAATGTGTTTTATTTTAATATGTGGCTGCGCACACGAACATGAGCCGCACACGTACTGTTCGATCCGAACACACTTGAACTGCACATGGTCGCGAGTATTTTATTTCAAGTTCGTGTACGGCAAAAAAGGTACATGTGCGATACACAGGTTTGAGTGTAGCCGAACACGAAGTTCGTGTGCGTGTTCTCAAAAAAGTACATACACGGGATAGAGTGTTACATATTTATTGCTTATGTATGGATGTGTATTAACATATGTGTATATACATATTTTATTATTGTACGAATGGAACTGCATCAATTATGATCGAATCTATGCACCTCTTAAGATTAAATTTTGTATCTACATTTAAGTTTTAATGAATTGATATAATTTCGATACAATAAAACTAATAAAGGCGAAAACACTTTTTAAGCATTTGAACTTCATTGGAAGTATCTTAAAATTTTTATCTACATATCGATGTCTTAATATAAAAAAGGTGTAACTCAATTTTTTTTCAAAATAGCATTTTTTGTTTATTCTCGTTAACAAATGTCATGCACCTTGTCTCAAATAACAATATTAATGAGAAATAAAATGTGTTGCCTCTTTTTATTGAAAATTGCATTAAAATTTGTTTGTATCTAAAATTTTGCGGATTTTATTAAGTTTTTTCCTTCTCCCGTAAAGTAACAAAAAATCGAGTTACGAGTCGATTTGGAATATGGCTCTTGAACAAATCCAAACTATAATTTTTTACAACCACGCTAATGTATATTTAAACAATTCTATTCATTGGCGGATTTATCTGCTATTATTATGTCTTCAATCAAGTTTTTATTTAGCTTTACTAAAAGTAAATTGTTAGAATTATTGAGAGAGCGCTAAATGCCCTTTCAACGGAAACCTGTGTTGAAGGGACTGATAATGCAACATCTAACAATTTCCCCAGTTCTGGATCCGCTATTTTTTGATTTTTCCAGTACTCTAATATATTTGTTTCGAACGGAACTCTTTCGGCGTTACACAAATTCTCTCATTTTTGTTTTGTCGATCTATCCGTGGGTGGAGTTTTTTCAATCATGAGATTCATTTTTGCTTCAAGTTTTGAAAAATTTCCCGAGCGTGAAGGTAAATCGTTTGTTGGAGTGGGTTCCTTTCGTGTTTCCGGATATTCGCCTGTAAGACGTTTAATGATTTTGTTGACGCCTAATCAAAAATATTTACCTTAGTAGTATACTTAATATAAAATGAAAATAGTTTCTACAACCGTAATTAATTAAATTCCATACATTTATTATACTTCTTGTTAGCCCAAATTGAATCACTTTCCTAGTATTCTAATAGTTACACTCCTACTTAAAATCATTTAATTATCCCTACGCCTCTGTCCTCACTTAAAAACATCCGATAAAATTTACTTAATCCGTTTGCTTTAAGAAAAATACCAATTTGCTTTACATAAATACCGTTTTAGAACACATTCTTGTATAAAAAAGCATTTGCAATAATAAATCGATGAGTAGTGTTTATAACGTTCTGCTGAAAAGTTTGGTTGTTTTTATTGCGATTAGTGCGTACACAAATTTATATTGAATTTGCCCCAACAGATTAAGTATAATTATCCACAATTCACACAGATTTCTTGGGTGTGTAGTAGATGATTCTGAAATATAATAAAAAATATCTTAAGTTTGCATGCATAATTATGTATTAATATACAGGAACTTACCACCGTCGTTTTCTTTTGTTCTTCTGACAAAAATGATGCACGTATGAAATTGAATCGTGGGTCTAAATAAATTGCTGACAGAAATGCATCATTTGCTTTCTCTTCTTCATGGAGTTCAATAAGCTTTCCGCATAAATATTATCTACCATTTCTGCGAGCTCAACTTCACAGCATAACCAATCTCTTTAGAAATCACCGATTATATATTGTTCTAGTTGGAATTTTGTGGTGCATTCTGACAATGGTTTGAATGGTTTTAAGAATTTATTTATGAAACTCCAATCCGGCTCAGAACTGTTGAGATCGTTGGAATTTTCAATATACTCTTTAAAATTGTCCAATAATTTTATCATTTTATATGGAGAGTTCCACTTAGTTTCGTTATCAATTATGGGCATTTGTAAATCGACTGAACTGTCGTTTCCAACGATATTGCGTATACTTTTAACAATTTTTCGACATTCGTCTACTTCTGATTGAACTGTTTTTAACACATCATGGGCTGCAAGTTGAATTGTCTGCGCAACGCATCTAACAACTGCCATAACAAACGAAAGAGCCGTATGAACTGCACCGAAATCTTCATCATCACTTATTGGATCTTCTGGATCCTCCTGAAGTTCTTGCAGTAGCTCTGATATTTTAATGTCATTTGCGCTATTATCGGAAGTACAAGTACAAGCATATACCTGGGAAGTGTCAATTTTGAAGTCTTTCAAACAATTTATTTATTATCTCTTTCTTGAGGAATTGAGCAGTATGTCTTTTTTTAACCGAATCATTCCAATGGTATTAATGTTGATTTTAGAGTCTTTAATATATTGCACATTTATACCTAGAACACTATTTTCCATGCGCGTAGCAACATATATTTTTAAGCAAATCATTTTTTTAAAGATGGCTTTTGAACTGTTAAGTTTTATTTCATTTGCTACAGTATTCATTTGAGAGACAATGCTTTTGGAATTAATATTTGTATTGTGGAACTCTTCGTAAGGGCGCAATAGCTTTTTAAAATATTCATCATCGAATATTCTAAATGGCATATTTTTAACTGTCACAAGACCAACACAACATAATAGGAACTCATTTTTGTTTAACGGAATTTGATCATTACTGATTCGTTTTTTTGAGACACTACTACTGGATGAAGGATTCAGTAAGCTCTTTTCATCCGCATTTATTTTAATGTGGTGCATTGATTCATAATGCCGTCTTACATTTCCAGATAATTTTCCTTTACGAATTCTTTGGCAGAGAACACATGTTGAAGTATTATTTTCTGCATCATATATAACGTACTTTGCAAACTCAAAAACATTTTTGTATGTAGACACTCACAAACAACAAACTGAAAGGAACTGATCATCGGTAGCGGTTTTTTTAATTGCTCTGAACTAAGTGTGTATGTGTGTATATATGTACATACAGGCAATCGTACATATGTAAGTGTGTACATGTACATATGTAGAAGAAAAACAAAAAAGGCTTCTTATGTTTTTGCGTAAAACGTACATAAGTAGCTCTAAATTCAGTAAAAGAGAAGGAAAACAAATCCTGGGTTTTTCTTAAAAAAAGGTTAAGTCCTTGGTCGCGACAAAAGTTGTCTTTTCGCTGGAAATGCCCATATGTGCATATTTTAAAATTAAAATGTTGTACCTACAAAAACATTTTTTTGATTTATGTATATGTATGTATGTAATAATGTTATAAATGTTCATAACACAACACGCTAATATTTTCCAACAGACAACAGACTTGTAGCCCAAGAGCCCACGACGCACAGTGGCTGAAAATCGTTTTTCATTGGCCAAAATTCTGTAACTTTTGAACCGATCAAAATTGGATATTGGATATATATTTAGTTCAGGACTTTTTAAGGAATTCTAGGTCAAAGTTGAACTTTTGAATTTTTTTAACTTTTAGAGTGAAATATGGGTTTATTATTTTTTTATTTATTAAAAAATTAATATTCGGAAATTAATAATAATTATAAATATTTTTTGTAATAATGGAATTTTTTTAATGTTACACTGAAAAAAAATTTTAAACTAAAAAAATAAAATCTACTGTAGATTTTGCTATTATTACAGAAAAATTAAAAATTTTTTGCTGTCAAATTTGCAAATTTGTTTACACTCAAAGAATAGTTACACTTAAAAAAAACGTTAATAATATTATCTAAAAATATTACTATTACTACAGAAAAATTTATTATTTTTTGCTGTCAAATTTGATAATTTTAAAAAACATTTTAAAAATGAAAACTGCAATAAATTTTAATAGCATTTGTAACAATGGTAGGTTCTGTTAATTATTATTTTTTACTAATACAATGTTTTTCGTACTTAGATAACATTGAAAGGCAATTATAATTATTATTCATTTGACTCAAATATTGATTGCAAATATTCCATATTTTGTTCTGTGCTATCTCTGTTCTTTAGTAGTTTTTTGGCTTCATCTAAATCCCGATGTTCCACTTTCCATTGATTTCGAATACTGAAGATAAACGGATCTGACGTTGCCAATAATATATTAAATAGATCTTCATTTGTTGAATTTCGTGAAATTTTTCTAGTATTGTAATTATTGTAACCGGTGGTGCCGAAGTGAAACATGTTGTGTTTGATATTATTATATTATTTCATTTATTTAATATCAAATATAATTAACACTTAAAATTAGATGAAGGTATAAAAAGCAAAAAAGAATAAAGTAGAATGTGTATCTATATCCTAGTGATGCACTTGTTGTGAATGGTTACTTTTTAACAAGCGATCAACATTATAAAACAGGGATGTTGAAAACAATAAGGGTATTATTACAGTAATCCTTGTTCCTTTTTTCCTGAGCCTCCTCTGATAGATCTCCAAGTGGCACCAAATGATATTTAATGACATCTTCTCCATGATAAAGGATTTTGTGAACTGTTGCAGACATATTTCTTCATGGGTAGTTGGTTGTATATATTTTTGCAGTTTTCTTAGCATAATCTCCAAATTTTCTAGTCAATTCTTCATTGCACGCAAGTACTTCTAGGATTATTTTAAATCTGAAAACAAGGTTTAAATGCACTCCTGTTATTTCAGATGCTGTTTCTGGATATGAAAAGAATCTTCTTGCGGAATTGCCATCATTTGTATTGCCTGACCCTTGTTTTGGCTGATCTATAATCAATCCAAATTTGCAATATTCATCTTGAACATGTTTCTTTTTTAAACTTCTTAACTCTTTGTTGGTTTCGTTCATTCTTATTGATCCTGAAGACCCGAAATCCAAATCATAACTGATTTTTAGTATGTGTTCCATAAGTAGTATTCTTGCATGTAGTGATGATAATCCAAATTCATATGCATCGGTATCCACTTTTGAGGATTAACTGAGTAATCCCTTATCGAATCCGTAGTTTTATACATTTTTAGATACATGTTATTCACACATTGATCTTTAATTTCATAGCAGGTAGTGCTTAAATTGAACATAACTGCACATGTTGTCCAGACCTTAATATCAGGTAAAATGATTAGTATCTCGCCAATATTTGTTGTTGTTGTTGGGTTGTTTTTTATCTTTAGTGGTTTAATGTCGCGATTATTGTTATAAAATTGTTTATGACTTTGGTTGACCCTAACATTTGATAACAGGTAAATTTAGAAAGAGATCATATGTTTACTGTAGAACCTATTGTGATAATTTTATGACTTATTTTTTGCTGATCAAAACAAAGCCATTAAACCCTTTCGCAGGTATTATATTTAATTTTTTTAGTTTTACGTAGTCTAAAGTAAAAAAACATAAACTTTTAGGCAAAAAAGTGAAAATTTAATACACCATTGTATACGAGTACTTACAGGGCTGTTTAAATTATCGATGATAGCTTGCGAGTAGTAACCATTTATTTTTTATAAAAAACAAAAGAAAAACACCTTTTTCTGAAATTAAAAAAAAACAGTTGAGTTTGACAGCATGCCACGTCCACAATTATCAATAGTTTAACCTAATTTTTTGGCTACCTTAATCTGGATATATTAGCTACAAAAAGGCGTAAAAATTTTAAAAATCGGTGACAAAAAAATTAGACTTTTGGCCAATGAAAAACGATTTTCAGCTACTGTGGCGATCACACCGCAACCGCATTTATCGTGCAGTTCTCTGATCCACACCACGCGTTCTACGCGCTGGCGTTTCATGAGTTTTAAGCTTTTGACGCTTTAAAAACTGCAAGTTACACACCACGCTTTATACACGTTTTTGCTTATTAAATTCCAAGAAACGTTTGCAGGCTTTTTGTTATCTTTCTTCAAGTTTTATATTCTTTAAATTGTTTTAATTCGTTTTGCATCAACTGCTTACGAAAATAGCTTTCAAATAATTAATTGTTCAATCTCAAAAAAATTTTAGACTCGGAACTTGGCAGCACTAGCTGATATGTTGTATACGACGCGTAAAAGTAGAATGTTGTTCTACTTTTTTCGCGTCACAAGCGTAGCAAACTTTTGTTTTTTAACTTGCTTTATGAAAATATTCTAATTCAACTTTTTTGAGCGACGCGTAGGAAGCATGACTTTATGAGCTTTAATGTTCTGCTTTTTAACTGCAATTTATTATCTAATTGCTATTGTCGTATCCACCCTCTAAATCTGATGCGCAGAATTTTCTTAATCAAAGTTACCACTGTGTAATCAATAAAGACGATACCTACAGATCTTGGCAACACTATGCAACACTTAAAACGCGAACATTTGTCGATTAGCTACAAACTCTTGTTTGAAAATGACATGGTCCGTGGATTGCATAGGACCATGATGTCCGTGTCAGCTATAATGGACCACGTAGTCCAATATCTGCAGCGAAAATTAACACATACATACATAAACAGAGTACATACGTATTTATTTTTTGCTAAGATTTTGTTCTCATTTTATCTTAAGGTACCCACGTTTTTTACGTCTGACTTGTAAAATTTAACACTGTAAAATATGTACACGACGTGTGCTACCCTTAAAACATTACTTCTGTAAGTTAAATGTGCAAGATCATCTCATAAAATTTCAATTAGAGCGTGTTCTATTTTGATCTGACAAACCTTCTGACATCAGCTCCTTTTATTGTGATAAAAAGCAGAGTACCAAATCTTCACTCAATTCATGAATACGAATTTTTAATTTTTGTTGTGTTTCGTTCTATTCGTGTTTGAGAGACAAAAAATAGTTTGCTTTATTCATTTTTGTACAGAAAAAAAAAACGTTTCTGTATATTATTCAAAATGAATATGAACATCAAAATTTATTTTGCAGTAGCATTCGAAAATTAACAGCAAATAATTTTCAATTTGAATGTTCATGTACAGAGTGCATTTGTGTTTTGTTGTATGAATGGCGTCTTGTGTGTGTTTATAAGTACGTAAGTATGTTTATATACTATGTACATATGTATATTGATTGTATGTTTGGTATTGTTTTTGTTTTTATGAAATATTGTGCACTCTCGTAGGTACATATGTTGAAATGTTAATTTTTTCTTCAAAATATATTTATATATGTACATTAGCGTGGCCGTTTGTTGTATGAAGATTTTTTTTTTTGATTTCTTATATTCTTTCCGCCCAAATCGGTAATCGGTTTAGTTTTATGTAAAAAAAATACAAACAAATTTCATATCGATAAGTTGTGTTTTACGGGGTGCGTCAGCCCCACAAAGTTGGCTTTCAAGCACATTTATTCAAATGCATATGACTATCTTTTTAAAAACACGTTTTACAAGAATATGATATAGGACAATATTTTAGCTCTTCTAGTCACAATATCAACCTTAAAGAAAGTTTTTAGCTAAAATTAATATTTTAGAAAATAATGAAGTAAATAACCAAAAAATACCAAAAATTATATATACCAAATTTTTATTTATGTATATGGAAATTATTTTGTCTAAGCATGTACGGTAACAGATTACGTCTATTAAATTATTTCATACATATACTACGTGTAGTTTATAAAAATCAAAATTAAAAGAAAAATGAAAAAAATTAATAAATGGGCTTGAAGGCCAACTATGAGGGGCGGACGCACCCTTGTCATCAAAAGTGACAAGTCAGACGTAAAAAACTTGTCGTCTACGGGTACCTTTACTCTCTATTTTTGTGAATTCTCTCATTTATAACACACGAGTGGATTTCTGGAAAATCTACACAAGAATTTACCATCGGCACAACCATGTTGGACTGTGCAACATCTTTGTAAATTTATTGTCTTTGATGCAAGTCTATAAAAACAATACTGGTATTCTTATTACATCATTTAGACGACTTTTCACAAAAAGGATTCAAAATAGTTTGAATCCAACTGCATAATTGCGAAAATAAAATTTTTGTTTACATAAACAAAAACATATGTACATATTTTTTGCTACATATAAACAGTAATTCCGACAGTCAAATCTATAAAACACCAACGAGTCTGGCAAATAATAGGTGTGTTCGAGTACTTTTACAGTAAAATGCAGTAAATGAGTAATTACTGAGTAAACTGACAAATTTACTCTCAAAAAAAGCTGTTGCCCAAAAAAGTACTCGAACGGAAAAATTGCAAAAGATTAGTAAAATTAAGGAAACAGCTGCTTGGAAATCAATGTAGTGCTGAAACATATTTACACTTTGGACTACTCAACTCATTTTCTTGTTGGTACTCGATGCAAATAATACGAATATTTTAAGAAAATATATAAAAACTATTTTCTATAATCGTTTCAATGTGTTTATTTTCATTTTATTTGATTTTCTTAAGTTGTTTCAGATTAAATTTATTCAAAAGTATATGATTATTTGCTTCTGCTATTGACTACCTTAACAGCAAGTGCAGTACTAAGTAACCATATACTTAGCATTTTCACAGCTCCAACGAAATAACAACGAAAATGGCTGTAAATAGTTTTTACAACATTTATTTCGTTTTAAAAGGCATATACATCATGTTTAACGAATGAATAGTTTAAAAATAATTGTTTGCTTAATATTTTATATTAGTTTATTTTAGACTTTCCTTATTTTAAGTAATTTTTTCACAAATTGTATAATTTTTTACTTACTTTTGTTTGTTTACCTTTGAATCGTATGTTTTTTGGTTTTACTAAATTTTACTACAAGAAATTTCTGCAGTAAAAATTTGTAAATTCTCAGCCATGAACTGTCACTTTACGCTCTCAATTTGTGTACTAATTTACTGCAATTTGAGTAAACGAACGCAATTTCGTAAAATTCAATAAAAATTTTTAAAAACTTTTGGGTACTCGAACACACGTAATATTTTTAAACATTTAAACGAATGAAATCTAGAAAAATCGACATGAAATATTAATACATAAACTTACTTAGATGGATATAAACAACCGTTTTGGCTTGATTCAAAATGGTTTTCCATGCGTATTCCAAGAAATACCCAAAAAGCACCAAAATTCTATAGCTGCTTTCATTATTTCTTTGCCACCAGAAGAACAACATCGCGCTCAGCCCAATACACGCAAATTACGTAATATACACACAAGCGTGAGGTACTGTGTTCCTTCCATTGCCGGTAGTGGACTTCGCCTTGTCGAACACGCTTATGTTTATCCCTGCTGAAGCAAGGCCAGGAAAGTTGTGCCCAATTTGGTATTTCTGCTCTAAATAGATACCGATTCCGAACATATATTATTCATAGCTCAGTAAACTACTGCAAAAATATTTTTTGGAAGAAAAATCTAAATTCTTTTCAGCAAGTATATCTTTTTTAGATGAATTGTTAAAAAAATATAATATTTAAATATTTATTAAATATATTATTCGAGATATGTCTCGATACCTTATTTCAAAGAATTTATAATTTTTAGCTAGTCTATATACTACATACATATGTACATTCATTTCATGGGTGCTTATGCCAAATCATCAGCAGACTTTAAACCATATATTGAAACTTTTCAAGAATGTGGTTGAAACTTTTCAAGAATATGGTTAAGGTCTACTGATGATTTGGCATAAGCACCAATGGAATGCATATACAGTGGACGTCCAATAGTACGCACCTTCACTTCTACGAATGTCCAATAGTACGAAAGGCAATTTTTTTGCATTGGCAGTTCTGTAGTACGAACGCAAAATTTTTTTACTACTCGATAGTACGAATAGCGGTAGTTTTTGAGAGAATATGATTTATTTACATTTTGTTTTGATTTATTTTCTTGTTTTTTTGCGGTTAACTGCCAAATATTTAGTTGCTGTGAAATTTTAATAGTGATAACATGAAGACTTTACAGGATCTCTCAAAAAGATAGATTTATTTGAAGCCATATCTTTAGTTGCAGTGTCATGGGAGAAACTCTCTGCAGATATGATAAAAAAATGTTGGAAAAATATTTTAGGTAACAGCGGTTTTGATGATGAAGATGATCTTCCTCTTTCATCATTAAGAGATGGCGAAGAAATGCGTGCAATCAGTCATTGCTTAAATTTGCTTAATGAAAATTTCCCACATTCTAACTTTAATTATGATGATATGCAAAATTGGAATATTGACGAGCCAAATGAAGAAATTGAGCAAGGTGATGATAGCGATGATGACCAAATTGCAGTTCCTTCGAATCCATTGCCAAAAATTAAACACGAAGATGCGATAAAATGTTTTGACACATGTATTCAATGGGCTGTCGAAAACAATATTGAAATTTCCCAAACACTTCTATTGAGATCTATTCAAGAAAAGGCAGTAGAAATTAAACTGCAAAAGAAAACACGCCAATGCCTAATGACTGATTTTCTGAACCAACAAATATAAATACTGATTTTTTTAACAAATATATTTTATACTTTTAATATTTATTTATATACATATGTACAAATGTATGCTTTCACACTTGTTGATTTAACATGAATTTGAATATTTTTTAAGTTTTTTACTTTGTTTTGTTTTTAATAAAAAAATAATTTGAATTAAACTATGTATTTTATATAAAATAGGGTAAAATTTTTGTTCAATAGTACGAATTTTCCAATATTACGAAAAGGCCTGACATTATATAATTCGTACTATTGGACGTCCACTGTATATATATCTCTTTCAGACTGTGATGTATCGATTGTGAAAGTGGATTTCGGCACTAGTATTTTCGCGGCATAGATTGCTCTGATTGTTTTTTATGTTTGTTTTTCACATTGTTCCACTGTTCGTTTTACCGTTGCTTGAATTTTTGCGAAATTCTTGGGTCGCATTTCATTTTTGTCAAAATGAGCCGCAGAACTAAGTTGTATTTTCAATTACAAAAGTACTAATTGTGTTAACAAATAGTGAAGTGGGCATATTTTAGTTAAAAAATTATAAAGTCATTTGATGCAATTGAAAAGCGGTTTGGCTAAAAATTCAATTGTGCGTCACTTGAAAATCCTTTAAGGATATAAAAATTATAAACCATAAACATGGATTACATTTTCATACAATATAGAGACCATTTATTCCAAAAGTTATGAAAAAATTCCCAGTAGCTTAGCGTCAGGTCTGAAAGGAATATAGATTAGGTTAGGTAAGGGTGGTAGCCGGAATCTCTGACTCACTTAGACCGTTTTGGTCTATTGTGATACCACAGGGACTCTACTTATGCGGAGGCCCCACCGTCGCACCAACCAGAGCTCAATATAAAGCTACTAATACGTTAATTTAGTATTAAAATATGTTAATTAAAAATTAATCACATTGAAATAACATTGCACATTCTAAATTTCACCTTTTACAGAGTTAAAATAACATTAATCAATGTTTAATTTTGCAATTTCCGTTTTTTAGTAATAATTACAGTTTTTCATGTAAAATTAACATTGCATATAGTTGAGACAAGATTAACTATTGTAAAATCAACAATGTTATAATCATTAAAATTGACATTGGAATACTTTGAAAAACCTTTTGTCAATTTATGTTAAATCAACATGTTAAAAAAGTTAAATCAAATTCGTGAAATATTAAAAATGGATGGAATAATATCAATATAAAATTGCTGTATGTTAAAAAAACATGAAACATGTTGAAACAACATGAAACATGTTGAAATTAAATTAATTTATGATTAAAAAATTCAAAAAGTACCGATACTTTTCAGCATTAAAGAAACAGCAATTTTCATTCTATCGCATCAGAAGTGCAGAGTCAGAAGTGAAGTGATATAAATTTTAAGTGAAATAAATTCTTTAAATTTCGCTATGTCTGCAGCTAACAATAATAATATTAATTTAACAAGCTTTGTGGAAAATTTAGCAACCGGAGGAGAACATATTAATCTTGTAAGTGACGAAATATTATAGTTAAAAATCCAGTTGTTTAAAATACGATACAAGTTTCCTAAGCCCACCTTTACATGTTTTTGCAATCAATAATCGTAAAATATATTTAAAAAACAAATATTTGTAAAGCTAATTGTATTTGCTATATGTTTGTATGTGTTTATTTATAAATAAATAAAAATAAAAAAAAAATTATTAAATGTTTTTACTAACTGCCTGTCCCATTGTTAAACAACTTTGCTTAAATGTTATTTCAATATAGAAACCATGTTAAATTAACATGGAATTTCCTGTAATTTAATATCTTTTCATGTTACATATTTCAATATGGATATAACATTAATTCTAAATGGCTTAAAAGTTGAATCGACATTGATTTCGTTATTTTGACATGACAATCTCTTTGATTCAATTGGCGTATAATGTCAACTCAACATGGTTTCTAGTTGTTTTAAAGTGGATAACTATAATTTTTATTTTTATTTAATATCATGTTAAATTAGCATGAAACGCTTATGAAACAAAATTGTTAACAAAACTTGTTGAATCAACTTTGTTTTGGTCAGTTTTACAATGATTTTTTTTATGTGTGCAGAAAATGTTCTACGCTCTTCTCTTCATCGATATCTTAGCAGCTGGGGCAAAAATCATCATGTTCGACCCCTAACCTGTTTGCATGCCTGCCTATGAGACTGTATCCAGTTATCACGGACACTAGAATTGAGATTTGTTTCCAACTGTATTTTTTCCTATTTAGATGGGACTATAACTGCCTGGTGATTATGCAATAATTTCTTGCTACCCATCTTCTATTTGTTTCATCTTCTGCCTTGCGCCTTAGTCTGAGTTTGCAAGAGAGTACGGGTAAACCCACACATTCCAAATCCTGTGGAACCTGTAAGGTTGTTCCAATTCCAGCAAGCTCATCAGCCCTGAATGCCTCTATGCGCCGAGCTCCAGATGGTCCATATATTCAACTGCTCTCGTTTAGAGATGAACGGCAGTCAAGGGCTGTTGTTGTTCTTGGAAGCGGGGATTCAAGGGTCCTAATAGCTGCTCGACTATCAGTGTATATGTTAATTAAAGTTTTTGAAGTAACATTCACTTTCAACCAATCCGCAAGAGATATAGAGTACCTAAAAACCCTCAACAAATAACACTTTTTGAAGTATTTTGAGGTAATTTTTAAATAATAAAACATTTTTTTAATAGAATAAAGCAGTATTAGATATTTTGTAGTACATAAATAAAATAATAATTAATTAATTTGGGCACTTGAAAATACTTAATAAATGAAAATTTTAAAATTCCAAGAAATCTCCCTTTTTACATTAAATAAATAAAAAACATTAGGCGGATCTTACTCGTACATGCAAAATGAATCGTTTCCACTAAAAGTATTAACATAAATAAAATAAAACGGTTTTTGGAAGGATGTGCTATTGGTTCTAGCCAGCACGTCTCAAACAAAGTGCATCAATTATCAGTGTGCAAGATCATATGGCATTGTATATCTTACAACAACGCTTCTAGGGAAGCAGTAGTTTATGCTGGAATATTAAAAAATAATTGTTGCAATATGAATTGCCAATAAATTTCAATCAGCTGTACATAACATAATTCTTCATTTTAATATTTTGTAAAAGCATATATTGTTATACTCACAGGTGATCATGACATCGCAGAAAAACTGATAGATAGTGCATTAATAATTCAAAAGGCATGGAAAAACTATAAAGCACACAAGCTTTTAAAGATGAAGCTTGACGCTAAACAATTATTATATGGTATGAGAAAAAAGAAGAAACTTCTAAAACCAGAAGAATGCGAACGTAACAATATTGAAACGCATCAAAAACACTTAAAACAAAAACAATTGTATAAAGATTATGATCAGCTTATAAATGATGAACGTGAAAGATTATTGAAAGAGCATAAACCTCAGATAATGGAAGATATATCTGATCATATACGTGATTGGTTCAGAGAATTGTAAGTATATACATTTTTAATACTAGAAAAACACAAACAGCTACGGTTAGACGTTGCAAAAAGTTGATGAAAATTGCTTGAACGTATTTACTGCAAAAATATGTACTTAACAAGTGCATCAAACCATGTGCTTTTCAATTCACAATAATTCATAACACTTAAACAGACACCCACTACTGTTAAAATACAAAGCAAATCAAATTATATTTATTTATTTAATATTAGATTTATAGCTCAATATAAGAACAATATAAGGAAAATAAAGCGCTAGTTACCAGAGCCATCGGTTAACATTTTCGTTAGTGAACTTAAATTTTAATTCTTATCTTAGATATAAAATTGTATATGCGGCAGATATTTTCCTTTGTTGGTTCCTTATGTATTTTGATTAAAAATTTCTTAATTAAGACAGTTGGACAAGATGTGCTCAACTGAAATTGTAAATCCCTAGTACGGACAAGTATTGGTATAACTTTTATTAATTACATGTTGATGTGTTGCAATTGTGTGACCCATACATAATCGAGAGATAATACATTTTTTTTACTGACACCTGTTGGAGTAGTGATGATGAAAGAAGTTTGTATTTCATTTGATATTTTCTTAGTTGAGTTAGATTGTTAAGGATTGAGTGCCGAAGATCAATTCGTTCGGTTAGTTCATCTTTATATATGGGGTCTATTATATGTGGAACTTTAACTTAATTGAAATTGATTATGATTATTGTCCCTGCGCCGATGCACAGTGGGGTCTTTTGAGTTTTTTCGTTGCAAAAATCATAAGTTTTAAAGTAATAAAGATATTTAAAAATTTTAAAGAGCATTTGAAAGAAGACTGCTCAGGCTTCAATATACAAGATTTGCACGGTCATAGGTTAGCCGCGGCTCTGTGCACAGTGTCGGCATTTGACTTTTTTTATTACAATCTTTAAAACTAATAAAGATATTTTAAAAATCTATAAAGCATTTCGAAGGTAACCGCTTCCGCTTAAAAATAAGTAGCTGCAGGACCATAGGCCCACAGTTACTACGCGCAGTGGTTTTTTCGTTGCGAAAATCATAATTTTTGAAGTTACCAAGATATTTCTAATGGTTAAAAATCGCTTGAATTTTAAATCCTTCAGCTTCAAAATAAGTGCTCCCGCATTATGATAGGCACTGGGCACGGTGACATTTTTTTACCTTTTTTTGTCGCTAAAATCATATTTTTTGAAATGATATTTTTGAAATTTAAGAAGCATTTAAAACACAACTTTTTGTGCTTCAAATGATATTCTCATAAGGAAGTCTATAAAAAATACCACTCTAATATAAGACTTTAGACTAATATTATATTTTTTATTTATACTACAGACACGCATTTGTGAAATATTTTTAATATTAATGTTATATAATATACAATGATATTAAATTACTTAGAATATTTTCTTTAAACTAGTATAATTTTTTTGTTCGTTAGTTTTCTATAAAATAGTCATTAATATTGGGAGCGATATCTAAAAGACTTAACATATCGGAGCTATAATTATGTTCTTCCAAATCCTTTCGAGATCTTACATGTCTCCGTGATGAAATTAAAAAGGTCCTCATTCTGTCTAATCCGTGAAATTTTGCAAGTATTCGTGTATCTAAAGTGTTTGTAGTCTTTGTTTTTGCATTCCTGGGCTTCTTCTGATAACCCTCCAATTGGTAAGCGTTGACATTCAATTAAAATTTTTCCATGAGCCAAAAGTTGTGCAGTTTTTGATGCATAATTATGAAACTTTGAGCCATTTACCATTTCTCTAGAGTTTATAACATTTAGTATAACTGACAACCTTTTTATAATATGATTGTCGACCACAGTGATTTGGCCTGTTACCTCATCATTTTCAAAAAATGCTCCGGACATATTACCATCGTTACTATTTCCATACCCCTGCTTTGGGCAGTCTATTGTCAGTCCAAGCTTCTTAAGAAATTTATTTTGTATAACTTTTTTCGAGCAGATAGTTTTTCTTTTGGTGTTGCGTTCTTATCCAAACATTCTCCTTCTCGCGGAATTGTATACGCTAGTTTTAAAATAAACTCCATGCACCTAATACTGGGATGTAACGGAGAAATTCCATATTCATAGTTTTGCTCATCACTTGAATCATCAAAATTTTGAAAGTCTTTCTGCCAGTTTTTGCAAATCGCACACTTCAAAGTTGACGAAGTATCTGTTATTACATTTAAGACTTTGCCATCAATCATTGTAAGACAAAATTCATAATCACTGAAAACACTTTTTCCATTATTCATTTCAAGAACAGAAGGCTTTAGTTCAGAAATTTGCTTTTTTATATCGTTTATTGCAGATTTTATTATTTCTGAAGACTCCTTTGCATATTTAAAAAATATCAGACGGCAAAAATGAACTGATGATGGGCGAGGATTTTTCCAATGCTCAGAGATTTTACTTCTCAATCGTAAAGGAACTACAGAAGCCATAAACAAATTTGTATCTGTAATAGTTGTGTCATTTGTCGATATTGTTTGTTTGTAAGCACTTTCACCGGATGATCCATCACATCCCCACTTATTTATCAATGTAAGCCTATCTGGAAGTAATGCTGCTTCCTTTTCAGGCGAACTTTGAATAAGGCGTTCGGCTGTATGATCCATTAAGTCTTGCAAGTTAACCTCTACCCATACTTCAGGCACCTTTACATTAGATGGCACTGCTTCTTTTTTGGCAGATGTAACCTTTTTGTATTCAGGAAGAATATTCACATTATGATTCTTTAAAGAGTTTTGTAAAATAAAATATTTTTCCTCTGACAATAACAAGTCCATAAATACCGCTAAGGCTTCTTCTATGCTATACTTTGTGGGTAAAGTATTTGGAGGAGTTGGAATACTCTCTTTAATATTCTGCAGTCGATCTGGGTTTGCAAGCGCAAAAGCTTTTGTAATGTTAGACCTTGATTTATCTTTTGAAGTTTACGTTTTTTTGTTTACTCCAAACACTCGTTTATGGTTTTTGCAGGACTTTCTCTTCTGCTGTCAGAAGATGTACGCGGTTCTTCGATATTTTCAAAAGTCGTTATTCTATTTAGCCAGTCTGAGTTCTTTTCCATAAATGTTTTTGTTGTACGGTTTGAGGCAAGTCATTTTTTATTAATTTTCAAGTAAACGAAGTGAATTTTAATTTTAATATCCTTTTCGTAGTATCCTTGTAAATCCTGCAATTTTTCAATAATCAATTTAAATACATTTTCACTATGTGAGTTTCTGAATAACTCGAACAATTCCGAATTTTGAAATGACATTATCGCACTTTAAAGTAAAATTTTATAAATTCTGGTACTGATCACTACATTTACAAAGTAAAAACTTAACTGGCTGCATTACACAATTGCGGTTTAATTTATACCCAGAAATAAAAAAGGTTCAAAGGATTTGTGTAACAGAAATCCTGGCCTCAATTAACTGGATTATACAACTGCAGTTTCAATTTTACTCAGTATAAAAAAAGTTATAAAACACCTGCTTATGAGATTGTAACAGCTTTATTCACATTTCAAGAAAACCTGTCATTTTTTGTGGATAAAATTAGTTAAATTATTTAAAGTATTATGTAGCAAATATGCTCAGAAAATATGGGCGAGACTATTTTTGGCCATTTTTAGATATGATCTTTTTTATTTGTAAAAATTACCTAAATATAGGGTGTCTGAAACACGGCAACTGCCGAACAAGTAGGGCATTTGAAAAATATTTTTTTACTTTTTTTAATAAAAAATAAACATACTTTTAAACAATACCAAAAAAGTAATGATCAAACATCAATTTTTCTGACACTTCAATTCTGAAGTTTTTTTTTAAATATCACCTTTTTTGGCTTTCTAAGAAATTGTCGACTTTAAGGATCTCCATTCATTTTACAAAATTTTGTCATCAAATTTTGTATTTTTGCCACGTGTTTTGGGAAAAGGCGCCACAATGTGACTGCTTGAATTGAGATCAATTAAGAATTTTTTCTGCATATTATCGATATTCACAAAACTACGAGCAAAGTCAAAGCCAAAAACGAAAATTAGAATCCAAATATCTTTGAAAATATTAAACAAATTTTTGTAAAGCAAAATGTATTTTCTTTTTCTATTAATAAGCTTTACAAAAAGCAGAAAGCTGTGAAGCCAAGAAAGTTTTAAATGACCAAGGTAGTCAATTTTTTCACCCTGCAGCCCACCGTTTGTTCCAACAGAGTACTTCAAATTAAAAAAAACCTTAAAGCTTGTATTGTAATCGGATTGCAAGTTTTAAAGATGCAGATTTATTACCCTTTCTTTTTAATTGGAACCACTGTGCGCCCCTAATAGTTTTATTAATTTTTTGTATTATTATTATATTATATCACATAAAAACGAAAACAACTTACTGAATTCATTATATAACTATTTTATCACTGTACAAAATCCTGTCTGATAACAAATTGGGTATTTTTTGAAAAATAAACGTTTTATCATTCATAAAATTGGAAAAAACGCAAAAATTAAAAAAAAATATATATTATTAACGAGATTGTGCCATGGTTTTTTAAATACATATATTATATTAGAATTTGTTTTTGTTTGAAATGTTGCTGTACGAAATAACGAATACTTCTGACAGCGTGGGACTGGTAGAAAGTTTTTACAATAGAAAGTATAAGCAATCAAAATAATTTAAATGTATACAAAATTCGTTAAAAAATAAACATGTTTAAAAGTTCATGATTTGAACTCATGCCAACGAACGTGTTAAGTTGGTTCGCGTTCAAATCCTGAACTACAATATGCTATATATATTTTTTTTAATTTTTTATACATTTCAGTTATTTTTATTACTTTTACTTTTTATTTGAGTTTGTTTGTTCTTTTTTTGGAATTTTTGATAGCTTTAAATTATTTTCAATATGAAGGTAATATTGGAACATTTTAATCATATTTTTTATATATTTTGGGAGAATTTCTTCATTATTAAACCTTTTCTTACGTTTCAAATAATTTCTTTGTTTAGTCGAAGACCTTTTGTTAAAGACGTTGAAACACTTATTGGAAGTGTGAAAACTGATTTAAGTGTTAATAGGGGCTGTTCATATTTTTATAATGCGCTCTAGGCAAGAAAGGATTACAAATTTGTTACGGAATTCATAATTTATGGCTGACTTCATAAATGCAGTTTGCAAAGAAACACTACCATGCATAGCGTTCATAAGTGATAATGCCGTGAGTTCATAATTGCAGTGCAGCAACGCTTTTTCATGCGTTACAGTAGCAATATTTGTGCATGCTATTGAATTTGCTGTTTTGCTATGCGTTCATAAACGCCTTATCGTGAAGTATTGCTTTGCCTTGTAATCGCGTGCTTGCAGTGTTGCTTTGTTTATGAACTCAGCCTATACTATAGATTAGCATCAACTACGTGATTAGCGTGAATCATGCATGATCGTAATTGATTTTTTGTTTCCATCACGTGAGCGTGCGTCCGTACCCGTGATTAAGTGTGCTTTAGAAGATTTTTAGCGTGATGTGATATTTTCGCTGTATAGTAATTTTTTTCATTTAAATTCTTAATTTTTTATATTAAATTATTTTGTTTTTTTCGTGAGCGTGAATTTTCAAGATTGTGACATTTTCCCCACTCCATACCATGGTGAAGGGTATATAAGATTCGGTACAGCCGAATATTACAGTCTTCCTTGTTTTTTATAGCAACCTCTTTTATTTATTTTAGTTTTTTTCTTATTGATTTTTTAATAACACGTTGAATTTTTAAGAAAAGAAAAATTTTATTATATAAAAATTTTATTAAATAAAATCATATTTGTTCTTTAATAGTTAGTGTTATTGCATATCCTTTTTATGCATTCATTTTTAATAGTTTTTTGTGCCGTTTTAAGCTTGCTCTTCTAACAAACCTTTTTTTTAGTTATGAAAAAACTGGTGACTTCCATCCATACCCGGATGTCAATCAATCTGGAACTATTTCGCTCTTGGTTGACGAAACAATGAATATGGAGGAATTTAAGGAATATCAACAAAACGAGACATTATCAAAAGAAAAAAAGAAAATCTTTAAAGAAAAAAATAATCTTTTAAAGCAGCAAGAAAAAGAAAAAAATAAAAAAGAAAAACTCAAGGAAATAAGGAGGCAAAGAAAAATGCGTATCTCGGGTATTTATGATATCGGGAATGAATTGAAAAGAAATAAAAACGTCGGTAAGTAAGATAAAGTTTTAAGCACGCTTTGTTTTGACTAAATGATTTACATATATCTTAAAACCAATAGAAATCAAAGTAGTCATACAAATATGGTATGAACTAAATTGAGAGCAAGATGAGAAGATGTTAAGAAAATGGCATAAGTGCTGGGGAACGGGTACTGGCCATATAAAGTAACTAATGATAATCTCTTATCTGGAAAGTCTGCAAACTCGGTATCAGTTAGTTTAAATACAAAACACAGAGTTAGATAAAAAAAACTCAAGCGACAGTTACAAGAAAAGGGGTACCCCTCCCCCCTCATGATCAGTAGTCAGAGAGTCGACATAATTTAAAGTTGGTTAAAAGCTGATATTACAATTATTTAATATTGTTTTATTAAAAGCTAAACTGTATTAAACCTCTGTAGTTAATATTTTAAATATTAATCTTAAATTAATTCCGTAAAATAACTTTAATTTTACAACATCTCATGAACTTTTATTGAATATTTTAAATAAAATAAACTGAATTGCCTAATAAAAATATTCACTTTCTTTCCGGCTTCGCCAATTGTTATGTTTTAATTAAAACAATCTTTCTTGTACTAAGTTACACGGCTTATATATACCTTTAAATTTAATTACAATCTGCTTAGTATCAATATTCTTAATAAATAATTACCTACATATAAAAGTATACAAGTTAGCTAGTAAGCATAACATAATTTAATTGTCAGCACAACTTGTCAACGCAAACAATTTCACAATTATTCACGTGAACGATCTGATTACTGTTCAGGTAGGAGGGTTGTTCAGTTCTGCCTCATAAGATTATATATAGAATAAAAGTAAAAAATCAATTTATTGATGCTTCACGAAGTTTAGGTTATAAAAATGTGATCTCGGGGGGTTATTATGTATTTCGCTTCGAAACGGAAATCATTCGAATTTGTATAGCTTATACATTGTGTTTCGAAAATGTTTTCTTTCGAAGCGAAATACATAATAACGCCCCTGTTACACCAGATGGTATCAATAAGACTGAAGATCTTCCTAAAGTATTGAAAATTTTTGTGGGATCTGAAGTAATGTTAAATTGAGTATTGACGTAACCTTTAGTAAATGGCAATTTAGGTAGTGCCATTGAAATTATCTGTTCACTTTTTCGGTGTGATCAAAAGAAAAGCCAATAAAATCTTTTACAAAGGTAGAAACATGATCTCTTGTTCTCAATTTGTTAATGTATCTTACAATAGGATTAAAAATAAGATGTAGTCTTCTCAGTACAACACCGTTAGTCCCTGAAAATACTTCCATAGCGTATATCAACTGCAACATCAAAAGAGAACTGACTACATATTTTCTTACATGAGGTAAATATAAATCAAGAGAATATAACCGCCTAATTGTACCATTCACCCGAGCACATATATGATCAATATGGTTTGAAAAACTCTAATTATTATCTAGAAAAACGCCTAAACATTTCATTTCAGAGACAAAGTTTAGCCTATATTTATCGAAAGATACATTTAGATCACGTGAATCCAACCCAAAACACATGGCCCTTTATCGCTCGTCCACATACTAATTTGTCTAAGATAATATTATATGTTAGATATCAACACATCTAAAAATTCCGACGAGAATAAAATCTGAACATCATCCGCATATAAAAATGTTTTAATTGAGGTATTATCAAATAACTTAACAAAATCATTCATGTACATCATAAACAAAATCGGGCCAATCACTGATCCTTGAGGCACCCCGTTAGTTACCTCCAAGGCTAGTGATTCCCTCCCGTTTACTGACACAAGCTGCGATCTTGTATGACTGAACCAGTTTACAGGCTAATTTAGAAAAATTAAACACTACATAATTTACGAACCAACTTAGAATGTACAACTTTATCAAAAGCTTTCGATAAGTCCAGAGAAAGCAACACACTAAATTTTTTTTCAATAAGATTTTTCCTGATCAAATCAGTTAGTCCAATAAGAAGTGTTGTTGTTGTTGTGCTGTAATTTTCTCTAAAACCCAATTGGTATGAAGCAAATTATTATGATTGTTAAAGCTCAACATTTGATCATTAATAACTTGCTCAAAAATTTTTGAGAGTATTGGTACCATAGAAATCGGGCGTAAATTTTGTAACAAGTTTGAGTACCTTCCATCTTAGTTGTCCAATACCACTCAATATCTGGCAATACCATCCGCAATACAGTTACCAGGTCAGTCAAATTGCGATGAAGTTCAGATAAGTGTCACTCGAATGTCTCGCTATCGCGTCAAGAGATACGTGGCATTCGACTTCCACGAGGGATGCAGAGCAGACACTATTTCTAGTGGCAATGTCCGGCTTACTATCGGTATTTATATATAATATATATCCTCTGAAATCCTATAATGCCTTAGCTATCTTTCCGCCCGCATAATAGCAGAGATTTCAGCTTGCAAGACACTACAGGCGGCCTGAAGCCGAAATAGAACTTTTACATTGAAATTTTCAAGCCGACCCTGTCTTTCTTTCTGGATCCCTTAGTGAAAACCTTGACCGATCCGTTAAGGGTATAGAGTGTAGCTCACTGTTCCTTAGCGGGAACGAGTATGCGGAATACCACATCAAAATAAAATTTTGGTATGCAGAAAATCAATGTTACATTGGATACTTTGATGTCAAAGAATCCTGGAATGCCCATAGTCATTTCTCATCCATGAACATGTATTGTCCAATCTAATTGCGAGTAGAGAGCAAGCTTTCTGGTTAGTATGTCCACCAGAAGCCAGTTCGTATTTAGGATATATAGGTTCCACGACAGCTTGATATCAAGGATTATACCAAGATAATTAGCCTACTCCGAGACTTTCAAGAATTATCCCGCTGAGTTTATGTGACACAAAGCTTTCGATCTTGTACCTCCTAGTGAAAAGTATAAATTTAGTTTTCGCTATATTGTCACAATTCCGCAACGGACACATCAGTTGCTGAGAAGGGCCAATGAGGATTCGATACATCGGGGTATCGCACTCAAGAGCTTGCCAGATACCATAACTGCTACTGCATCAGCGTAAGCAAAAGTCTTAACCACGTTACGTTAAAGACTCAGTAGTAGAGAGTTAAAAGTCAGGATCCATAGGAGATGTGACAGAACCCCTTCCTGGGGTGCCTCGATTGACTATCCTGTTCGCAGACACATTTCCAATCGAGGCACATACAGTATTTATCGCTTATATGCACGTCTGTTATTTGCATTTAACGTTTGTATGCACGAACACACGAACAATATTCTATTCGTATTTAAAAAACATTAATAATTTTTTGTATTTGCATTTCGTTTATATGCATTTCTCACTTTTATGCACCGTAAAAAATGTAAATTTTTTATTAAATACATTAAAAATATACTCATGTATGCACGATACATATTAAGTACATATTCCAAAATTTAAATTTGTGCAGTAATTTTTCGACCGCAAACAAAAAAATTTCCATCTCAATTTAATACTCTGTGTAAAAATAAGAGAAGATGAAATAACGATAACGACTATTACTAATCTTGACACCAATTTCGAAAATTTCGTCGATTTTGACAATGATTTGCCATGCTTTCCACCACCAAATGAATCTGAAATTATATCTGAACTATTACCTGGTGAAGAATCAGGTGATGAGGTGGAGGAGAGGGATACATATGTGCCAATACCACCGCTAAGTAATGCATTGGAATCTTCTTTTTTTTGGAATCTGCTTTTGACTGTGATCGCGTACGCATGTACATTACATTATTATTGTTTGGAAGCGTCAAATATTTATAATTTATTAAAAATTAAATACAAAAAGAAACTAAGAATAAATAAAAGAAAAAAAGTATACAAAAAACTTTCAAATAATTGTCTTGTTAAAGAACAATACTTAAAATATTTTTTCTAAACACTAACAAAATACACTGCCTTCGTCATGGATGATGGTAGTGAAACAAGTGAAGATAATGATATTAGCTGGCAGGTAGTTACTTTGCCAATAACAAAAAACGACGACAAAGTGTATCACCAAAAATATTCAAGAACAAAAGACAAAATATCGACAACAACAACTTAACTCCAATAAAAAACGTTAACAACAACAATGCAAGTAAATCAATAAATGCGCATGCACATTTAAATGTAAACAACATTCCAATCATAAACAACAACGATGCTGGTACATCAAAACAAACAAAGACAATTATTTCAGATTCTCAAAATAATAATCGTTTTGCTAGTCTTGATCATGAAGAAATTGATACTGAGGATGAAGAATATAATGAAAACAGCAATAACAATGAACCAAAGCCACCACCTATATTCATACCATTTGTTGCTGGTATTAGCGCAATGATAAAATCTTTTTCTAAAATTATTCCTTCCTCTGAATTTCAATACAAGTCACTTAGAGATGGACAAATAAGATTACTAATAAAAAATGTCAAATCGTACAGAATTATTGTTACTCATTTAAATGACAAGAAAATTAAATTCCATACCTACCAATTGAAGCAAGACCGATCGTATAGAGTAGTTATAAAAAACTTACATCATTCTACGTCAACTACTGATATTAAATACGAAACATTGTCAATGTTCGTAGTAGAATAACGAAAAATCCCCTTCCAATGTTCTTCGTTGATTTAGAAACTGACCTAAATAACAAAAACGTATACGATATTAGGCACATAAATAGCGCAATTGTCACCATTGAACCCCCAAGAAAAACTAACGATCTTGTGCAATGTCATAGATGTCAAGAATTCGGTCATACCAAAACTTACTGCCGAAAAGAAGAAAGATGTGTTAAATGTGGCTTAGGGCATCTTACAATTGACTGCAATAAAAATATTGAAACTCCTCCACGCTGTGTGAACTGTCTACAAAACCATCCAGCAAACTATAAAGGCTGCATAGTATATAAACAAATACTTAAAAGAAAATTGCAAAATAATAATCTCTACAGAAGAGATAAAACCAGCCAGTATATATTTAATAGTGAAGATTACCCAAATCAACTTTACCAAAATGCAAACACCAACACCAGTCGAAATTAAAGACTTTCATATTCTGATACTTTACGGAATCCACAGCAACTAAATCCATTAAACAATTCTTTTGAAAAACTCGAAAAATTAATTGAAAACCAAATAGAACAGACCAATAAGTTAATAAATATGATGTCTCTTTTAATATCAAAACTATGCAAATGAATTTAAGAATTGCAACATGGAATGCCAATGGGCTTTCTAATCATACTCAAGAGGTAGAAATATTTCGTAAAACTAATTTTATTGATATCCTCCTAGTCTCGGAGACACACTTCACAGACAGATCATTTTTCAAAATAAAAGCTAACCACCCGGACAATAGAGCACATGGTGGAGCAGCGATACTAATAAAATCATCAATAACTTACAAATTCACCGACGAAATAAGACAGCGAAGTCTACAAGCTGCATGTATTAAAATATTTTGTGATTCGACTTCCATTACCATTAGCTCTATTTATTTTCCTCCAAGATATTCTGTAGTGTCAGGAATTTCAAGAATTTTTTAGAAAACTTGGGCCTAGATTTATAGTAGGAGGCGACTTCAATGCTAAACATCATTGGTGGGGTTCGAGATTAATAAATCCAAAAGGCAGAGAACTTTTTAGATGTATTAGCAATAACAACTATTCAGTTTTATCTACGGGTAGTCCAACATATTGGCCTACAGATTTGACGAAAACTCCAGATTTATTGGATTTTGTTGTATATTATGGCATACCAAATAATTTACTACAAATAACTGATAGTTACGATCTAAACTCTGACCATTCGCCACTTATCCTTGATTTTAATACATTTTTACATTGTCACTTGAAAAGATATAAAATTTTGAATATTAAAACTGATCTATCATCATTTAGTACCTGGTTAGAAAGAACTGTCAGCCTCAATATTTCAGTAAAGTCGGCATCGGAATTAGATGATGCGGCTGAAACTTTCAACAATTTAATTCATGAAGCTGGATTTCTATCTACACCATCAACTGATACACATAATAGCCAAAACCAGGTTTATGTAACTACTGAAATAAGAACAATGATCCAAAATAAAAGAAGACAGAAGAATATGGCAAATGAGTAGAAACCCGAATGACAAACGAATCCTTAATAGGGCCACAAGGGATCTTAAACTTCGGCTGACTGAAATAAAGAACAAACAGATTGAAAATTTTGTTAGTAATCTCAATGTTACAAGATATGATGAACATTACCTGTGGAATGCCACCAAATATTTAAAGCGTGCAATCAAGAAAAATACACCTATAAGAGACGAAAATGGTTTATGGTGCAGAACAGATCGAAGCAAGGCTGAAGCATATGCATTACATTTATCAAAAACATTTCAGCCACATGAAATAAATGATTGTTCTTCTACAAAAGAAATCTACGAATTTCTTGATAGTCCATGTCCAGTAGATTGGCCAATGAAACACATTTCACCAAATGAAGTACGGGAGGAGATTGCTAAGATTAATTGTAAAAAATCACCAGGTTACGACTGTGTTGATGGAAAAGTAGTCCAAGCCTTGCCTAAGAAAGCTGTTATTTTCTTACGCTTATATTTAATTCAATTTTGAGGCTAAATCATTTTCCTTCGCAATGGAAATGTGCGGAAGTGGTAATGGTCACTAAACCTGGAAAGCCAGAAAATGTAACATCATATCGCCCGATAAGTTTGCTAGTCACATTCTCCAAAATATTTGAAAGGATATTTCTGAGAAGAATGTTACCTATACTAGAAAAAGAAAACCAGAGTACCAATTCGGGCTCAGACATAGGCATGGCACACCTGAACAATGCCATCGTATAGTAAATTTTATACGGGATTCCTTGGAAAACAAAAGATGTACAACAAGCATTTGATAGGGTCTGGCATGCAGGCCTACTATATAAGCTTAAAAAAATACTATGTTAAGGTATTACTATGTTAAAGTCAACAAAGATTTTTCCGGAATTTACAGTGTCAAGGCTGGAGTCCCTCAGGGTAGCGTGTTAGGCCCAATTTTTACATCGGATATGCCCTTAATAAATAATGTACTAGTTGCAACCTACGCTGATGATACAGCGGTATTAGCTGCTGACACAGACTCGGACGATGCGTCACTACATCTTCAAAGAGAGCTTGAAATAGGAATTTGGTTAAATAAATGGAAGATAAAAGTCAACACCGAAAAATCTTTACACGTAACGTTTACTGTGAAAACTGCTCACGTGTATCAATTAACAACAGTGATATTCCGCAATCTGACACAGTCAAATATTTAGGTCTGCACATCGATCGCAGGCTTACATGGAAAAACCACATTAAAGCTAAGAAGCAACATCTTAACTTGAAATTTAAGCTCCTATTTTGATTACTAGGTCCCAAATCCAAACTAAGTCTCGAGAATAAGGTAATTTTATACAAAGTAATGTTAAAACCAGTGTATGGTATACATGGTATACAGTTGTGGGGAACGGCCAGCAATTCTAACATTGAAATTCTACAGAGATTTCAGTCGAAAACATTGAGGTCCTTAGTTAACGCTCCATGTTTTGTATCAAACAAAACAATTCATGATGACATCAATTCCGATGGTCAAAAAAGAAATTAGAAAATACAGCGAAAATTACCTGGAGAGGCTGAGTAACCATTGTAACCCATTGGCAATAATGCTACTAGATGACACAAACGAAGTAAGAAGACTGAAAAGGAACCACATATTAGACTTATCATTTCGAACTTAATCAAATAAATAAAATTCTGTGTACATACATATATGTATATAAATATTAATATAGATTAAACTTTAAGATTTTTGTATAAAATGTATATATTATAAATTTTGATGTAACTTTAACAATTTTTGTTTTTGTATATTGATGTTCTTATTGGAGTTCAACAATGAATGTTATTTTCTTATTTTATAAAATTTACTTATTATCCTTGGATAGATTGTAAATAAAACGAAACAAAAAAAATTTAGTACTTGTTTTTTCCTTGTGTGTACAAAATAATAATTTTAATTAAAGTTTTGTAAAAACAAAATTTGGGGTTTTATTTACTCATTATAGTTTTTTTTACACATGCACCACTGAAGCATATAAGCGAGTTTTTTTATAAGCACTGCCAATGCATATAAGCGAGTTTTTATAAATGCATTTCTCGCTTATAAGCACCAAAAGTCATGCAAAATTTGAAATGCATATAAGCGATAAATACTGTATGTAGGGACACATATAAGGAAACACAGATTGTTTTTTATATTTTGATACAAATTTGAAAAGATTGTTAATTTTTCTTTTCAATGTTTTAATAAAAAAATGTAGTTTTTTATAAAAAGTTAATAATATTCAATTATTATAAAACATGTTTATAAAAGTGTCTGTCCGAATTTTAATTGTTGTAGGCATGTTAGGATGAAGAGACTGTTAAGTTGAAATGAGTTTCTTTTATCAATTATTATAATTCAACTCAAACACATGACTTTGAGCTGTACTAATTTTTTGTTATTGAGGCGTTTAAGCACTTGAAACTTAAAAAATGAATGAATTGATTATTCGGGAAACACAGGGCACTGGGACCGAAGAACATCTATTGTATCCCTTGTCAGGCGCTAAAGCACGTCATCTAGACCTGCTCCTGAAAAATCTCAAGATTGCAAGAGGTTCTAGTATTGGCCTTTCCCAATCCTCCAGTAGGTGCTTGCCCAATTGGCTATATCTTCTGTGACATAAAGCTTCACAGTCCTTCAGAATATGCGAGGATGAAACTCCCTCGTAATCACAGAAATAGCACAGGCACAGGTCAATCTCAATGCCAAGTCTGTTAGCGTGTTTTCACAGTCTGCAATGTCCTGTTTTTACTTAGAGGTATGAGAGCTAAGAAACGAGTTTGGTTATACATTCCAATCATTAGCTTTGCATTCCTCAGTCCAGGGAGATTGAACCGGAGGTGTTCTCTGGTATTTCTAGTCTCCGCCTATTTGTCTTCCCGGATTTTATCCAATCTAAGCCCAAAAAAGCGGTTCTGGTGCAACTATGGGTCTATTAGCCCCCTTCCTAGCCATTTTCTTTGCGTTTTTGTTTCCTATCACCCCCACATGTCCAGGAACCCAGCAGAGTGAGACATTTTTCATCCTGCTTAGCTGATTTATCTTGCTGCAACGTTCCCAAGCCAGCTTAGAGGTGAACTCGCATGAGCTGAGTGCCTTGATACCAGCCTGACTATACGAGAAGATGGCTTTTTCACATCCTTGTTAGCCGCTGTCAAGATTAAATTGTGCAAATCTCTCAATGGCATAAATCTCCGATTGAAAAATGGTAGAAGCTTTACCCAAGCACTCGTAGTAGTTAGTCCTCGGTCCCACAACTCGCACACTAGAGCCTGTCGGCGTTCTGGAGCTATTAGCGTACCACCTGATGGTGCCCATTCCAAAGGAATGTAGGGGTGACGTTTCCCCCCATTCCCTTCTTTTGCCCAGTGCATTTTCGAACCTCTTATCAAATTCGTACGTTTTGTTCATCAAATCAGAGGGTTTGCGCAATTAGAGCAAATTGTCTTGCCAGGGATGATTGCTCCCATTTGCTGACTAGACAGTCTCTGTCTGTGCTTTTTCCTGCGATGCTGATTACATTTTCCCTGGCAGCAGTCTCTATTAGAGGCGTGAGTACAAGGAGAACTTCCGTTGCCGCCATAGGACACGTCCTCATAGCTCCTGTTATACAGAGGTATGCTAGCCTCTGTACTTTCTCTAACCGATTCCTGGTCGTAGCCAGCTGATCCCATTTGGTGATGGATTTTCCCCTGCATTCGGAATGTATGAATATAACTATTTCACTATGTTTTACCTCTAATCAATGATGAGAGTGGCTCAGGGGGTAGAAGTAGTTATGGAAAAGCTATTTTTCCGTTTGAGTAGCACATCCCACGGGGTTCCTGTTTGTATTTGAACGCATTAGAGTACCGACAAAATTTATCCATTGCGCCAATAAAAACTAATTCATCTTCACTAAAATCCATTTGTGAAGTGTAATGAAAGAGAACGTGTCTATATGATGTGGGAGTAATTCGACTGGTAAAATGTTTGAAATAAAAAGGAAAGCCCTAAATATTAAAGAAATGGAACATAAGCTAAATCACAAATGATTGCAATTGAGTTTCAGAGTAAGAGAAAATAACTAGAAAAGCTGAACATGAATTTTTAAATCATATGTATGTATGTAACATATGCATTTTTGTCGATACGATATCGATACTCAAAAAGAATTATCGGCGATACCGATACCGTACGCATGTGAACTCAATTTAAAATTAAAAAAAACTCGATTAGAGTAATAGCTTGTTTCCACTACGAGTTAAATTACCTGCTTCGCTTTCTCAACCATGACCGAAAATGGAATACAACTCTCATGTATGGGCCGGTGCTTCAAAGTCTATTTTGAAGATACTCGACCGGGTACAGGAGAGGGCAAAGAAGCTCATCGGTGACAGTAGGGTAGCCAACTCTATTGACTCACTGGAGCATCGACGCAATGTGGGATGTATTTCACTGTTTTATCGTTACTACAATGGAATGTGCTCTAATGAAATCAGGGAACTTGTTCCCGAAACCCGCTCATTTGTACGAACAACACGTTCTTCGTTAAGAGCGCATCCATTTGTGGTTGATATGCCAGTGGATCGCACTACGCATTACAGAGAAAATTCGTTCTTTAGCCGAACAGTTCGCATGTGGAATAAACTTCCTGCAGAGGTCTTTCCTGTTACTTTTAATGTGGGAAAATTCAAATCGAACGTCCACAGACACTACTCCCTTTATCCTCCTTTCCATAACCAATTTTCCTAGTTCCGGCACAATGCATTGCATATGTAGGGGTCATCCCCTGAGTGCTGGTCCAAGTTAAAAAAAAAAAAAAAAAAAAAAAAAAACTTGGTGCTTATACTACTCACATACTTGCTTCAATTTTCTGGATTATTTCTGTGATCCGTTAAAATTGTAAGGTATTCCGGATACAACTGCTTTCTTAATTCTTCTTTGTATCCATTGCTTTCTTTTACTTCATTATGTTAAAAAAATAACTTTTTTAATTAGTTTTTTTTATTGATAATTTTGTTTTCATAATATTTGGTTTAGACAGCTAGTTCAGATAACTTGCGATAGAAATTAGAGAAGATAAGAAATTTTCGTGCTTCGCAAGTAGATTCAATAAGAATCATATTAAATCTACTTGCTTCGCTCTCAAAATTTTGTATGGCGAAGCAAGTTGCTTCGCTCATGATTAGGGATTGAAGCATTAAAGAGAGCGAAGCACGTACCGTGGAAACAAGGCATAACACTTTTATTATACAAAACTACACTGTAAGAGATTTTTAATATATAAACTTATTTAAATTCATTCTAAGATTAACAAAAAATAGATAATTTTTTTACAAAATAACAGTGTAAGAGATAACACATTTATAAAAATTTCCGCTTTTTTCCGTTACAATGTTAACTATTAACTATGATATCTTTAATACTAATACAAATACGAAGTAGTATTTTTTTCCTTACAAAATATACTTCCAAATTATGTATATAAGAATATGAAAAATAGCGAAAAAATTGGACGGAAAATGCCTTTGCGGTTAAATTACTTATATGTTTTTGAAAGTAACATGAACACGATATACATTATTTTAAAGGCCTCTTCTTTCTCAATCCGTTATCGGTTAATATTCAACTAAGTTACATAGCTATACGTGCATAGAGATACGTAACTCCAGATTTTGCAGGTGTCCCGGAAATTTCAAATACAGATTCTTGATTTACTCGACAGCACCTACAAGAAAATATAAATAATATCACATCTCAGGTATTTCGACTTCGTTCTTCTTTGTAACACAGTGTTATTAATGAGCCAACTCAAACTGAATGTCAGTCATACTGTTCATTTTCTAAAATCATAAAAATTTTCAATACGTTTTAACTTCTAAACTAAAAATTTTCAAACAACAAAATGTATGCAAAATTTTTATGATTTTACAAAATAAACAATATAATATACATATATTTGGGTAAAGTTCCCTGATGATCTGCATTAGCAAAAGTAAAATGCGCATAGGAACAAGCTATACCCCTCAATAATTATTGCAGTGCAACACGAAAAAAATAACCATATACGAACACCACTACGTGATAAAAGATAAAAAAAGAAGATCCGTGTTTTCCAGTTTTGCTCAAAGTAATGCACTTTTTTATGGGCCGCCAAAGATATGGGGCCTCGGTGTCATATTTGAAAAATACTGATCATTTTCTCAGGCTCATATCTTGCGAATCGTTCAGAATTTTGATTTACTCTCTGAGAAAAAGTTGTAGATCTTTTCATAAAGAATAAAAATAGTAAACATATAAAATCAAAAAATTAGATTTTTTTACCTTTTTTCCACTGTTCAGGTCCATAGGTAGCAAACCGTTGCGCCCCAAACGCGAGTATTTCTCGTAGACATAAGAACTGTTACGTGGTGTACGGGAGACTGTGTCTTGTACACTTTCGGAACGGAGAGTCATGTTAAGCAGCATTTTCGATAGGATTGAAGTCGATTGTCATTGAAATATTCAAACTTTGTATCGAGGGTCAAGAATTGTAAGCAAATAATAGGTTTCATCATTCTCTAAACCTTGAAATCGTTCATTAAGCTAGTGGCAAATTGTTGGGACTCTGAACTACTCTCCATCTCCAATGATTCATGTATTATATTTTCTAATAATATTCAATGACTATTAACTACCGGAACAGCGTCGGACAATGTAGCAGTGGCTTCGCTTATGGATTTTGTAGTGTCTTCGAAGTAAGCCAAAATTTTCACCACATCTTCCTTCATTATCCATTCGTCTGTTGTAAGTTATGCCTTGCATTTTATACGAGATAAATAAACTTGTACCTTAACCCTTTGCTATAGCAAACGCCTTCTTCTTTTGTCGTGGCATAGAATTTTCCATCGCGCCTTTAAAATTCCAGTAGTTCTTTCAAGAATACATCATGCCTTGGAATGAACATCGTTGAAATTAGATTCCACCATTCACCATTAATACGTACATAATTAAATTTGAAGCAGCTTAAATAAATGATTTTACCTAAGAGCCAAAAATTTCTTAAGCTGTTGTAATATTCCTTCCAAACAAATGAATCACGAGCGGCCCCTCCATGTTTTGAATTAATGGCTAAAATTGTGTGCTTATGATCGCATATTCTTAAATATTGCACAACAAATTTTAGGTTTTACTACGTTTAGCTTACGATCATTGAATTTAAACTATGAAAGCCCTTGCGTTAAAAATATATATTCGTTTGGAGACCTCTGCAAATCAAAATGCGTTCCATCCACACAGTCATCAACTGTAAGAGTAGTAATTGTTGATAACTATATCTATGTATATGTATGGCAGATTTTCTTACCGCCCGGAATTTTGTGGTTCGTCAAGAAATAATCTTTACACTCTGGCCAATACCTATAAAGAAGTCGTTGCCAACAGAATGTTGAAAACTTCCGGAGGCCAAGAGGGACAACGTTGCGGCCAATGGAATTTTCGTCTTAACATTAGTACAAATGTGTCCTTCAAATTCCAACAACCCAGGAACATAAAAAATGCTTCCTTTGAGAGCCTAAAACGTTGTTTAAGCCCGAAAAAAATATGTATGTAGTTATGTTTTATTTCGTTTACTATGTACATATGTACATATATAAAAATTATCGAACTTACTCATTGTTTGGCAAATTTAAAAGATCACTTGTTTCTTATTTTTTCCTTATAAAATTCAAGTTCCTATTTTCCTCAGAATCTGAAGAAGAGGAATAAGACCCAAAGAGCATGTCTATTCTATTAACTATTAAAATTTTAATAATTTTCTCTTACTTTGCTTTTTATAATAGCGGTATTCAGTGTTTGGTGCAAATGGTCTTGCAAAAGTGTCAAATGCAAAATATCGTAGCTTTTTTGTGAAATTCAACAACAAAATACACAGAGCTATTTGCACCAAAAACTGAATACCGCCAATATCTTTTGTATTTGTTTAAATTTTTTTACATTTTTGTCAGTGATGCAAAACGAAATAATTAACTAGTTTTACAACACTTCATAAAGAAAAAGATTAGTTTCGTATCGAGTGGTATCATCAGAAAACTGCTTGCTTTCGAAATTATATTCTATTCGATCGCGCCAATTAGCCCCCTGGTCATGGTATCGTGCTTGATATCGATATCCAGTGCGACTCCTCTTGCAGCCAAAAATATTTTCATTGTCTTGCATTAGAAATCCTTTCTTAATAAATTAATTTAATGCAAAAATTTAATTAAAACGAACTTAAGAAAGGATAATTGAAAATTGCTTTGGGCTAAAAAAAAAAGTTCGACTAGAATTAATAACTTAATTATTAACAAAAACATATATTAGCCTTTAATCGTGGAGATGGTAAATTTTACCCCGACTACTAATTTTTTTAATCAATTTTCTCTAGAAATTTAATCTCTTGATAAAATAATGAAAACCAATTTTTTTAGTAACAAAATTATATCAAATTAATTGATGGTAAAATTTAGCAACACATCCTAAAGTATGCCGTAAAAATGCACATCCTAAGTTAAATAAATAACTTTGTTACAAATACTTCAATAAATATTTTTCTTAATTTTTAGAAAAAATAGAGAAAACAATCTCAAAAATTGCAACTGATTGGAAAAATGTTGACGAATATCTAAATAAACAATATGATGTCATTAAAGAATGGGTCACAGAAAGTCAGCTTGCCATAATACACAGAGAATTAAGAACTCTTGTTGATAAATATATGAGGTGCGATAATTTTGCGATACAAATTTTATATTATTGAAATCTTTTGTAATATAAAATCACTTTTAATTTTTCTTTTTGTGTTCCAATTATATTTTATAGAATAGAATACGATTTATTGAAACAGTCATGGTGTGCCGATAAGAAAGTGAAATTCAAATCAACAATAACAAGAGAAAAGGAAATTTTAAATAAAAACAATATGAAAACAACTAATGACCTTTCAAGAGATCGTAAAATTGCATCTTTGTATGAAGAGCTTAGAAGAGCAGAAATAATTGATAAATATCCATTGAAAGCTTTTGAAGACTATATAGGAGATTTTAATGTCATGGCAGATGGTTTAAGAAATGATGATAACCATACGTAAGTTCTATATTTAACAACTTCATTGAGCAACTCTAAAATACATAATTTCTTTCAAATTTATATGTAAGAGTTAGCTTTGTACCAATTGTTAATCAGTAAACACTATACAGAAAAAACTTCATAAATTAAAATGAATTTAAAATGAAATAGAATCTGTCACAGAAATAGGAAACTTAAACATTACAAATATTAAATTGTGTAATTAAGGGAGCTCTCGTAGACCAGCGGATAGTTAGTATATAAGGGATGCAGATTCGATTCATGCATACACCCTTGTCGTTTCTGCAGACAATCTAAGAAGGCCTCGCAGGAATGAAACCTAATATGAAATGAAAAACACAGCAGCTTTTCTCTGGTCTTTTCAATATATTTTAATACATCTTCCTACCAAGCTAAATTCCATAAAAACTAAAGATTTTTTCTTTATTAATGTTTTTTTAAATATCAATAAAAATATAGATTTTTATCTCTTATTTCCTTTTTTAACGATAAAAAAATAACTACGCAAACAAACACTCCTTAAAAATAATTGATTTTCTGCTAGAGACATACATTTTATACCATTCTCTTGGAATTTTTCATAAAATTGTTCTGTTTGAAAATAAAAGTCGGCCAAATAATTAATGAGATATAGCCAAAAAACTTTTTTTGTTATATTTCCTATTCTGTTGTTTTTTTATGGCCACCGCTGTCCTTCGGTCAATTTTATGAAACAGATTTCTTGTGTAGAGTTCTAGGAATGTTTCTACTGAAAATAATTGAAATCGGTCCATTAACGGCTAAAATATGGACAAAAAAATTGTATTCTAAATAATTTAACTTTTAAAAATTTTTTGAAAAAGTTGCGTTGGGATTCAATCGAACAACCTACTGGTTGATAGTCACAACCGCTTCTTATACACCACAGAGCAGTTGTATTTTTCATACTAGTTTAATCGTTTAAGAACATAATATATCTTATTTATTATAAAATACTAAAATTTCAAATTCTTGATGGAAATTGGTGTGGTTGTTGTAAATCTTGCCTTTTTGTCACACATATATCACACACATACATACATACTGAAATGCGTTCACATTGTGTATATCCATGTACATGTGCATATTTAAACAGCCATAAAGTAAAGATTTGTTGTTTTGTTTTTGTTTGTTTCTTTAAACTTATTTTTATACGTTTATTAGTATAATATTATCCATGCATAATTACATTATTTTTTATCGCTTATATTTTCTTTTCGTATATAAATAACCTAATTACTTTTTATATTATTTATATTAAAGAAATGTAATTGATCGTCAATACACTATGTACGAGTAAATATAGAAAACCAATGAAATTGAATTTTAGTATTGTTTTAAAAAATGTATTAACTTTTCTTTTTTATGACTATTTGTGATTTCAGAAGAAAGGTATATCCTGTTTTATACTTGTGCAGAATCTCTTCCCGGCTAGAATTGGATACATGTTCCCAAATATTTTTTAATTGAAAATTTCAGTATGCATATTTACTTTGCTTTTTTCTAATTTTTGGATTTTATATTCACAACTTAGTATTTGACTGTTGCTTTCAATATAAATTCCCATAAGAAATGTTTCTATAACTACAGTTGTTCAATTCACAAGCTCGTCTTAACGTCGTATGTGTTGTGTAACCGTCTAATTATTTTGTTGTTTTAGTTTTGGTAAAATTTCATACAAAAGTGAGTTATAATTATACGTTTGAATTTTATATGTTTTATAAATGGTTGTATTGAGGACAGGTATGGAAAAATTCTACCTTTAAAGCTAAGTTTAGACGATATGTTAAATCAGCATATTTATGCTGAAAAATTTGTCACCCACATTGCAAATAACGCGGAATTCCGCCAAAAACTTGCAAATTTTTGAAAAGGCCAGCGACATTTGTAGCCATGTACCCGTGTCGCCTGCTATCGTAAATGTGTTTGAATCTTAATTTATCTCGATTTTGTACTTGGTAAGTTTTGCAATAGCTAGTGATATTTCCTCCGACGACATCATTTATGTTTATTTTTATATTTTATTTATATTGATAAATTTTACTGCAAAAATTATACGTAAAGTACTCGTACATAAGTTGAATAATAATTAAAATTGCTGTCAAACTCAGTAATTTCACAGACTACATTGAATTGACATTTAAAATCCTACAAAACGACGATACAACAAATTTGTCTGTTCACAAGCACATAAACAAATATCGTCTTTTTTTAAACGATAAGCCATGCGACTGAGCTTGTGAAATGAACAATTAATTTTCAAATATAATTCAGTTTTTTATATCTAATAAGTTGTAGTCATTCTATTTTTTTGATTAATGACAAAAAGTGTAAAATCGTCGCATTCCATAACGAGTTCATTCGCTTCAGCATACTTAGTTTTAGATTATGCCATTCGCTATCGAAAAATGTATTTATAAGTTGCGATAGATAGTCATAATTTCAAAGCGAAAAAGTTCGATCGTACCCACTAATTATCGAAAACGACGAATAGATTATTATCTTTTCAATTCCGGTGTGGAGGTATCTCCAGAGGCTGTGGTCGAACTTAGTTTCATAGTACGCATTCGACAAATAGCTTAAAATGTGTGTTTTGGCACTTGATGAAGAAGGACTTTTATTTACAAATTCACAGACTTGTTTTATATACTAGGGTTAGTAAAAAATATTACACACCACTCATTTGCTTCAACATCTTGTAGTGTACTCATGTCATACAACATGCATAGAAGGAACATGCCAACTGCAACTGAGTAGCTAACAAACGATTATGTTACACATATTGAAGTGTGGAAGAAAGTGGGACAAAAACTATTGAATTGCAGAATTTACTTTTTGGTTGTCCGATTACATGGAACACATGTACACATGTTTAACTTTATTTTATTTCAATACTATTGAGTGATTTACAAATCACTCAATTCTAGATTGCTAAGTAGATTTTCATAAATAGTATATAAGCAGAAACATTTGAAAATAAAATTCAGACTTTAACTTACAACATAATCTGGCTCTTCAGCCTTGTTTTACTTATTGTCTCAAAATCTTTTGGCAGTTCCTTTGAACGCCTACTAATAAGCTGATACCCTTTCAGCTGTATAAATATAATTAAGGGCTATAGGGAACACCCAACACTATAGGTTTTGGACATACTCATTATCATCCTTTTACATGACGATCCTGCGGTACGAATAGGAAATTCTGAATAAGAATTCTGTCTACCAGGACCAACATTTTAAATCCTTGTCTGTAGTGTAATGGAAGAAATAGACAAAATTTTCCGACGCTGGGAAAAATACCTGACAGAAGAATACAACCCAGGCCAATTAGACGCAGCAACACCTGTATACAAACCAACATCAACGACAGTAGGACCAAGGGCCATCAGCATCGAAGAATACCGAAGGAGACAAAAAGCAAGACAAACCACCAAGTGTAGTCAACCCAAGCAACACGAGGAACAGAAATAGAAGAAACGTGCTGGCAAAAAGTTCCAGATGAGAAAAAAAATTAGCAGTACTGTATAAGGAACTAAATCTGACAACCACCAAGGAAGAAAAGCTAAAGATTAAACAGCAGATAAAAATGTGCAAAACTAGTATTTAATATCATTCAATATTGGTAAATGTATTAATTTACTGATTCATGTATTAACAAATATATATATAACAAAAAAAAATAATATCTATATACTAAAACATTTTATACCAATATAAAAATATTATCTACATATAAATTACATACACAAATGGTAGGACCCATTTGGGTTTACAAGATTGATAAAATAGAAAACAAAATGGGTAAACCACAAAGCAAAGTGGAAATCCAGGAAAATATAGTAAATAATGGAAATGCAGATAATAATAAAAATACATTACCAGAATATGTAATAACACTAATTATAGTAGCAATTATATTATACGTAGCATATAGGATTAACCAATATTTTAAGAGGTATGTAATTAAACACAGGGGCAGTAATAATAATACAATACTAATGTATAAAACAGAAATTCTATGTTAAAAGCAAATAAATTAAATGGAAGAGAATACTGCAAAATTAAGAGATTTATGGAAAAATTTAAAGAAAAATCCAAGAAGGACATACACGGAAAAAACCTTACAAAATAAGTTAGAATACATTGAAGAAATAAGAAAACAGTTTCAATCATCAGAAAGTGAAGAAAAAGATAAAGAAAAAGCCATAGCATTAAGGATAGAATTTAACAATATATTCAAAACAATTAAAGAATATTTACTAAACAGCTCTAAGGAAGTAGAAGAGAAAATTAATATCACAATGGCAGCATTTAGCTTAGAGACAACTTCAAAAGCTTTACCATTGTTTACTGGTAACTTCACAGAACTAGCAGAACTAATAAATAAAACCCTTTCAGATACAGCAAAAATAGATTTTCTTCAATACATTTATCATGCTAAACTAACATCTAGCGTTAGAACAGCTATAGGAAGTTATACCAAACCAGAAAATTTTGAAGTATTAAAAAATTTGTTAGAACAGAGGTACAGAAATAATAAAACTATACCAGAATTACAAAACAAATTGAACACATTGTTCCAAGAAAAAATGTCAGTTAACTCGTTTAAGAAAAAAGTACTATATATAATAGATAATCTGAACAAATTAGGAATAGAAGAATTAGGAAATTCTGTGTCAGAAGCAGAAAAGAATGTAATAATTAAATTAAACAACAAATTAGCGCTAGATACATTTAAAAAAGGATTGAATGAAAACTTTAAATCGACCATATATGCTGCTCGACCAAACAACTTGCAAGAAGCATCTGACCTTGCATTAGAAATAGAGAATGAACAAAAAGTACCAAATAATTCAATTTTACATCTTAGTTGATACCACGGTATCAACAAAGAAATCACAACACATTCAATATTAACAGAAATAACTTCAATCAAAATTTGAACAGAAACAACAACTATAACAACAATAATAACTTTAACAGAAACGACAATTATAACAATAGTAATAACTTCAACAGCAATTACAATAACAACAATAACATTAGAAATAATAGAAACAACAACTACAATAATAACACAAATAATAACTACAATAGGAACAACAATTTCCGACCAAACAATTATAACGCAAATAGCTATAGAAATAACGCTAATAATAGGAACCGAAACAATAACACTAGGCACATACACACAATTCAAGATTCGGGAAACGCAATAGGCTCGGAATATATGGATATTCCGGACAGCCGAATCTAAGAATATGCAAAATTTCTGATAACAATACGAATTTCATTACCACAACTTACAAAAATAAAAAAATAACATTTCTTGTCGACACAGGAGCCGACATATCACTTTGTCGCATGCAAAAAGAATTCGAAGGCGAACCACTACCGAAGAAATAAATTCCTTAGGTACAATAGATCTAGAACTAACATTGACTGACAAAAAATGTAATCACTCTTTCCAATTAGTAAAATCAGATTTTCCAATAGAAACAGACGGAATAATAGGTAGAGACTTCTTAAAGAAATATCTCTGCAAAATAGATTATGAAACTTTCACAATAGCTTTATTCATAAACAATACTACTATAACTCTTCCAATGCATACGAAAGCATTTACGTCACTACAAATAAAAATTCCTCCAAGAACAGAAATTATACAAGCATTAAAATTAAACCTAATTGAAGATAGCGTAATTTTTAATAATGAATTAAAACCAGGTGTATTTTTAAGTAATTCAATAGCACCCAAAAGCGGCATGACACACCTAAAAATTTTAAACACAACGAACGAAACAGTAACTTTAAAAGGCATTAAACTCCAAACTGACCCACTTAATAACTATAACATATTAAATTACAAAGGTGCCAACAACCCCAAACGTTTTGAACAAATTCTAAATGACTTACAAATAAATGATAATAACGAATATGCAAAAACAGAATTAATCAACATTTGTAGAAAATACCAAAATGTATTTCACTTGGAAAACGAAAAATTAACCGTCAACAATTTTTATACACAGAAAATCATGACCTCAGACAATAACCCAGTATACATAAAAAACTACAGATTACCACATGCAAATACTGAAATAATAAACGAACAGGTACAGACAATGCTTAATGACGACATAATAGAGCCATCAGTTAGCCCATATAACGCACCACTCCTCTTGGTACCAAAGAAGAACACGGAAGACAAAAAGAAATGGAGACTGGTAGTAGATTTTAGGAAGCTTAATGACAAAATAGTAAGTGACAAGTTTCCACTAACCAGGTTAGAGGACATCTTAGACAAAATTGGCAGAGCTAAATGGTTTTCTACACTGGACATGAAAAGCTCATTTCATCAAATTGAATTGAATGAAGACTCTGGACCACTTACAGCTTTTTCTACGCCACAAGGCCACTATCAATTCAAAAGACTCTCATTTGGACTAAAAATTTCTTCAAATAGTTTTCAAAGAATGCTCACAATAGCACTTTCAGGTTTAGAATCAGAAGCATTTCTTTATGTGGATGACATAATTATATACGGATGTAGTTTAAATCACCATAATAACAATTTGATAAAAGTATTGGACAGATTAGAAAAATATAACTTGAAACTTAATCCGAAGAAATGTTGTTTTTTACGACCAGAAGTAATTTACTTAGGGCATTTAATAACCAAAGACGGTGTAAAGACTGACCCATCCAAGTATGAAACAATACAAAACTACCCAATACCCAAAAACACGGACGAAGTAAGACGATTTGTTGCATTCTGCAACTATTACAGAAGATTCATACCCGACTTTGCCGACATTGCCAGAGAGCTCAACGCACTATTAAAGAAATCAACAAAATTTAACTGGACAGAACAATGCCAACATGCTTTTGATGAACTGAGAGAAAAATTGATGAATCCACCAATATTACAATATCCAAATTTTGAGAAACAATTTATCCTAACTACAGATGCTTCAAACTACGCATGAGGAGCAGTACTATCCCAAGGTGAAATAGGCCAAGATTTACCAATTTCATATGCCAGTAAAGCATTACAAAAACATGATATAAAGAAACCAGTAATAGAAAAAGAACTCCTAGCAATTCATTGGAGTATAAACTTTTTTAGACCATACCTATATGGCAGAAAATTCATAGTAGTAACAGACCATAGGCCACTAATTTCCCTATTTTCACACAAAAATCCTTCGTCAAAAATGACACGTATTAGAGTAGATTTGAGTGATTATGATTTTACAAATGTTTATAAAAAAGAAAAAATGAATACTAACGCTGACGCACTTTCTAGGATAGAAATTAACTCTGACATACTAAAACAAATGATACCGCAAGAAAACGACGATAAAGAGAAAAAAGTATTAGTAACAACAAGGGCTATGAAGAATAAAAATAATGAAGAACATAAAAATACTGAGGCAAATAAAAATAATGAGGCAAATTAAGATAAAAATAATAATAAAAATAAGAATAAAACGCGCGTAGAAGGAAGAAGTATGGAAAACTGCAGTTCTCAGGAGTCTGATCGACTTCCAATATGGGAATGCACATCCATTAATGATATAAAAAATATGAAGCAATTGCAATTTAATAAATTAGAGAATATAGAAGACATCGATGTAAATATTGAGAAAAATATTGTGCACATAGGACGTAATGATAATTCTGCGAAACCAGTTTCCAACATGAAGAAATTACGTACCCAAAATATAAATAATGAAAGTAACAAGCTAGCAAGATTCAGCGATAAATCAGCGAAACTAGATTCGATACTGAGGAAACTGATATCTAAAATGAATAAAGAAAATATAAAAGAATTAGCGATATCAAATGAAGATGAAATATTTAAAATGTATACAAAAGAAGAATTAAAAGAAACATACTCAAAGATAAAAATAAATAACAAAAGTCGTCAACTAAAAATATTAATATACAATGCCCCTAAAAGAATAACAGATGATATTTTAAAATACAAACTAATCGATGAATTCCACAATGCCACACATGCAGGCCACTTAGGAGTAAGAAAAACAGTAGTTAAACTAAAACAGCGGTACGTTTGGAAAAACATGAATAAAATGGTAAAGACATTTGTATCATATTGTGACAGTTGTAACAAAAATAAACAAACAAAACATATACAAGAACCACTTACACTAACAAACACACCAAACAACAGCTTTGAAGTGATTTCAATTGACACTGTAGGTCCTCTTCGAATTTCAAATGATTACCGATACATTTTAACAATGCAATGCGAACTGACAAAATTCATCATTGCACACCCTATGCCAACAAAAGATGCACTTACGACAGCAAAAACATCGGTTGAACAACTAATTTTAAAATATGGTCAATTTAAAGTACTTAAGTCCGATAGAGGAACAGAATTTACAAACGAAATAATGCGAAACATATGTTCACTCCTACAGATCAAGCAAATATTTTCAACACCCTATCACCATGAGACATTAGGTTCCATAGAAAGAAACCATAGAGTTCTTAATGAGTTTTTGTTAACAACAGCAACTGATTATGAATGGTACAAATGGATACTATATTTTACTTTCGCCTACAACACGGCACCACATGTAGACACAGGCTACTCGCCTTTTGAATTAATTTATGGCAAACTACCATGTCTACCGTCTGACAATATAGAAAATAAACAAACATTTTATAACTATGATGACTATGCCCAAGAACTACGCGTCAGATTACAATACGCGTTAGGTAAGGCAAAAGAATTAATAATAAAAACTAAAGAAAAAAGAGTTTTAAATAATAACTATCAAAATAAACTTAATTTAAGCGTAGGAGATTTAGTCTTAATAAAAGTAGAAAATAGAAAAAAGGACCAAAGTCCATACAAGGGACCGTATAGAATAATAAGAAGAAATTGTGTAAATACGACTGTAGATTGTAATGGTACAGAAAAAGAAATTCATAATAATAACCTAAAACCATATAAATCCTTGTTAAACAACTAAACTTATTATACAAAATAGGGATATCCTAATGTAATTATATTAATAAAATTATTCGTAACTCACATATTTTTAATTTTAACTTTGTAACAGTTCTATGAAGATAGTAGAAAAAATTTCTTTCCATAAATTTTCTCTTAAGGGTGAGGGTGTAGTGTACTCATGTCATACAACATGCATAGAAGGAACATGCCAACTGCAACTGAGTAGCTAACAAACGATTATGTTACACATATTGAAGTGTGGAAGAAAGTGGGACAAAAACTATTGAATTGCAGAATTTACTTTTTGGTTGTCCGATTACATGTTGATGACACATGTACACATGTTTAACTTTATTTTATTTCAATACTATTGAGTGATTTACAAATCACTCAATTCTAGATTGCTAAGTAGATTTTTATAAATAGTATATAAGCAGAAACATTTGAAAATAAAATTCAGACTTTAACTTACAACATAATCTGGCTCTTCAGCCTTGTTTTACTTATTGTCTCAAAATCTTTTGGCAGTTCCTTTGAACGCCTACTAATAAGCTGATACCCTTTCAGCTGTATAAATATAATTAAGGGCTATAGGGAACACCCAACACTATAGGTTTTGGACATACTCATTGTCATCCTTTTACAATCTCCTTAATTTATCTTGCTTAAAAAATTCATAAATATATATTGTGTACTCTGGAGAGAAGTATATTATTTTACTTTTATATGAATCTGTGTAAAATGTTTAACTCGTTTTCCGTAAAACAAGCTTTTTTTAAGTTATGACGTCCCACAGTGGGTCATTATGACTTTTTCTGCTGCTAAAATCATAACTTTTGAACATTTAAAAAAGAAGTTGAAAGGAGACATTTCCGACTTTGAAATCACATATTTTGCACCGGAAACAGGGCTCTCCACCAATTGCAGTCATATTTAAAGGTACAAATTCCATGTTTAACTAATATTATATTTTTCATTTGCATCACAGATGCAAAACAATTTTCTTCATAAAAGATATTGTTTAATTCTTTAAAAAAATTCGTATATATACATATATCTTTTCCGAAACAATGTTATTTTCTTCCAAACCCTTCTGTCATCTGACATGTAGTCGTGATGAAATAAGTTGATTCATATTCAAGCTGCTAAGAAAACAGATGGATTTAATTAAAAACATTTTTTATTTAATCTTCTTCTGCGTTTACTGTGTAAGACAGAGAACTAAATATGAAAAATTACGATTAAATCGCAAACAGAAAGCTTTTTGTTCTCAAATCTCCTTATTTTCGTAATATTTTACCATTAATCCGCGTCCAATTCCGTAGTGCGTGCTATCGACAATGCAATATTCCGCAAAACGATGATTTTTTAGGTGTTTTTAGTGAATGTAAGACCAGTTAATTTTATATGAATATGAAGAAATAAATTTTTATCTCCTAAGATCTTAACTTATCATTTTGTATGTCTTGAATTGGGAAATACGAAAATATGAAAAAATACAAATATGTATGCATATACCTGTTTTAGATGCGGTACAGCTCGCAAACTATTTTCGCTACACCCTACAAATCTTTTGAAAGTTTTCCTCAAATATTCCGATCTAAAATTTAGGCAAATTTTAAAATATTTTTTCGGTCAGTTGTTCCATAGTTCATATGAATGTACATGATAAGAACTGATTGTTTGAAAAATATTTGATGAATTGCGAACGATTCTTAGCATACAGTTTAAGCCCATATTAAATTATTCACATGGATAAAGCAATCTAGAAGCTATAAATTTGTGGAAAATAGGTATTTGCGATACTTTTATTCAAAATACAAATGCATTTTAATTTTTTATTCCAAATACTAAATAGTTATTAATTAAAGTTTAATTTTCACAATGGAAATGATATTTTGTAAGTTTTTTACTCTATAATTTTGCTGTTTTTTAATTGATATTGAATCATACAATTTTTCTGATGTTTAAGCATTTTTGGCATTTTAGAGGTTTTTTCAAGACTTTTGGCTGCCGATTGCCAATTATGTATATGATTTTTTTTTAAATATGCGCTAATATTAAAACAAAACGAAAATTCAATTTCATTGATTTAGTTACTCGTACATAGTGTCTTGACGATCCATTACATTTCTTTAATATAAATAATATAAAAAATAATTATGGTTATTTATATACGAAAAGAAAATGTAAGCGATAAAAAATACTGTAATATGCATGCAAAATATTACACTAATAAACATACACATATGATACATTTTAGTTATTTTTATTACTTTTACTTTTTATTTGAAAAAGTTTGTTTTTTAAGTATTTTTGATAGATTTAAATTATTTTCAATATGAAGATAATATTGGAACATTTCAATCATTAGACTAACAGATTTATGTAATAGATGGCGATATTTTTTATCAATTTTGGGAGAATTTCTTCATTATTAAACCTTCTCTTACGTTTCAAATCATTTCTTTGTTTTGTCGAAGACGTTGAAACACTTCTTGGCAAGAAAGGATTACAAATTTGTTACGGAATTCATAATTTATGGCTGACTTCATAAACGCAGTTTGCAACGAAACACTAGAATGCCTTGTAAGCTTAAGCTTCCAGTGTTGCTTTACAAGCTGCGTTTATGAAGTCAGCCATAAATTACGAATTCCGTAACAAATTGTAACACTTTCTTGCCTGGGGTGCATTATAAAAATATAAACAACCCCCTATTAACACTTATATAATTGTTTACATATCCAAGAAGTGTTTCAACGTCTGTATCAAAAAGCCAGTGGTCTTCGACAAACTATATTCTCAGTAATTTCTTCTCAATTACGGATTTATTTTTCTCATGTATATAATATGGGTAGATCGTTTCCGATTTCAACCTGCGAAAGAGCTGCTCCCAGAGCCACGTTTGAGGCATCTGTCATTAAAACGAAGAATGATCGTCAAAATTCGGATATCGTAATATAGGCCGATTTTTTAATTTGTCTCTTAAAGTATCAAAAGCTATTTGGCATTATTTTCTAAAATCGAAAGTTACATGTTTCTTGATAAATTATTAAGGGAAGTTGCCTTTCTGGCGAAGTCGCGAATGAATCTTCTGTAGTAACTACCGATAGCTTTGAACCGTCTCACGTTGTCTGCGTTTTTTAGAAAACTTTGTATTTTGTCGGGTCGGTTTGTATACCATTTTTTGTAATCAAATGTTCCAAATACAAAACTTTTGGTTTCAGGAAAAAACATTTCACTGGATTTAGTTTCACATTGAACTGTTTTAGTCTTTCCAACACTCTGATGAGGTTTTCATTATAGTGCTTCAAACTGCATCCAAAAACAATAACGTCATCAACATACAGAAATGCCCCTGATTCCAAACCACATAAAGCTATTTCAACATTCCTTGAAAGCTGTTACATGATATTTTTAATCCAAATGGTAGTTTTGAAAATTGAAAATGACCGTTGGGTGTCGTGGTCATTGATCAAGTGGTCGTGACAATTGGTCAAGCTGTATTTGATGAAATGAGTTTGTCATATCTAAAGTGGAAAAGTATTTAGCTCTACCTAATCTGTCCAACACATCTTCTAGTCTAGTTAAAGGGAATTTCACATTTATTATCTTATCATTTAATCATCTGAAATCTACAACCAAACGCCATTTCTCCGCGTCGTTTTGTTCTTTTTTGACGAAATATATTCCATTTGTTATTTCCTTCCTACAGTTAACACTTTCTTCATTTATGTCAACGTTTAATGGTACTATTTTCTCTGTTCTTGGTGGTATGTAAAATAATACTTATTTTGTATTAATCTCTATTGGAATTCTTATTCTCTCGACCTCCACGCAAGTGTTTCGTAATCAATTTGACAATTGTAATAATGGGAATCCCTTCGTCCACTAATTGAAATTTTTGTGTTAATATCTGTTCACCTAATATTTTGTTCAAATCAGTCGATCCAGCGTTTCTTTACTATAATCATTTGTAATGCCACTCAGTCGGCAAATGTCAGCAGTATTTTTGTAATAATTGTATATTACATTTTCTTTACAGAGTGATATCTCTGAACCTGTGTCTATCAAAAATTTTAATTTGCAATTACTATTTCTTACTGAAAAAAATAAAATTTTATATTTCAATATTTATTGTATATACCCTTAGTTTTCCCTGTTTGGAGATTCGTATTGAGCCTCCAGGGTTTGTACATATTCCTGTTGTTGTATAGCGTGAACATTGGCGTGGCCTCCTTCCTCTTGCCTTATTATTGTGGTTAATGTATCTATTACCTCTATTGCTTGTATTTTTGTTTTAGCTATTGTAATTAATGTTATGGTTATTACTGTTAGAGTTTATGTTATTATTGTTATAGTTTCTATTATTATTGTTATGGTTTGTTTTATGCCTATTGTTGCTCAAATTTTTCTTTATTTGTGGACCGAAATAATTTCTATTCCTGTTATTCTTATTTATTTATTATGTCAATAGATTTTTACACTGAATAAATATGACTACCAAATATAGAATTATATATAAAAATATTTGGTTCAACATATTTAGATATAAAGTAATTTTTCTTTACAGTACGTCATTACTTTCAGATAATTCCAAAATATGGTAGCATTTATTGAAGTAAACACATGCGCGACGAAAAGAATCATTATTAGCATATACAGAATGGTAGTATTTTAATGCCAAGAGTTTAAAATTGCGAATAGGTCTCACAGGAACATTGAAGTTTAGTTGACTAAGTAGGAACTCTGAATCTTAAATCATGGATTGTTTCCATTTGTGTTATTATAATAGCTATACAGCTATTACCGCGGTTCTTATGTCCCTATATAGACCTTAATAAAAAATTTCTAGTGCCAACATTTCATTCAAAGTCCTAATCGTAGAGCGAGCTAATTCATTTGAACTTTCTTCTACTTCTGAAATTTGTACTAATGCCAAGTCTGCAATTAATGCGTTGATTTTTTCTTTGTAATTTTGTACGTTACCCTTCTGTTTGGCATTTTTTAATTCGAAATGTATGCTACTTCCCGTTCTTGTTGATTTAAAACTCATAGTTTTTAGTTCTTCAAAAGTTTCAGATATATTTTCTATCATTAAATTGTCCCTGACCTTGTCTATAAATTTCATTGCTCCTATATATTTTATTATATTTTTCTTTCCTTGTTCATTAAGTTCAGTGTGGACCGTTTCTTTCATTGTAAAATATATAAAGAAATTTTGGTCTTCCGTCAAAGACTGGAATTATATCACAAGCTTTTTTACTATCGAAAACTCTTGTGTTTAAAAAATAACTTTTGCTGAACTTTGAAGGCTTAAAATAAGAATAGCGGACTGTATTTATTTTTTTCCAATTTTAATTTAAATATTAACGAATGTAGGCAGATGATTTAAACAGCTAAGTGAGTTATTTGTTCAATTCACAAGCTCAGTCGTATGGCTTATCGTTTAAAAAAGACGAAATTTGTTTGTGTTTGTGAACAGACAAATTTGTTGTATCGTCATTTTGTTGTATTTTAAATGTCAATTCAATGTGGTCTGTGAAATTAGTGAGTTTGACAACAATTTTTAATTATTATTCAACTTATGTACGAGTACTTTACGTATAATTTTTGCAGTAAAATTTATTAATATAAATAAAAAATAAAAATAAGCATAAATGATGTCGCCGGAGGAAATATCACCAGCTATTGCAAAACTTACCAAATACAAAATCGAGATAAATTAAGATATAAACACATTCACGACAGCAGGCTGCACGGGTACATGGCTGCAAATTTCTCTGGCTTTTCCATGTTTCATCGACTTTTTAATGATATTAAACATTGCAATTTTCTCAATGATTGGAAGTTATTGCGAATTTTCGTCATTTTCGTAGTTTTTTGCGAGTTTTTCACATTCCTTGCATTTATATCTCATTTGAGAAGATTTTACGAATTCTTCTACGGCGGAATTTCGCGTTTTTTGCAATGTAGATAACTTAACAAATTTGTCAGCATAAATATGCTGATTCAACATATCGTCTAAACTTAGCTTTACAAATATAATTTTTTCCATACCTGTCCTCAATACAATCATTTACAAAATATGTATATGAAATTTAAACGTATAATTATATCACACTTTTGTATGAAAATTACCAACAACAAAAATACAATACTGTATAATTAGACGATTACACAACACATGCGACGTTAACATACGAGTATGTGTGTATATAATTCAAAGTAAGTAAATTTGGTAAGTATTTAGGTATATAATTAGGTAAAGGACAATTGAACTTATTGAAGATAAATCGCAAAGTAAGTTGTAAATTTAGGTATACAGATCTCAGAATACTTCGGTTTTTTTATAAAAGTCGATATCGGATAAACTTGGCGTTTCGTTACTTCAATGTTGACAATATTTATGCCTTTATAAAATAATAGAAGTTGTTCAAAGGTAGTTTGAACATGGCGCCGGCCTTGATTTTAGTCAAATAATGGTGTATTCTCCTTAACGCAAAGGACTTACTTGCGCCAATGAACGAATTGCTTCTACGATAATTCTGGTGTCTGCTGTTGTTGTTGTTGATAGTGAGGTTGGATTAGTTGACACTGGATTTGATAATGTTTGTTGTGCTGGAGGTTGATGTGTTGTTTTTTTCTTTCTTTCTTCCTGTACGTCTTTCGCTGCCTGTTGACATTGACGCGATTCTCGGGTGGTAATATTCTTAACATGGTTAGGCTTTGCTAGTCTTGAATGCAATAGCGTGTGGTGAAAACTATCGCATTTCTTGCAGGTGTTCAGAGAGGTACATCCCCTCAGATCATGGCTCTTTGCTAGGCAATTCGTGCAATATCGGTGCTGGTCGACCACTTCCTCTCTCTTCTTCACCGACATGTTTAGGAATTTCCGATAGAATCGACGTGAATGATATTTTTTTCACAGCGCACACTTGTATAAATCTGGCTCACGACGCTTTCAACGTTGGTTTTGAGAAGTTTTACTTCCTCGATTTGGCCTCTTATTGGCGAGTCTTCTGTTGGTTCTACTGTTAAAGAAAAAGTATGAAAGTATTAGAAATTTTAACTAATTTTAGAAATATGGGTAAAATTTACGAGCTGATTTATAATTATACTTAATGACTATTTAGAGAATATAGAAGCATAATTCAATATACTAAAGGGTCCGCCAGATAACTTTTTTTCTTGAAAATGCTATAAAAAAAAACTACTGAATATTTTCTCAAATCCTTCCGGTTAATAATGAAAAATAATTTCATTCAAATGGCTGCCTCGGCTGGCCATGCAGTAGCCTACACGATCGGTCCAATTTTTAAGCACATTATCGATTGTGTGCAGCTGTATTTCACCAATGGCTTCACGAATATTGTCCTCTAAGCGTCAATTGTCTCTGGCTTGTCGGCGTAACACTTATCTTTGACGGCACCTCACAAATAATAGTCCAACGGATTCAAATCGCAGCTCCGAGGTGGCCAAACGACATCAGATCTGCGGCTGATAATGCGATCTTCAAAAACAGGCCGCAAAACATCAAGTGTAGCTTCGGCTGTGTGGCACGTAGCGCCAGCCTTTTGAAACCAAATGTTGCCAATATCCTCTTCAATTTTTGTGAACAAAAATTCGTTCAACATGGCCCGGTAACGATCGCCATTGACTGTAACGGCCACTCCTTGCTCATTTTCGAAGAAAAATGGCCCAATTGTGCCTCTGGACCAAAATCCGCACCAAACAGTGACTCGTTTTGGGTGCGTCGGCTTTTCAATGTATGCGTGCGGGTTTTCTGTGCCCCAAATGGGACAATTTTGCTTGTTTACATAACCGCCAAGATCAAAATGAGCTTCATCTGCACTTTTCGCACACATTCTGCAACATTACCATAATTTTCAAAGTAATGTCGCAATGTTTCCCAGCGTTGTTCAAGCGTATACACAACCATATTCGTTCAGCCGGAAGGATAAAACTAATTATCTGTCAAATCAGACATGAGCTAAGTGTTACCATTCACGAAATAAGCACTAGTTGAAAAAAAACGTTAGATGGCTGACCCTTTATATCGGTAATGTTAAATGAATACAATATTTAATGCGAATTCTTATCTTCAAAAAAGGGTAGAAGGTCATTTACGATACGATGAGTTATGATTCCCGGGTACGTTTCCTCGACTCTTCCCAATCGCCATTCATGAGGTGGCTGTAAGTCGTTTATGATTACTACGAGATCTCCTACTTGCACATTTGGACTCGGCGTTTCCCACTTATATCGTTTGTGCAATGACTTAAGATAATAATTTTTCCATGGGATTGCGAATTGATGGTTTTTAGCTTTTCCCAACGATTGATCAGCGAAATATTTTGCCATTAAGGGAACGCCTCTCAAAAAATTACCAGGCGTTAGCGCAGTCAAGTCAGCTGGGCCTTGTGATGTTGGCGCAGAATTAAGGACACTTTCAATTCGAGCCAAATTAATGAATTAACTTCCACTTGAGATGCATTTCTGGGCTATGAGCTTTGCAGCGGTTCTTACGAAATTGGTAAATTCGAGCTCAAGTGTCCTGCTGGCGCATAAGAAATTTTTTCCGTTGTCGGTCATTACCCTCTGTGGGAGCCCCTACCTCCCGACGAAGCGGGAAAATGCTGTCATGAATGCTGCGTATGATAAGTCAGAATATGATTATATGCTTTACTAGAGGTTTGAGTCTAGAAACGTAAAATTCGGTTTGCGCAATTGACAAATTCGTAAACTTCCGGGTAGGACAATGGGATAGCGCTCACTATACAGCGGAGATGATTGAGTTATCCTACCATTTACTAGCAAGATCGAGTTGAAGTCGAACAATGTGTTTATTGTTTTGAGCGGACTTTTATTGGGAATAGGTTTTGCATCCAATAGGTATTGATATGCCTCAGGGTAGATTTATTTCTAGGTGATGATAATGAGTCGACTTGGCGTGCTTTATTTAATCTTGTGTTAAGTTATGTTGAGGAGAGATCTCAACAGCCAGTCAATTTTTCCTTAAACAATTGTTAAAAAATCGAAAAACGTAACACAAAATCTGTAAAGCTTTACTGTACGATGCGAACCTATTGAGTATGTCCGCATGCGCTTCAGAGTGTAATGTAAGAAATACTTTATTAGATTTTTCAGCAATCTCTAAAGGAATTCGATTGGACCACTCTGAGGGTGGTTTAGTTAGCTGTGATGGTCCTTGCAACCAGACGGAATTATGCACGAGATCTTGAGGACTACAACTTCGTGTCCCTAGGTCTGCCGGATTATTATGCGTTGGGACGTGTCGCCATGTTGCGTTGGGCACTAAACTATGTTCTATTCGTGACGTAGGTGTCCCAAGATGATGGCACTTTAAGAACCACCCAAACATTATTTAAGAATCAGTCACCATATATATTTCATTCGTATTAATGTCCACAGGTATGAGAACATAGCTGACGCGATTTGCCAGTAAAACTGTTCCGTTTAATTTCAGACGTGGAAGACAAACTGTCTAAATAGGGGCGACTTTGCTTTTAGACATTATCAAATTTGAAAAAGGGTTATTGGCATTGTTCTGGCATCGAATATACACTAAGGAGCAATACGCTCCTGAAGAATTTTTACTAAATCTGAAGGGATATATAGTAGCCAACGATAAAAAGATAAAGTCTCTGCGTGCAAGAGATCTTTCATGAAGTCATTCCGTTTGTGTAAGGATTCTGACGATACTTCCTCGTCCCAACCTAATCCCTCTATCCATAGCTGCTGCATGATTATCTTAGCCCTAACGACTATGGGAGCAAGCCATCCTGCTGGATCAAAAAGTTTCGCGACTGATGAGAGAATCTGTCGGTTAGTAGGTTTTACGGGTTTATCGATCGGAAAAAATCATATGTGAACGAGTCAGTGACCGCGTTCCACTTAATATCAAGAGTTTTAATATCGAGCTTGAATCGTGGAAGCGAAAAAAATCGAAGTCGTATAGATTGTGGTAAACTTTTAATTTTTTTTAAAAAAGAGGATTGAGTATTTCAAAGCTCTCCAGCCGATATATATCAGCGTTTAAAACGCCTTTAAGGTTTTTTACAAAGCACCTCTGCCGATCTATCTTAGAGTTAACACTCCGTTATATTTTGAGAATTAAGTTCGAAATACTACTTGGTTGTAGGTCTAGATTAATTCTAATTTTATTCAACAACTTATTCTACTTAAATACTATTTTATTGATTATTCATCAATAATTTCTTCGATACTTATTGCCTATGTATTTTATCAATATATGTATGTTTATCTACATACATGAGTTATTGACAGGAATTGGCCTTGAAAGTAAAAAGTGCCATTTAGGCAATTTGCATTATACCATGGCAATGTACATTGAACTATAAATTTTGTGCAGTCTAATCACATTCTTCGACACACAAAAAGTTCGTTGCTTCGCGTGTGAGTTGGTTTGTTTACAATTGCCAAAGTAATAAAAAAATGAAAAGTTCTTATGTTACAATTTAATAAGTTACAGTGCTGTACATGAATGTACATACACTACACCCTTACCCTTTTTAGATTTGGGTATTATTAAAAATAAAAAAAATAGTTTGAATTATTTTTCCATCCTTCCTTCTTCATGTCGACCAGTTGTACTATTAATTTGGCTGTTTGGTCTCCTTGTGAGAGATGTTTATTACCCTTTGCAAATCCGCGCAAGCTGCTAAAAATTTTCGCTTTTTACCTCCTTTCTTCTTCTTTATTGCTGTTTGCTGTACTACTTCTACTGATTTAAGTTTCTGTCTGGCACGGTATTCTTCTATGGTTAAAGGCTGAGGACGGTTAATAGGTGTTGGTGTATAATTAGGTGCTATGTTGATTGAGTTACTAGTTGGAGTGTATTTATTTTCAAGTAATTTTTCCCACTTCTGGAAAATTTTGTCTACCTCTTCCTGTGTTGGCATTTGGTTTTTTAAATTGAGCCAATTGAGAGTTGTAGTAATTTTAATTTGGTTTGGCAGGGTCTTTATTTTAATTTGGTTTGGCAGGATCGCCATGTGGTAAACTTTTAATTTTTTTGAAAAAAGAGGATTGAGTATTTCAAAGCTCTCCAGCCGATATATCAGCGTTTAAAACGCCTTTAAGGTTTTTTACAAAGCACCTCTGCCGATCTATCTTAGAGTTAACACTCCGTTATATTTTGAGAATTAAGTTCGAAATACTACTTGGTTGTAGGTCTAGATTAATTCTAATTTTATTCAACAACTTATTCTACTTAAATACTATTTTATTGATTATTCATCAATAATTTCTTCGATACTTATTGCCTATGTATTTTATCAATATATGTATGTTTATCTACATACATGAGTTATTGACAGGAATTGGCCTTGAAAGTAAAAAGTGCCATTTAGGCAATTTGCATTATACCATGGCAATGTACATTGAACTATAAATTTTGTGCAGTCTAATCACATTCTTCGACACACAAAAAGTTCGTTGCTTCGCGTGTGAGTTGGTTTGTTTACAATTGCCAAAGTAATAAAAAAATGAAAAGTTCTTATGTTACAATTTAATAAGTTACAGTGCTGTACATGAATGTACATACACTACACCCTTACCCTTTTTAGATTTGGGTATTATTAAAAATAAAAAAAATAGTTTGAATTATTTTTCCATCCTTCCTTCTTCATGTCGACCAGTTGTACTATTAATTTGGCTGTTTGGTCTCCTTGTGAGAGATGTTTATTACCCTTTGCAAATCCGCGCAAGCTGCTAAAAATTTTCGCTTTTTACCTCCTTTCTTCTTCTTTATTGCTGTTTGCTGTACTACTTCTACTGATTTAAGTTTCTGTCTGGCACGGTATTCTTCTATGGTTAAAGGCTGAGGACGGTTAATAGGTGTTGGTGTATAATTAGGTGCTATGTTGATTGAGTTACTAGTTGGAGTGTATTTATTTTCAAGTAATTTTTCCCACTTCTGGAAAATTTTGTCTACCTCTTCCTGTGTTGGCATTTGGTTTTTTAAATTGAGCCAATTGAGAGTTGTAGTAATTTTAATTTGGTTTGGCAGGGTCTTTATTTTAATTTGGTTTGGCAGGATCGCCATGTGGTAAACTTTTAATTTTTTTGAAAAAAGAGGATTGAGTATTTCAAAGCTCTCCAGCCGATATATCAGCGTTTAAAACGCCTTTAAGGTTTTTTACAAAGCACCTCTGCCGATCTATCTTAGAGTTAACACTCCGTTATATTTTGAGAATTAAGTTCGAAATACTACTTGGTTGTAGGTCTAGATTAATTCTAATTTTATTCAACAACTTATTCTACTTAAATACTATTTTATTGATTATTCATCAATAATTTCTTCGATACTTATTGCCTATGTATTTTATCAATATATGTATGTTTATCTACATACATGAGTTATTGACAGGAATTGGCCTTGAAAGTAAAAAGTGCCATTTAGGCAATTTGCATTATACCATGGCAATGTACATTGAACTATAAATTTTGTGCAGTCTAATCACATTCTTCGACACACAAAAAGTTCGTTGCTTCGCGTGTGAGTTGGTTTGTTTACAATTGCCAAAGTAATAAAAAATGAAAAGTTCTTATGTTACAATTTAATAAGTTACAGTGCTGTACATGAATGTACATACACTACAAGATCTTCCTAAGGTAGATGGGAAAGTAATTGCGGAATTATTTGCCGTCATTTTCTTTAATGGGAACCCAGCTGATCTTAGAACGTCCACTACCTGAGTTTGAGCACAGATAGCTTCTTCGAGCGAATAACCTCCTGACAATATGTCATCGAAATAAGTGTGTGTACGCAATATTGATGCTGCTTTAGGGTCTTTAGATTCCGATGCTAATTGGAGAAGAGTCCGAATCGCAAGATAGGGTCACAATTCGCCCCAAAAGTTGGTAATCCTGAACAGAGCCATCAGGTTTAGGTTGGAATAGTATTTTCTGAAAGGGTCTATCGCCTGCGTGTACCAAGATTCAGCGATACATTTTTGCGTTGAATACCGCTCTTCTTTGGTGGTTTTGTGTTTTGGGCGAACGACAGCATTGTGAGGCAAATAAAAAGATCTATATTTACCATGAACTACGATATCAGGGGATGCAGTTTCTTCCATGCGGTGAAGTGTTAAGTATTCTTGTAGCACGTCTTTGTACTGAACTTGCAGTTCGGGGTCTTTGGCCAAAGTTTTCTCCATTCTGGAGTATTGTGCTCACTCCACAAACCGGGAGGAGCATACAAAGATCTTTTCGGGATATCCTTTTTTAAATGGTAGTCTCACAATATACCTGCCATCATCGCGTCGTAAAGTAGTTCTGGTATAAAATCTTTCACAAAATTCATCTTCAGATGACCTTATGCGAGAGGTTGGAATTTCCTCTTGCTCCAAGAACTTCTTTAAGAGCCCGTTGAGTTCAGAAGTTTCAGACACCACTACTGCAGACGTGAAAGACTGAATATGAGTTTTAATGGGACCACTGAGAACCCATCCAAAAATGGAGTTATATGCTGCTGTCTGACCACATATATTCTTTTTTACGCCTTCCATATTTATGAAATATTCGTAGTCGTTACCTAAAATCAGATCTATCTGAGACATCTGATTTCTCAATCGCTTTAGCACGGGGTATTTCGAAACTGCAGGATACTGGTTGCAAATTTGCATTATGAATTATACCCTGGTTGAAATTTTGAGTTCACCTTGTGGGTATTAATTTGTTTCCCCCAAAATACTTATATATGTGCCAAATCGCCTTGGGGATGACACTAATAGTCGTGGGTCTAGGTATGGTGCTATTTATCAGTATAGCCTAGTATAGTATAATTATGAGAAAAAACCAATGCCGGCAAGTGTGATTGGCAAAAAATGTGACAAAATTTCTTTGTAAATAGAGTTATCTGCTAAAAAAGGGGCTAGCGGGGTGTAGCACTAGATTAAGGTTTCTAGTTAAAGCCAGCAGATAACCTGATGCAGAAAGTTGAAATAGAAATTATTCGTGACTGACTTTCTATACTATAATAATAGGGGCTGCTGGGATGTAGCACTAGATACATGTTTTCTAGTTAAGGGAGTGAATATAGGCTGTCTGACACATGAGTACCATAGACCATCAAAAAAATTTCCGAAAACCTTTTCCTCACGAATCATTCACAAGCCATCTGTTTTCAAAGATCTGAATAATATAAATGCGATTAGAAATTAGCAGCAGCACTCATGGGCAGTCGGAAATATGTATGAACAAGACATGGCATTCCTTATGCTTCAGGGCTGATAAATAAATGCTACCCCCTCCTATTCCCAAGTATCACACAATAAAAGTAAAAAATTTGCTTGTTTTTAAATTCTGTTTGTTTAACCAAAAATTAACAGTTAAATGATACAATGCACCTACTGCATTATGTTTTTATACATGAACTTGCATTTTTTGTAAATAATACTCTCTTGAGTGGTTTTGTTTGTTATTGTTGTTTCTTATATTTATGTACTCGTACCTATTATTCTAAGGCAGACAAGTTGTTTAACAACTTTAAATAAAATAGTTAGCAAAAAGAATTCAAACAATCAACACGTCTTTTTATTTTCGCATACACATAAGTACTATAAAAAGTATAACAAAATGCCATTAATATCGTCATTGAGAGTATGCGATCTTATAGAGGTGTTACGGGAATGTGAATTATCAACGATCGGCTCGAAAGCTGAACTAATTAAACGCCTTATAGAATGTGAAGGTTCGGAAGAAACCGAAATAAACAATTCGGAGTTAAATGATAATTTACGATCACAAATCGATGATTTACGCGGTATGATGGAAAACATTATGGCTATGGTGCAACGTCAAACAAATAATACACAATCGTTAAGCACAGAGCGTGGTGATGTTACCGAACTTCGAAATGAATCAACCAATCGCGCCACCGAATCGAGAATCGCTACAACGGAACACGTATAGCGTAATGGAGATCGCAGAGATCCTACCTGAATACGATCCAACAAAGAATTCAGTTTTCAGCATCGAACAATTTATCGACAACGTCAGTATAAGTCAGTCCATGCCTCTGACAAAATGAAGCACTGCTGTAGTTTACCAGCAATCGAGTTTAACTATCCTATCGATAAAGATGAGAATGAAGGTAACGACGACGGCAGAGCCAAATCCAATCGAGGTCGATTGTGTTGAAGGACAGCTGACTGTGAGCGAAATACCTTTTGCAGTCATTTAAAATATGAACACAGACGCGAACAGTTGTTTCTCGCGAAAATGCATATTCTTTTTTTCTTTCCAACACCTTTTTTTTATTTAATAATAAAAACAAACAAGTGGTGGTTAGTTTAAATGTCTTTTACATGTATCCATACGCGATGGGTTATTGATACTAATAGTGTGTGAGTTACCAAATGCGTCTGCAATTGCATTAGCTTTTGCTGCGACGGGTTTTAAAACTTCATCAATGCAATTAAGATCTGAACAAAACGTGTTCTTTCCCTTTAGGATTCATTTCTATTCCTGTTAAAGTGGAATTTAATTAGACTATTTAACTGCCTTAAGATACCGTTTAAATGGGCTCTGTAAATCGAATCCCTACATCTCTGAAATTTATGTTTGAATTTATTTCTTTGAGCTATAAGCATTTTTGATTACTCTCTGCCACGGGTTTTTCCTCCCTACGGGAATCTTGCTAAACGCAGCATTAACAATTGAAATTAATTTATTTAGCAATAAATCTACGTTGCTAGAAATACACTCTCTTTAGTCAATGTTTTGGCGTATAATTTCACTTTCCACCCGAACTCCAATTACAGCCCGTTTGTACGATTATAAAAAGTTACTGTATTTAATTTATATTGAAACTGCCCATAAATGGAACAGGAAATCGGAACATGATCTGACTTTAAAATATTTGGGTGTGACTTTAAGTTTGAAAAAGGAATATTGGAATTAGATCGTTAAAACGTGCAGGCAAACAATGTCTCTCATTACCGGCTGTGTTATTAGATACACAGTTCCAATGTCTGTGATGTGCATTAAAATCACCACACATAAAAAGTCACAAAAGAAGTTTGTGAGTAAGTCTAAGCGCGCCTAACACTCCGGAGACGTCTATTTATAGTGACTTCTGCAGAAATATTTGCAATGCTTTTTGAGTTAATTTTAAGTATTAACTTATGAACTATGTTACCTTTTACCGCAATTAGTACTCCTCCGCCATGCATCAACCGGTCTTCACGATAAATTTTGTAGCTTCCTAATTGATGCTTGTGATGCGGTTTTAAAAACGTCTCATTCACCAACCAACAAACAGGAATCTTCCTGCAGATAATATTGGACTACGTGGTCCATTATAGCTGAAACGGACTAGTTACAACGTGGTCCTATGTAATGCAGTCATGGACTATCATTTTCAAACAAGAGCTTATTGCTATACGACAATTGTTCGTGCTTTTACGATAGTACTCATGCCGAACAAACTACTTGTGAGTGGTCTATTTTTAATGACATGGAATATTTTTTCGGTTAGTCCGATGTAGTGTGAACCTAGACTATATGGTCCAGCCCTAGGAAATCGTAATGTTAAATAGACCATGTTTTCTAAATATATTTGGGTTACTTTTGGAGTAGTCCTAGTCCTTTATGGAATATAATTTACATGCGTGTTTGGACTGGCCACGTTATCTGCAGGGCTTAGAAAAACACACAACTGATTTCATTAAAACAGTGGCAGTATATATTTAGGTAAATAAATGTTTATTTATTTAAGAAAACCAAGCAAAAAACGATTCAGATTAAAAAGTATATGTACAATGAAAAAGTTTTATGAAGAACTTTTACTAAAATGTATAGAAGGTGTCGTATCTTTAATAATATTTTGGTCAATCTTTAACCCTTTCACACTATAATACTCTGTATTAAAATTTGTCAAAAACCGTAATAATACGTGCAAGTGTGATAGTGAGAAAGCAAAATGTTATTAAAATGATAAATAATACGATAATAAATTTGACATACCATAAGACTGCCACTTTTTGAAATTTTTCTAAACGATAAGATGGGGTTTTTTTGTCAAATGCAGGCTCAAAATTTGCAGTGTGTTTCACATCATGTCGCAAAATTAATGAAATTTTGTGTTATTTGATGTTGCACTTTGATATATAGTATATATATGTATATACTTTAATGGCTAAACATTTTAAAAAGCCGGCTACATGAAACTGCTCAGCAGCCCCTTACTTTCGACTCATATTTTTCATTTTACTTGAGATCTGATAGTGTGAAAACAAAATGGTACGTTGGATTTTTTGACAGTCGCGAGAAATCTCCTTAGATTTCTTTCACACAAAATCCAATGAAAATCTTAAGACTTGTAAGTTATTGTGAAAGGCCCTTAAATAATAGCAGGAACAGTTTTTTATTGCTAAGTAATTTTTTGCATATAAGATACGTTCGAGAGTGCTGTTGTCTAATCTATTTCTATATTTAGTTTTGTTTAGATTGACTGTTGAGAATATTTGTTCAACATATGCTGAAGAAATGGAAAGACATATTAAGTTTTGAACAAGTTTTGACTGGACCGGAAAAGCTAGAATGTTGTCAGCAAAATTCTGCTTTTAACCAAAATGCACAGCTTAGATTATCTAGAGTTGTAAAATAGCATTGAATTTTATAAAATGGAGTTCTCCAAATTCATCTAAGTTTTGAATATCCTTTTCACTAATTAAATTTTTGAAAATTGTGTATTAAGCCGGTTAAGGAATTAACTGTTCCATTTATAATTTTCAAAGGGTCAAGACATGAGAGCTCTTTTAAAAACATCGTTAAAATCAAATTGTTTTATTATTTGTTTACACAAGTCAATGTAAAATGCCACACAATTTTCAATGAATTCATTTGCAGTGAGCTTTGAGCTACAAATACATATTTTTTTTAACAAAAACCCCCAATAGACTTCTTCGTTTTTAAGGTATTTGTTCCAGGGTAATAAATGTGAAGTAATTAAAAGCAACCAACAACAAACTGACACAAAACTTAACTTGTACTATAACAATTACAATAAAAGTTGTATACACTTGAAATTAAAAATCATAATTTCTATAAATTAGAAATCATAATTTGGGAATTTCTGTAATTTTTATTTGTACAGTTATGACATTTGTGCACTATACTGCCATCAGGTGAACATTTATTTTTGTTCGTTGTTATTCACGTAAGCAGTTCACACCATGACTCTTTTGCACCGTACATTTAACACTTGCTACATTGTGTAGGACCTATATTACTTTTAAAAGGCTTTCTGCAGTATATCGCAATGTAACAGAGATTTCTGATTTTTTAAAATTCACGCTTTGAAACGTGTTGCCTGTCAAAATCGATCAGAAAGATTGGCTGGTTTTTGAAAATGGAATTATGAGTGAGAATCAATAATGAGAATAACAATAAAATAAGAAAATTTATTGTTTTCAATATAAATTCTCACTCAGAATTTTGTTTTCATTTTCCAAAAGCAGGCAGCGAGTGCGTCATCTTCGTTTGATCTTTTCGTAATACGGTACTGCTTCAGCAACGCTCAGCTAATATTTATACGTAATTAAAATATATTCAAGGAATTTCACATCAATTTCAGATCAATAAATAAGGAAAAGTATTACTTGTTTGTTTTTTTTTAGACAGATTTTGCCTTTATCTTTCTCTTTTTTGCAGCTGAATAGCTCTTTTTAATTGGTCTTCACCCGGACCAGGGAATTTAGCGTTTATTGGTATGTATTCTGTAAAAGGGATAAATAAATAAACTGGAAATGAAATATATTATAATAATGTAACGTTTCGACCTTTCCGATAACGTTTCCTTGTTTGAGTTCTTCTAATTTGTTAAAAATAAAATCACAATGGGAATTGATTTTACTTAATGATGTTTTATATCCTTTAATACCACTCAGACAAGACTGACTTATTTGTACCTTGCAGTATTGGCTTTTATACCTGTTGACTGTTGAGGTTCTCGAACGTAGTAGAAAATTCCTCAGCATGACAATAAGCTTGCTTGTAATCTTGCGAATCAACTAACCAATTTTATGTAAATTTTAACCGTAATCCAATCGAGGGCGTTAGTCTTTGTTTACAATTGCTATGAAGATTTTTCATGCAGATTTCTTGAACAATCTTGTAGATTCTCGTTGCTGTTTCTAGGACTTTCTTGAATGTTCTGTTTCCGTTAGTTTGAATTTGAGTGCTCCCAAATTTGCGCATACGGTTGAATAAACTGTGCTTAATCTTCGCTGTATTTTTATGTCCGTTAAATTTGAATCTAAATTTGAATTTTGTAACAATATTTTAAATACATATGATATGACTTATGTTAGGAATTGAGCTTGTCACGTTCCATTCCCTTTGGGCGTTTTTTTTCTGTTAACGATACGAAACAGCACATATAACTCTGTTTGTTTTGTTTTGCTTAAAATAGAAAAGAGGTATGTAAGAAAAGATGTCAGAAATAATGGGAAGTTTTTTTAAATGGCGTGTTCCAAGTCCAAGTCTAGTTTGACTGAAAAAAAGATACTTAAAGAAAACAAGCAAAAGACCTTATTAAAAAAGAAAAAATCTTAAACAAGTGAAAAGTAAAAAATGAAGCAACAGTTTCAAAGAAGCAAAAATCTTGTAATACAAAAAAATCAAAAGAGTTAACCAAAAAGCAAAAGATTAAACAACATTTTTGGTACGAGTGCGTTGTTAAGACGCTGCAAGGAAATAGTTACAAGGCCGGCAATGTGCATATCGAGTACTGGAAAAAAGTGTACGTATATATAAATGTACTATTAAAATAGAAATTACTTAAACCTACTACATACCATAAAAAATGTGAAACAGTACAAAACCTTTTTTATGTGTTTAGCCAAATTTCAAACAAGGCAAAAGAAAATCACCGAAAATACTTCTAAACAAAAGGAAATTTCTTGAATTTTATAAAGTAAATTGATTCCTGTTATAAGCCAGAAAAACTATGTAAATGTATAACATAACCTAAAAATAAAAATAAGAAGAAGAAACTTCAAACAATCGAAAAGTTAAATAAGTTGTTGACCATAACACCAAAATTTGAAGTGCATTTTATTTTATTTAAGCAAATGCGAAAAGAAAATAGTATTAAAAGAACCTTAAAAAATGAAGATAAAATGAAGAATTTAACAGAAAACTCAAGAAAACTAAGTAGAAAAACAACAGAGAAAAACTATAATAAAGAACTAGTAACCCTAGAAGCTAACCCCGCCATTAACAGCAGCGCTGCAGTTTCAACAACTGCATCTTAGGCAGAAGGTTCTTCAAACCATCCCGCTATGCAGCATCATCACTCCCGACCGCAACAGTTGGGCAAGAAAAGAAAAATTATCTGAACAATATTTATTAACGTAATTAGCTTCCTATTATTATTTTTATCTAATAATTAATTCTATCATTAGTAATAAAATTTGTCATTTTCGTATACGAAACGTTTGCTATGAAATATTACCATATTAGCTTGTATTTTTCTCTAACACTTTACTGAAAAGGCACAACAACAATAAAAACGACAGAACCCAGCAAACATATTGGGGTATGATTTATGGCCGCTGTCAAGTTGGTTGTTTCTTTTCATTAAACATTAAAGTTATAATTAAATTCACTGAGATCTGTACATATTATTTTAAGATATATAATTATAAATTCGATATTAACATTGTTCAACAATAAAAACTCAATATGAATTCAGTATAAATACCTAACTAGTTCTTTTATGTGGAAGGTTTACGAAGTGCGGTAAGTGACCAAATATATGGTCACCTTAATGTTTACAATTGTTCCTCAATTGGTTCGTTGGTTGTCTACTCAATAAAATTTTCCCTTTAATTGCCTTTTTTAACTTTGAATACTTATATTTGACGGCTAATATTATAATGGCATACATTTAATTTTCTATGCTTACGCGCGATGAACCTTGGGTTGAGAGCCACGTCACTGAGGGTAGATAGAGCTGGCACAGAAACTACGCAACGCCATTTACCTTAAGTTTGTTCTTTTTATTTGAATTTTGACGGTCATTTATTACCCGTGTGCTTGAACATAATTAACCGCACGTAACACTTATGGGTGCGGAGTATAGATTTTCCAGTCTTTTGAGTATTTTTTTTGGCTCGGACACCATCAATGTTGTAGGCCATGATAACATTATTATATATATATTAAGTTTTTTTTCAACTACACATGGTTTAAGTATAGACTCTATAACTTCTACCTAAAAAATAATATTATTAAACACTATAAGATTAATATACAAGATATTCATTCATACTCACATATGCGACGTTTTAACAGACTTCAGTTGCTTTTTTATCTTTCTAAAAAAAATTTTTTTTTACTAAAAATTGCACGTTTACTGACCACGAACTTGCTTAATCAAAATAAATACTTAAAATAATTTTTTAAGCTATTGCATAGCATTTATCGCTGGCTTTGAGCGCAGCGACCGAATCAAGGAATTCCGTAACGAAACTAAGTTTGTTCTTAAATCTTTTGTTTTTTTAAGTATTTGAATCGCCTAGAGTATGGTAACCCCTATAGTATTGCCAGAACAGATTTTTACATGTAGGAAAACACAAAATTGCGTACTTACGAGCAATCGTGGTTGAAAAAAAAATAATACAAACAAACATACAATTCGTAGGTTTTTAAGCGGTATTTTCCAGATATTTAGAGGATATCAAGTCTCAAACTTATGTTTCTTATTTCACTTACCATAAACTTGTAAATAGTTTCAATGATAAAAATTTCTGAATAACCTACATGTATTGTAAGATAATAAAAATATTTTAAACGATATTAACTTCTTTTAGAGTACTAAGCATCAGTGATAAGCAATTTCACAGTAAAAATACAAATAAAATTACAAAAATACTTAAAGAAAATAGCTTTCCAGTAAATCTTATAAACAATCTAATACATGGCACTAAAAACAAACTTAAAAACCACAATTTACAAAATCATACAAATAATAACAATGAGCAAGAAAAAATTTTTTACGGTGTATCATTTATACCAGGCTTGACAAACAACAAAAAGTTAAAAACAATAATAAAAAAAGAAAACATTAAGTTTGCTTTCAAACCAAATTTAACACTCAATAAAATATTCACCAACATGAAAGATAAAATCAACAAACAACAACAATGTAATGTTGTTTACGAAGTCAAATGCAAAGGAAATGATGAACAAAGCTGTAATTTAGTCTATATAGGAACAACAAAAAGATCATTGGAAACAAGAATGTGCGAACATAAAAACGATATCAACAAACAGAAAGAGTCAACAGCACATACTTAACAGTGGACATACAGCAGATTTTGAAAATGTTAAAATACTTGATATAGAAAACAAAGGGAGGAAAAGATACACCATAGAGAGCTTGCGAATACAACAAAACATCAACAGAACTATGAACCTAAAAGAAGACACGAACAATATCAACACCAGCTATAGTGTTGCAATAAGTAAATTTTGACTGTGATATTAAATTTATACAGCTACTTTAACTAATTAATGTAATAATTAATTTTTCTAGTTTTGGTACTAATTTTCTGAAAAAAATGCTCTATATAATTATATACATTTAGTGTTAATTATTACTATGTAAGTAGATCATGAGTTTAGTGTGATTATATGTAATTTATAAACATTTTTAATTTAAAATAGACGAAACTCTTGATAAAGTCAACAAACAATTGACGAAACGTTGGGTAAAAATGTAATAAAAAATCTTTTATTGACATCAACTACGTTAGGCCTTATTAGCTAAAGATTTAATAATCGATAAACACGATATTAACTTCTCATTTATTCAATAAAAGAAAAAAAATTGTTTTCTTATCGATCACCACGCTCAAAAAGTTTAACTTGAATTTAGTATATCAAAGAAAAAACTTGAATTAATATCAAAGAAAAAAATACTGCATGAATAAATAATTATAATTGCATAAGATGATAAAAAATGATATGCAATAGTTTTGCCGCGGCAGTCCCCGAGTGCCACACGTCTTTTTTTCTTGTTGATTTTCTTTGGAATAACGGAGCAGGTTATTTCCACTCGCAAAAAAATGAGGTTGAAGGCATTAACATATCCATGAGAGAGAGTTTCAAAAGGCGAACTCATGCATTACTTGTGACAACTGTAGTAGGTGGTCGATTTTGCGTTAGGGTAAAAACAGAATCGCAGACAACCACTTACATGCACACACACAAACTCTTTCACACAAACACATAAAAAACTATAGAGTGACAACACTGTACTTCCAAATTTGTGAGTTTGTTTCAATGAAGTATTCGAGCCATTTGTTCATGTATTGTACTATCGGTCACTACCAATCCTAAGTCATTTCACACCAGCGGCTCTACACTTAATTACCTCAATTCTTCTTACTTATTTCTCGTTTCTGGATGGCTTTTCTCCTCTGTATGTTTTTAAGCAGCACATTGTTTTTGTAATGATAACGTCGTTAGCAATGCAGAATTATGACAGGCTTATTCTGCTTTTGCAGATGTGTTTCCCATTTTTCCATTAAAATCGCCCAGAAATGTAACTTCATTTGATATATGTATTTTAAGTGTTATTTTGTAGAACCTCGAAAAATTTTAAATTTTTCTCATCGTTGTTGAAATAAAACATAATAATCCCGGAAATGTGGTTCCGTCCCGGGATCTTTTTTATGAACGCAGAAACCTGGGATTAAAAAAAACAGTCGCGCTCTGGCATCCCTAGTAAGATCAAACTTCAATTCGTGGTTGCCAGAAAAGTATTAAATGGCAACTAAAGTAGACAACCATTAATATCGGCTGCACCAGCAAACTAAGTTGCGATTGCCCTCCGTAATCGACCACTTATAAAATATTGAAACTTAAGCAAAACTCACTAACCAGTCATATTTTTTATTTTCTTGTTTTACCATTTCTAGATGTTATAAATTCAGATGTTGGAGTTTTTCAAAGCTAATATGTATACTTCTTTCTATTTTATTTTTAGTACCTTAGATCCTGGTAAAGCTGATATTAAACTGGCTATTCAAGACATTTTGTTTGGAATGGGGGCATTTAATGTAGAAAAGTCGAAGACTTTATGCTTAGTTGGTCCTGAAAATAACGGGAAAAAACTGTTATGTAACATCATAGCTTCTGAATTAGGTAAATAATAATTTTACATATTAATCTATATTATTATTTTTCCTGAAATTATTTTATTTATTTTGAGCCCATTGTGGGTTAATACTATCCTTGTTCCAAATTTCACAATTACTTTTTCTATTATATACTTTACCGATTCTAGAGAAACTTTGGATACGCATTGAGTACTCGTGCAACATTATTAGGTGCATAGTTCACTTACAAATTTAGCGAAACTGAAATAATGGTCATGGCATCTCCACCAGTGATGTAAAAAAATCGTTTTATGTATAAATACTACTAACGACCGCTTTTGTTTGAATTATTGTCTATTATGTATAATTTTATTGATGGACACAAAGATTTCGGAAAATAAATCTTCCAGGGTTTCCTTGAGTTTGACGTTTGGTTTAAAATTTTGTTTGTTTTTTACTCCAATAACTGGTGACATGTGTTTGACTTTATATGTATCTTCGCTGTTTGTAATATTGTTACGTTTAGACCTTTTCTTAAACGTTGACATATTTGGGTTTTTTTAAATTAACTCAAAAACAAAAACACAGATTTATTTATTTATTTATCAATAGGAATAAATACACGCTAAGTGCATTCACAGCAGCATGGAATCTAGTATATTTTAATTGAAATCTCTATTAAAATGTATAGCGTTTACACAGGCTTATTCGTGAAATTTATGAAGATTTCGTAACCATTCCAATAACAGTTGATTGGCATAATGAAGTGTCAAGCTCCATACAAAAAATGTTTAATCAAATACAAAACAGCTGGCGCACTCACGTTTTAAAATTTCATTATAGATCAGCGTAGTATTTTTCAGTATATTTTGGCAAAAACTACAGTGATGTACACTGAGTACTACCAAATTTTGGGTAGATTTCATCAAAATCTAGTCGCGAAGTAGATTTTGTAATATATATCGAAAATTTTGTCGAAATCAACAAGATTTCCTCGAAATCTCGTAAGAACTAGATTTTGGTTTATTGTTAATGCCATATCACATAATTGTCTTTGATTTTCGAAGTTCACATAGAGAAGTTGCAAACAGGGTTCTCAGTTTTATTTAATACCTTATCCCCAATTTGAAATTTTTTAATCGCCAAAATGGCGAATTCATTTCTTATCCCCAAAAATCCCCACAGATAAGAATTTTCAAGCTTATAAGTTTACAAATAACAAAAATCTTTATCAAATTTAATATTTCTCAATCACAACAGATAGATTTTTCTGGAATATTTAACGTTTATATGCAAAAATTTTTAATTAATATAAAACTTTTTTTGTTAACAAAAGTTGCAAAATATTGAATATTATCACGCCTTTTGTTATTTGTTAATTTATAAATTGGAACTTAATCAAAAAAGGTCGAAACAATTATTATAATCTCATCCCACATATCCGTAAAAATGAAATAATATTATGTCAAAGGAAATACATTCATTTATTTATTTACCTAATTAAATGCATTTGCGTAATATTATTAGAATTAAGTTATACTTTGAGCTCTAAATATTTACATTAAAATGCAATTTTGTTGTACATGTTGGTTGTAAAAAGTTTTAGCATTTGGGAAGATGGAATAAATTCGGCACAGCAAACTGAATTATTTTTAAGATGTATATTTATCTATTCTAAGAAGAGCTTCTAATAAGTCACACTGCATTTTGTTGCGAATTTTTTCAATGTTACCATAATCAAGCAGCAATATGTGATTTTGTACATGAATTTAAATACAAAAGAGATAAACTAAATAACAAGATTTGTAATAATATAACATACCCAAAAATCCTCAGCGAAAAAAAGGGCTTTTCACCAAAAAATTCCATGTGGATTTTACCGACATATTTATTCCCAATTACAAAAAAGACCCTGTTTCGGGACAAATACCTAAAACTGAGAACGCACACAATAATGATTGTAAAAAATTTTAGTAACCAAGAAAACTTGCTAACTGTATTAGAGTTGTGAAATATAGACTTTTTGGATATTTAGTACTTAATACTGGTAGTTTGTTGAGAACTCGATGCTAAAAAGTAGTTACTCAAGGAATTAATAAATACATCTCAAGGATGTAAAACTTTAAGATGTAAAGAATAAAATTTTATTTTTTAATTAAAATGTAATAAAAACGTATGTTTAAACTTGCCACACCCGGTATGCTTCGCTACACCCATACACATAAAAGTAACATTTATAAATATAAATTATTTATCTTTATATCCTACGTCTAAAATTTCATTATTTTACACACGGAAAGTTTACTTTGAAAAGTCTTAATTCTGCTGGTATAATGAGAGAGAGAAATACTTCATCTTTGTCTTTTTCCAAGACTTTGAAAAGTGAACTTTTCGCGTGTAAAAGGGTAGACAATGGCTATTGTTTAATCTGGAGATTTATAATATTATTTAATCAAAGCATAACTCTTCAAAAGATCCGATTTCAATACCATAATTATACAAAGCTAACTGCAAGCAAACCCTTTCGATCACTTGTAGGAATTATACAATAATCAATATTTCGGTTGTGCAAAAATATTATGGTACCAAACTGCAAGCGAAACCATTCGAACAAAAAAATATTAGTACTTAATTTCAATACGTGAACATATCGTCAAAGAAATGAAGATTTATAGCATGCTCATTAGCCGGTGTTGAGGTTTGAATAACAGGAAGTGTTTGTCGAAAGTAACCAGGTTAAAATAAGTACACCTCCAAATAATTTCGGATTACTTCTGAAATCCTGTAAGGCACAGTTTAGAGTTTCTAAGGATTTTTTATGTGCCATAGTACGTAATCATAAATTTTTGCAGGACTTTGCCCATGGAAGAATTTTTTTTAACATTGAATGTGTAGTCTCCATTTATTTGCCATTTTAATTTCAATTTAAGAGCTAAATGCGCAGTTATTCCACCATTCAAAAGTGTGGCCGGAATGCCGGATAGATATCGAAAAGTTAATAGCTAGCCTGTAAGGGGTACCCTCTAAAATTTGATAGAAATGGTAATTTGATCTAAGATTAAATTTTGAGAGCTTAACTATTGAAGTTGAATATGGGAATAATATTAATTGCTTTGCATTTAGGTACCCATTTCCCCCTCGTATAACGCCAAGATTTTGCTGAAAATCTCACGTTATTGTAAGAGCAACACACATCAAATTTAGAGATCCTAAATCTTATATTTGTATAGTTATCAGCAAACGACAAAGGTATACAATTTTCAATACATAGCACATATCGATATTTAAAAGTGTAGGATTATTAAAATGTAGGTGTACAAACAAATACGTTCACAGAAAGCTATGACTACAAACGGGTTCCATTATAAATAAGTGCGCATATCGATAGGTGTAGCATAAATAAATAGATAAATAGGAATACGTACAAATATAAATATTAATCGAAGGGTATCCATATATGTACATACATATATGACTATAAGAGACAATGTTGTAGCGTTTGAAAAAAATTGTTTACAGAACTATAATAAAAAGAAAATTTATTTTCAACTTATATTTGTTTTAGGCAAAAATTGCATTTCTTTATTTGGTATTAACTTTTTGAGTAAAAATAATGTTTGCATAAAAATAAGGTCTGTTTAATTCATGCATATTAGATCAATACTCTGTGTTCATCTTTTTATAAAATATTAAAAATTCAATAAAGCAATAGATCATTTGGCAATAATCGCGAAAGTTCGCCAAATTTTCCAAAAATTTTAAAAGCCGTAAAATCTTCTAAAACTAGCTACAAATGCAAGGCATGTGAAAAAATCGGAAAAAGCTGCAAAAATTACCAAAATTCGCAATAACTTCCAATCACTGGGATAATTAAAATCAAATCATACAATTTTTTGCGGATTTTCGAAATTTTTACAAGCACTTGCCTTTTTCGTTTCGATTGATTTTTGTTTAAGGATCTTCATCTAAACTTTTTCCTTGTTTTCTTATTTTAAGTGTTTGACATTATGTGTGCTGGGTAACTCCCTCAGCAATACATCCTCATTTTTATTTTTGAACGTTACTGGTATAAATCTTCATAGAACTCTATACAAGAAATCTCCTTCATAAAATTGACCGTAGGACAGCTGGGCCTATAAAAAAACACAGAATAGGACACATAACAAAATAAAGTCATTTGGCTATATCTCATTAATTATTGGACCTAGTTTTGTTATTTTCAAACCGAGCAATTTTATGAAAAATTCCAAGATAATGGGCTAAAATTTATGTCTCTATATTGTGTTGAGGCCTTAATTTTTAGTACACCAAAATGTAGCAGACGGACATCGCTCATTCGACTTCACTATCTATAAGGATCCAGAATATATACACTTTATGGGGTCTTAAACGAACAATGAAGAAATTACATACGTAATGACAAACCTATATATCCCTTTTCCAAATTTTTTGGTGAAGGGTATAAAAATTTGATTGCCGCAGATTGGCGAAAAATGAATTTGTGTCATTAATTGCCGCAGCCCAGTCATGCGATTGTTCTAACTTGCGGCAACACCAACAAACAGCTGTTATGGTAGTTTTTAGTATGTTTTGTTTTACGTGCAAATTTTTTTCTTTAGCATATTGATGTAATTCTTCATCGTAGCTTTCAATTGGCCTCTAAATTATTATTAATCGCTCACTGCTTATTATAGTAAAATAAATACAATCTACGAGATGTATTTTAAACTTAATAAATTTAACTAAAAAAACCCAATGTTTATTTTGCGACTCGGTTTTATGTTGCTATTCTATCTTCCCATGAGTGATGGTGGCTTATTGGTAGCTGTTTACGAATTGACGCTAACGTGTTCTTACTATTGGAGTTGTTGTATGCAAAGCTGTTTTCATCTTGTGTGCCTGGTTGTTCTTCTTTGCAATTTTAGTTTGATCTCGATATCGAATGTGATAAGCTCATGATCACTACCGATGTCAGCACCTCTTCTCTTTCAGATATCCCTTAAGGACCTTCTTCATCTTCTGCTCACGCATATGATCAATCTGATGGCGTGACTTGCCATTAGGTGATGTCCAGGAATACTTGTGTACCTCTTTATGCAGGAAGATAGAGCCACCGATGATGATTTGAAATGTCTGGCATATTTCAATTAATCGCACTCCTTTGTTGTTTCTAAATCCACAACCGTGCGTTTCAATGGTAGTGCTGATGTTGATATTGTCACTTCCTACCTTCGCGTTGAAGTCACCCATTACTATTATGATATCTCCTCTTCGAATCTGATTGAGCGTGGTTGTAAGTTGTCCATAGAATTCATCCTTCTTTGTCGCTTATTTATGGTGATATGTCTTACTCTGCCCTTGAAGCGAGTCATTATTATTCGGCCATGTTTGAAAAGAATTTCTGATTTTCTTTGATATTAGGATTCCAACACCACTATCTTCCTTTCCACTGTAAATAACAGTATTACCAGTTCCAGTGATAAATTCGCCATTATCATTCGATCTCATTTCGCTTATGCCTAGGACTTCGATCTTATATGATACCATTTAATGTTCTAGTACATTCCATTGCGCTATGCGCGTCCCTTTTCATATGCCAAAAGCTGTTGCTATAAGATCCATGTTTGTGTGTAAGTAAGTCTAATTCTGCTGAAATCATAATTTGATGGAGTCATCATTTATGTATGAAAATTTCATTACTGATGATTAGTTATTCCATTTAATGTTACTCTGTCGCCTACTTCAGCGTCATTGGCTGCTGAGAAATGCTGTTTTCCATTTATGTATTCTTGTTTTTTTTTCAATGGTGCTGGAAAAAGCGAGTAAGTAATAATATATCGCTCCTTTATTGCAATGTAGTCATATCTCAAAAAACGTGGTTTTTGAGTTAAAAATGCAGAACTATTCATTTCTTGTGAAAAATTCATATAAATATCTTGCTTACTTACTTCTTGAGGGGAAAGCATTTTTTTATTTTTCCATTAAGCTGTGAGTATATTAAAAACTTTAAGCTCGTTTTCTGAAGAACGCTTTTTTATACCTATGTATATGGAATATGGAATAATTAATCATAAGAAATGTTAATTTCATACAAACCAAAATTTATTTAATTTATAAAAGTTAATATAGAAGCAATTTTCGTTGTGGTCAATTGTAATTAAATTAAAGATTTGTATAATTGTCTTCGCAAGCAAACTCAAAAAAGAGAGTGGGGGTGCTGTTGACTGAAGTGATTAGCGCGTTGACTACCAAGCAAATAATGTCTAAAAACGTGGGTTCGAGCCCAGCAAGCCATATTATACTGCATTATTCTGACGTACATTAGTGGGTTATTGTATTAATTGTTGTTGGACTGTTTAAGTGACTGGTAACTGAACAGTACCGACAGCAATTAATACTGGTCTATGCTAATGATGACCACAGCGGACAGTGTCGTGATTTCATATAACATAACCAAATTTGAAATTTAAAAAATTTTGGAGCAAGGATTCGTGTCCTTCCCATATATCCTGAAATTCAAAAATGTCGAACATCATATTAAATTTTATTCAAACCATATTAAGGACACTCTAAGCTCAAAAGTGTCCTTTTTCAAAACATTATAAAAAATTAAAGAAAACTAAATTTCTTAAATTATAGTAGGACACGCCCACCTCCCAAATTTCATTAAAGTTAAAAGTGGTGTAAAAATTATTAGAATTGGTAAAAAAGAGGTGCAATAAATAAGTGCAACAAATTTTAGATAATTTTTTCAAGGACATTTTCCCCTCCCATACATCCTTAAAAATAAAAATTCGTAGCAGTAACACATCTATCCAGTATTTATTCCAAATTATAAAAACTGATCTTATATTACGAAATAAATACATGTAACTCAGTTACAATGTAGTGGTATTTTCTATGATATCAAATTCTGAATAACATACTACAACGAAACATAAAATTTAAAACTTAAGGAAAAATTCTTTAGTTTTTAAAAATTTCTAAAAACATTATTAGTACAAATGATTTAACAAATAAAAATTAGGCACTTAGATTTGCATTACTACCATCAAATGTCCATTTACACTCAAATATTAAATAATTTTTTAATTCAAAATGATTTAAATATAAAAATCTTTTTGCAGTTAGATGTATGTATAAAAAATGATTTGGGGAGAAACTTATACAATTTTTTCTGTAGCAACAATATCATCGGGTATAAAATTTTTCTTTGCATTAGAAATGCAGTAAATGAAGGAACATAATTTACAACAGACCTCATCATTATATTGTCAACATAAAAGGTTCATATCAATATATAAAGCCAAAGCTTTTTATACAGAAATTGTTGCTGCTTTCTTAGTTGCCTTTGCAGCTGAAATTAGTTTTGTCCTACTCGAACTTTCTTCATATCTACAGAAGGTCTTGAAACCTATTCAATATACCCAACAAACAACTTACATTCGATATGAATCAATTTTATTTTCTTTACAACATTTATATAATTACACGCCCTACTACGGTTATAAATACTTTTGTAATTTTTGAAATTCTCATTAAGTTTTTAAAAGTTTTTGTATAAGATAAGAGGTTTAAAACCTTTCAAAAATATGATTTAAGGTCTACCCGATGATTTGGCATTGGAACCAATGAAATGCATGTATATAGACTAGATAAAAAACCCTCAACAAACAAAAGTATTTGAAAATCTTTAAAGAAAGATATCGAGACAATCTCTATTAATAAATTTAAAAAATAATATTGATTGTATAAATTGTTCTAGTGATGTAAAAGCAATCAACAAATCTCGTTATTCAAATACTTTTTTATCAGCTATAAAATCTAAATTACAGTTTTACGAATGAATATAAACCATAAAGTTGTATCATTTATCGCCATTTATTTTATAAAATTAATCACAGTGTATTGACATTCTTAAGACTTTTTCTTTTTTCTTTTTTTGTAGGTGCTCTTTTTATTAATTTGAGTCCTGAGAAAACGTTTCGTTTTGCCGAAAATCTTAAACATTTTGTCAATGTTGTAATGAAAGTGGCCAAAGCTTGTCAGCCGACAATTATTTTCATAGAAGAAGTTCATAGAATATTTTGGGAAAAAATTCCAAAGGATCAAATTGATGTACAACCAACCCTGCTCAAGAATGCCTTAGCAAAAAATATATTGAAATCAATTGGAAACAGAGATAAAATAATGGTGCTGGGCACAAGCAGTTTACCTTGGAATGCTAATAAAAAATTTAATAAGGTTTTTCCAAATATTTTGATGATTCCTGAATCAGATTACGGAACAATATTTTTAATGTGGCTTGAACTTCTAACTCAAAATATCAACAGAAATTACTTCGAGGAATCTATTTTATCAGTTTTAGCCAAACTATTTCAGAAATACAATACTGGCGATATCGCTAATAATGTGATAAGCACTTTAAATATTGAAAGACGTTTGAGATTACATGCGAATCCACTGAGCCCAAATGAGTTTTTAGATTATTTTCTTTTAAATTCAAACCCTCTATTTGCTCCCAATGAAAAGGTTAAGCTAACTTAACTTAATAGCTTGGTTGGCAACATAGACAAATAGCGCTAATAATAAAGGATTTCAATAAACTTCGGTATCGAGAAACTATATCGGCATCTGTATACCTTTACCAAAGATCCTGTATCAGCCTTTAGCTGGTGAGGACTGCCCTTTTTTACACCAACAAACATGAAAAGTTTCCTGAGTTTTATGTGCTCTTTTTAAGTGAACATTTGCCACAAAGGAGACCACAGATCACACGTGACTGCATGCTGTTGGAGTTTTAGTTGTTATTATTCTACATATCTCTGTCACAGGATAATCTGATAGTACATGATCTCATTTCATTTATAATCTGATAGGAAAAATCTGATTTAAGCTAAAACATGACATCATTGTTTCATGTCTGGTCTACCCTGTGTATTTGCTTAGAATCATGCGAGGCAGAGTTTTAAAAAAAATAAATTGGCAACATTGTTATTGCGTATTAAAAAGAAAACGAGATATGATAGCGAGAACTACGAAATAAAGATGGTTTCAATGAACAATCACTTTGTGTTAACGGAGTGAAATTCGTATAAATAATGCAACAGCTTATTTGGTGTTCGGATTTTTATTCGAAATAGGGTTTTAGTCAATGAAAATATGAATACGTTCATTGTTGACCATGTCCATGCAACTCTTTAATATACAACCGATGTACAAATTAATACATGTGCTGAAAATGTCTACTCTGCAGATAATATTGGACTACGTGGTCCATTATAGCTGAAACGGACTAGTTACAACGTGGTCCTATGTAATGCAGTCATGGACTATCTCATTTTCAAAGAAGATAGTACTCGTGCCGAACAAACTACTTGTGAGTGGTCCTTTTTTAATGGCATGGAATAGTTTTTGGGTTACTCCGATGTAGTGTGAACCTGGACTATATGGTCCCGCCCGAGGACATCGTAATGTTAAATAGACCATGTTTTCTAAATACATTTGGGTTACTTTTGGAGTAATCCTAGTAATTTATGGAGTATAATTTACATGCGCGTTTAGACTAGTGGCGTTATCTGCAGGGCATATGCATTATACGCACACTTTTGTGATGGTGTGTCTTTCACATATTAAATATAAAATTTCATTTTTAATACAAAGACATAAAAGGTCTGGGTTACTCTAGTAAAATATATCCGCATAGAAACATAAATGTGAAAAACAAGGCCATTATTGATATCAAAAAGAGGACCAAGTTCTTGATTGGTAAAATAGCATTTCAATTCTAGGCAAACTTCTAACTTGACAAGTTTCCATCAAGAATTTTTAAGTGCAAGTATTTTATAATTAATAAGAAATATTATGTACTTAAACCCACAAATTAGATTTTGTAGGTTTGAAAATGAAAAAAGTTTTTTCCAAACAATTTTTAAAAGTAAAAATTATATTTACGGACCGACTTAAATTATTTTCAGTGAAACGTTCATAAAAGATCTGCTTCATAAAATCGACCGTAGGACAGCTGGGGCAAATAAGGAAAAAAGTTTTTCAGCTATATCTCATTAATTCTTGGACCGAGTTTTCCAATTTTATATTCCAACAGAATTATTTAAAATTAAGGTCTTTAAGTGGTGTGAAGGCTTCTTGGTAAACACAACAACAAAATTTTTTATTGAAAGGTATAAATTAAATTTTAAATACACATAATGGCGCTAAATTAATCAACATATCGGAAGTTGTAATATTTTTTGCAAATAGAGTTGTTGTATATCAATCATAGTTGACATTTGTGAACTTGTCAGCTGCTGTATACAAATAGACAAGCAATGGAGCGCTATACTCCGCAAGAAGTGCATGGAATAATTTTATGTTAATTATAGTCCATTATGAAATTATGAAGTTTCGCGAAGAAATCGGCAACATACACTAAAATTAAACAAAAATTACTAAAACTATAAAAAGGATAAAAACTTGGGAGTGCCAAAGCGGAATTGCTTAGAAATGGATAAAATAGTAAAAAGGATTATATCATAGAAAAAATTTAAAATAAACAAACAAGATTTTAACAAAAAAATGCAAAAATCGATTAAATCTATTATATAAATAGGCAAAGTCAAAGTTTTGGATCACCTTTCTCGTTTATTTGCCAACCAATTTTCTTCATTCCTTTAGTGATCCCATACATATGTATATTACTTAAATCGATTCAGTATTGAAGGAACAAAAGGGTCCTAAAGGTGACACCACTACAAATGCTAAAAATACACACATACATTCACTTATGTATTAGTTTAATTAAAAACATAAGCAAAGCAATGATTGCTTAAAAGTACCTACCATGTGTATGCATGAATCAAGAAAACAAGATTGCGCATTGCGCAGGTCCGTTATTTTGTTGTGTGTGATTGGGTTGTGACGTAGACATATAATATGAACTGTAAACAAAAGTACATTTGTGTATGGAGAGTAAGCCGAAATGTAAAATTTGGTAGCCCGAGGAAGCCCTTCTTCAAATAGCTCCAAATCCAAACTCACAAGTTTTACTCAACTGCATCTCTTTTCTGTCCGTTTAAAATTTTGTTCAATTCGATGCACCCGTTTCGAAGATATTTAGTTATTTCCAGTTTTACGCCAACAATTTCTTACACTTTTTACAAAAAACATTCATTTGTATTCTATGATGACGTAGATGCGCAGTAGAATTTTATTTTGTACAACTGAGTGCACATGTATGTATATGAGTAATAAGATTTTTCTCTTCAAAGGAGTGAAGTTAAAAAAGAAAACGAGATCAAAATTGAAAGAGATGAGAATTAAATATGGATGTACATGTTCATTACGTATGGATGTGTTACCTTCAAGTAAAAACTAAACAAAATAAATGTGCGTGTTGTATGCAATTTTATTTTGTTTATCATTTTTTCATGAGGAATGAGAATGAGCAATTATTTAGTTTTTATTTAGTTTTTTCTTTAATTGAATGCAACTAAAATAGGCAGAATTCGAAAATAAACTGTACATTATTTTGTGATTTGTACACATACCCAGAAACGATATCTATTTTTTAGTGATTTTGTATTTTCACACAACCCGAACACAATATATTGCAACTTTTTAAAGCAAGTAACATATGTACATACTCATATATACATACATTACGTAGCGTTCTATTTTTCGACCTAAAACAGTACAATTGTACTGGTTGTGTACCAAACACATTATTTTTTAGGCCGCTGCAGTGTTTTTTTCATAATATACACAAATTTTTATATTTGTATTGGGATGAAGAAATTAAACGTGATATTTTAGCCTTTATGAAAATACCGATAAAGAATTTAACCAAAAACTATAAATATAGAAAGATGTTGCACTCTGATCATTTAAAAAATCAGAAATTATGAGTTGTTGGAATCGTGCGGTAAGCAACAGAGGGATGCATTTTCTGTGAGCGAAACCAAAAATTAAGAGAGCACAATAAATGTAAAAATCATGAATCACGAAAACAAGATTGCGCACTCAGCCGTACAAAATTAATTTCTACTGCGCATCTACGTCAACATAGAATACAAGTGAGTGTTTGCTCTAAAAGGTGAAAGAGTTTTTTGCGCAAAACTGGAAATAATTACACATGTAACTTCTAAACGGGTGCATCGATTTGAACAAAATTTTAAATAAATAGAAAAGAGATGCAGTCGATTAAAACTTGATTATTAATCTGGCATACGTACAAACAGCTTTGCTCTGATAATACTCAACAATAATCAAAGCTAAGTTCGACCACAGGTGTTAGCGCAGCGTGAATTTCTACACAGCAACATTCCAGACTGGAACCACAAGAGACCTAGCTTCCGTCGAGAATATCTGCTGTGGCTGCCGATGTCGCTAAGATCTAATTAACATCAACCAGGTGCTACGGGACTTATCATGGCCCCAAGGCGGTGCTTGCTGAACATTTGGTTTCAAGGATGATTGATTTTTACCATACTGTATAATCGTATAGGCCTACTAAATCGAAGGTACAGCATGCACTCTATATGTGTGGAGTAAATGAATTTGAAAATAGCATACTTTGCCTGTTTTGTGGCGGTATTTAGAATTTCAAATCAAATATTTTAGATCAGCCTCTAAAATAAAAAAAGGATTTGATTGAAACCCCTATGAAATACTTTTTTTATTTGAAAATTGATATAAAAAATTCATAATTCATAACATAAGAGGATTGCTCTGATTTTCAATAAAGAAATTAAAATTAACGTTATTACAAATTGCATGCAGGCAAATAAAATGCTTCTGAAAATTTGACTAACTGCCTTCCTGGCCACATTTTTTAACGGACGCGTAACATTTAAAATCCACATTAATTATATTAAAATTATCTAAAATTTGGAATTTCGTAAAAAATTCACTATATTCGTCCAATGCTCCATATAACGCGCATGGTTTAATCGTTTCGAAATTTTCAACTTTTAAAATATTGAAAAACGAACATGAACTTTGACAGCTCTCCGTATGCTTAAATAGAGCGCTCCAAATTTAAACATTCTTAAAGCTAAGTCCCCTATGATTTTATTTAAGATTAAAACCCCGAAAGAATTTAAAATGGCAAAGTTAATCATATTCCACCCTAAATGCTCTATTGTCAATTTGTGATAATCTCTTTATTAAAGGACAACTTCCTCAGTCTTATGTAAGCTCGTACGTGTTTTTGTTCTCGGCAACCTTGTTTGTATTAACATACATATGTATGTACATTTTAGAGATGGGTACGGCTCACGTGATCAGCGTGAATCACGCGTGATCATGTATGATCGTGAGCAGTTTCTTGTTTCAATCACGTGAGCGTGCATGAGCGTGAGTATAAAAAACTTAACGTGAGTGAGCGTGCATGAGTAGATTTTTTGCGTGATTTTTTCGATTTTGGAATTTTTTTCATATTTTTAATAGGTGGTTTTCAATTTTGTCATGAAGACATGAAACGTTGGCCCGGTATGTATTAATGTACTGATCTGAGTGAACGAGTCAAAGTAGCAGTATAAGTCCGAGTTTCGACTGGCGAACATTTAAAAGAAAAACATCTGCGATTCTCTTTCGTTTTTTAAATCGCGTTCACACAGACGAACAAGACCAGAAATTTTAAGTTTTTACAAAAAGCTAAAGATCTTCCAATTCTGCAAATATTTTCAAAACGTATACTGTGTGCACCATCCATCTCAGCTGAAGGAGTTTTTTCAACGCCAGGAAGAATACTTGATGAGATGTGAAACAGACTTCTCGGGAAAAATGTTCACAAAATTTTATTTCTGCACAATTTTATTTATCCACGAGAGGACCCGGCAAACGTTGCTTTGCCATTTAAATAATTTCTAGAGAATTTCTAGTGTAGAAAAAAAATAACTAACTTTTTGGAAGTGTGTAAGGATGTGGTATATAAGTGAACATGGCGGTGTGAACGATGAGGAAATATAAAAATAACAAAACACCAAACATTATTTTTTTTAATTTATTATAATTTATTTAAATTATTACATAATCACCCTTATTCCAATTGTCGTCGTCAACGTCGCCGTCATTTTATTGTCAATATCATTTTGTTTCAACGTCGTCATCAATTCAATAACATTTTTGCATTCTATAACAGGATGACGACGACGTTGACGATTTATCATTTATGTCAACATATCAAACACACATCTCTAAATATTTGAAACAGCTGTGTGGTTTTTTGTTGATTTTGCACAAAAATTTTATTCAAAGTTGAAATGTTTTTTACTTGTGATATAAATTCAGAGTCGAGTGATGATGAAAATACAAGAAAACAAAATCTCATATTAGAACGAAAGCTTCTGAGACAGAAATTAGACATATTTAACCTACCGGACAGCAAGGGAACACCAATTTCAGTCTATTGCTTTAACGATTATATAATTTTTTTTTAAAGGTTTGAAAGTTACTTTAGAGTACGTTAAACTTCAATTCTCGCCAATCCTATTAAAAATTTTATTTTTATGTTGCCTTTTGTCATCCATCTCCTAAACGTATCGGTGAGCCAAGAGAATTTGAAACTCTTGCGATTTCTTCCCATGGGCCTCTTGGAAGAGTGCCTCTGCAAAATCCCACTGCAAGAGAGGGATTCTTCTGCAACTCTTCCACTAATATTTCAAACTGAGTTGCAGTTGTTATTTTAAATTTTTCAGGTTTTTCCATTTTTCAATTTAGGTATATTTCAAATAAAGTCAAGTCGTTATGAAAAATGGCGACGACAAATTCAAAGTCGTTTCAAAACAACATCGCCGTCAAATTTTCTTGTAGACTACAAATTCTATGTTGACAGTCATCGATAATATACGATAACGACAAGTGGAATAACAATTTGAAGCAAACAAGGCAAAACAATAACGTTTTGTATTCATGTTGACAACTGGAATAAGGGTGAATATTAATCTCAATGCTACAGCGGAACAATATTTTTTGTTAGCCCGTCTTTAGCTAATACCCACTCGAAGAGCATGCAACGTATAATTGTCCGGGTGAAAAACATGGTGTGCTCAAATCTAAACCACAAACAGACATTGTTTGGCCTTGGGATTTATAAATAGTCATTGCAAATGCCAATCTAATCGGAAATTGAATACGCTTAAATTGAATTGACACATCTGTTTGTATAATAGGTATTCGTAGTATTAATATACATATTTTCACCTCGAAACTTGCCATTTAAAATGGTGGTTTCGATAACGTTTTTCATTAATTTTTTAATGACTAGTCGCGTTCCTTTGCACAGCCGTGGTGGGTTTAAATTACGAAGCAAAATAATTGGAGATCAAACCTTCAATTGTAAGTTATGCGTTGGCATGCCTGGCAAATCCAGTGAATTCAAAAACTCTGTTGGAAAATTTACAGCTTCAGTGGCATCGCAAATCAATAGATTTATGTATATGATACAAAGTCCCCTGGCAATAACTGTTGTATCTTCAGATTCAAAATGTCAACGTCCACATTTTTTGCCGCTAAAATTGCTCTTTCTGCAAGCCACTTGAGGTTTATGTAATTCGTGTGTACATCGGGAAATATTTGTTCAATGAGAGCATCTTGCGACTCAATGAATGTGCAGAAATCAGTCGGTAATTTTACGCATCCAGTTTCATCTACAGTGACTTTTTGTTGTGTACCAATAATATTTACATATTACTATATATGGCAACTCCGCCCTTAGTTATTTTCTTATGCTTCTACATCTTGTTTCTTAGTTTGAAAGACATTGAATTTTGTTAATTGCAATTGAATAAAGAGTGTAAAACTGAAAAGACGTGTGCAGATCTTAATTCTAATTCAAGATATAAAAGTGGCGACGAGGGAAAAAAGAGAATAACAATTTTTTTATATACAATATACATACAAAATTCCTTTTAAATCATGGATCCGACTCAATTTACAAGGTTCCTTACAGATTTAAACAAAACGCAACATGACCTGTTACAACATATTCGAGATATTTCCAGTTCACAACAACAACAACCAAACCCGAACGCGCAGCCATTACAAATGTTTTTACCGCCATTTGAAAATTATGATGAAAAGAAAGAAAGCTTTAAACTATACCACCAACGATTTACAAAATTGTTTGGCGATGAAGGGTGTTTCTAAGGATATAAAACTTTGTCACCAAATGCTAGTAAATTCAATACTTCAAGTTATTAGTTTCATTGGTGGCCCCAAAGAAAATCAGCGAAGTTGGCTATGATGATATAATAAACAAATTGGAAGCACATTTATGCCCGAAAACAAATATCCTGGTAAGTCAACACAGATTCTTGTCAACATATCACAGCGATCAGCAAACTATTGCTGAATATGTGGCCCTATTGCGCCGCGACATTTTCTTAAGAGCACAATTCATACGCGGCATAAGCGACAATTCAATGCGTGAACAATTACTCCAGTCCAAGGAGGACAGATTTGAAGATAATGTAGAAAGAGCGTTAGCATTAGAAGCATCGAAAATAGATAGCCGTGAAATTGATTCTAAACAACCCATCAGCAGTGATGTGAATAAAATTCAATCCAGGACTTCAAGTCGCCAGAAATATCGTTCCAAAATTTGTTCAAATCGCAAGGTAGGTCGAAATCCAAAATAAGCTATAGCCAATTGGGAATTGACCATGTCTGTATACGGTGTGGGAAAGACAACCACAGAACAAAAGACTGTCGAATTAAATCACATAACCTCAAATGTTTTGCATGTGGAAAGAAAGGACACGTACAGCAAGTATGCATTCAACTTTAATTAAATCTTCAAAAAGCAAAGTAAATCATGATAATGATGAAGCTATTAACAAAATTTATGGCATCAATAATATTGTCGATATATTTTCAAATCAAAATTATAACCATCATGCCGATAAACACTATGTCGAAGTAAAAATGAATAAACGGCGGCAAAAATTTTAAGTGGACACTGTTGTTGGTTTTACATTAATTCCAAGAAACCAGTATAACAAACTAAATATTAAGGAATCACTACAACCCTCAACAATAGCTTTCCGATCGTATATCAAAGATATTTTTATTCCGGTGGGTAAGGTAAGCGTAGAGGTTGAATATACATAATAATTTAACAACAACCGAAGAAATGTATATAGTGCCGAGTGAGTATGATGCACTCATTGGACGAACATGAATTCACCATTTGAGAATAAATCTTCAGCAAGTCAATTCTGTCACAGTAAATAAAATACGTACAATTGCAGATATTACAAATGAATTCAAGGATGTGTTTAAAGAGAAAATAGGTTGTGTGCCTAATTATGAAGTTACACTACAACTTTGTGAGGTGGTAAAACCAAAGAAGGAGACGTTCCTTATGCCCTTCGAGACCGCGTTGAAAAAGAATCAAATGACTTAGAAGCAGCGGGCATAATATCTAAATGCGAAAGAACTGATTGGGGTTCACCACTTGTAATTATTCCAAAAGCAGATGGGAGTATTCGACTTTGCATTGATTATAAACCAGGCGTGAATCTACAACTGGTTTCCGCAAACTACCCGATACGCAGAATCGATGACATTTTTAATAATCTAAAAGGCTCAAAGTTTTTTTGTCGCCTAGACCTATATAAATCGTACCTTCATCTTCAAGTAAGTACAGAATCAAGAGAAATACGAACGATGTCAACCCATAAAGGAACTTATCGAGTTAACCGACTTTCTTTCGGCACAAAAACCACTCCGTCTGAGTTCAATCGTATTATCGAACAAATTTTATGTGGATTAAGTAAAACGATGTCATATTTTGACGACATTATAATTCACGGAGCCACAGAAACTGAATGTCAACGAACCCTAACTGAGTGCCTCAAGCACCTGCAACAACATGATTTACATCTAAATAAGAGAAAATGTTTGTTTTTTCAGATACAGATAGAATATATGGGACACACCGTAGAATATAATAAAATTTCGAAATCGGAAAAGAAAGTCAATTATAGATATGCCGCGACCAGCTAACGTAGATGAATGACGTCGGAAGGTTTTTAGGCATGATTACGTACTACGCCAGATTTATACCGAATATGTCGGCAGTGACAAATCCCTTACGGCGACTGCTCCAGAAGGATTCAAATTTCCATTGGTCTTCAAGTTGCGAAGCAGCGTTCATCAAACTTAAAAATATTATTTCCATTGATGAAGTATTGATGCCTTGGATCGCTGCCAGTTATAGTCGCTTGTGATGCTAGCCATACGGGTATAGCAGGGGTACTTTCACATATAGTCGGAGGGGTTGAACGCCCTATTGCGTAAGCTTCAAGGTCACTAACACTATCCGAAGGGAATTATAGTCACATTTATCGTGAAGCGCTTACAATCGAATTTTCTATTAATTATTTTTCCATGTAACTCTACGGGAGGAAATTCAAATTCATAACCGATAACCGACCACTAACAAGCATTTTTCACCAGCACAATAAATTACCAACTATCACAGCATCCCGATTACTACGATATGCGGAATTTTTGGCAAGCTTCGATTACGAGATCGTCTTTAAAAAAGGTTCTGACCACATCAACACTCTCAAACACGGATATACTAATATATTGAATCAATTTTTGAAATCTCCCGTTAATATACAAATTCTAAAATATTAGCGAAGGAAACTGCAAAAGATGTCGAATGTTCGAAACTTCTGTCAGATTTGATAAATGGCAATGATGAGGAAGGGAAGTATATGGTTGATAACGGAATCATATTTAAAGGCTAACGGGTGCTTATTCCAAAACTCCTCCAAACAAGAATTCTGCAAGAACTACATCACACACACCCAGGTATAACTAGAATGAAGCAACTCGCTAGAAGGTACTGTTACTGGAAAGGAATTGACCGAGACATCGAAAAAACTGTAAGAGCTTGTGAATGCTGCGTTGAAGTCCAAAATAAGCCACCAATGGTCCCACTACATCAATGGCAGGAACCAGATAAAAACTGAGAACGAATCCATGTAGACTACGCGGGGCCATTTCAGGGTCACGATTTCTTGATTGTGATTGACGCAAAATCGGAATGGGCAGAGTTCAGATTCATACGCGAAGCACCTTCTACTCAAAATATAATAAACCTGTTGTCAGACATATTTACTACACACGGTTTCCCATCAATTATGGTATCAGACAATGCGTCAATTTTTACGAGCCAGTACTTCAAAACTTATTGCATGCAAAATGGAATATTCCAAAAATTAATTGCGCCAGGACACCCCAGCACAAACGGACTGGCTGAGAATACGGTTCAAACATTGAAACGCAAGCTGAAAGCCATGTCAGCAAAACCAGGTCCGTTACAGGAAAAAATAAATAATATTCTTCAAAGATATCGTGCTGAACTGTATCTCAAAAGACGTATTCGAATAAGACTAGATGCGTTAAAACCAAAAAAGGAGAAGCGCCAAATAATGAAAATTCCAAGAGTTCGTAACTTAAGCGTGAGAGAGAGAGTGCAAGTCATACACATTCGAAACAACAAACCAATATGGAAAATTAGAACTGTATTACGTAAGTTAGGACAGCTTCATTACCTAGTAAAACTGGATGATAGTTACACACTCAAACGACACATAGATCAGCTTAAAGCTACAAAAGTGGAACACCGAAAAGTACAATTAACAGCCGACATTACTGAGAGCAACAGCGATTCAAATAAGCGCCAAGATGAACCGGGTCAGCATTACAACACGCTTTTGGTTCAGTTGCCAAATTATCAAAGGGGACCTATTAGTACTCAGCCGGGTTCTTCAAACTCTACACAAATACATGAGCCAATGTCAAATCAACAACTTAAAATCGGTCAACAGCAAACCGTCAGGAGATCTTCGAGGGTACGAAATGCTCCAACTTGATGGATTATGTTTCCGATTAGTAGAGGAAAGTTAGTTATGAAAATTTCAATACTAATTCCTAAAATCTAAATTTCTTTATTTACATACATATATTTATCATATGAATTATTTTGAATTCAAAATAGCATATCGTATTTAATTAAGCGTGGGAGACTGTTGTGTCCCAATAATATTTACATATTACTATATATGGCAACTCCACCCTTAGTTATTTTCTTATGATTCTACATCTTGTTTCTTAGTTTGAAAGATATTGAATTTTGTTAATTGCAATTGAATAAAGAGTGTAAAACTTAATTCTAAGTCAAGATATAAAATTTTTCCATCGCCGATATCTAAGAGTTGTTTCGAGAATGTTACCCTTGTATGCATAGCTGGCATTCATCGTCTAACCATGTATGTACTAAGGATGGGATCGTGATTGACTTTTCACTCACGCTCACGATGAAAAAATTCATTCATGCACGCTCACGTACGGCCTCATATTTTTAGCTCAGGTTCCCGTGAGTGGATAACGGAGTTAGTCACAATCACGAAAACTCACGCTCACGAAATACTTACGAAAATAACACAACCTATAAGTATTTATACATTAAAATTTCTGAATGCAAATAGAAAAATCTTATACAATTGGAAAATTCTGCAATTAGTTAATTAGTGTTAAAAATTTTCCTTTGGAATATTGTCTCAGTCCAATTCTTTCTGAAAAAAACGTTACGAACATTAGCCAAAAAATAATAATCACTTTGGATTAAAAAAACCACTAACAACAAAATTGTTCGAAAAATAATCACATTAAATAAAAATTAGCTACTGGCATGAGCCTTACAATGTTTACTGTCACATAACTAGTTAAAATTGATCAAATAAATCAAAAAATAAACTAATAAACTCCTCGGAGACAAGTCGGCTACGTAGGATCTTATCCTCAAGACCAGTTATTCCATCGTATATACAGAAGTCAGATGGATTCTGGACAACAAATAGTCAGGAGACCCTTGAGGTTCTGATGAATACTCACTTCCCAGGCTGCACTGATGATGTGCCGAGGGAGGTAATTCTTAATGGCGCTCGGAATAACTCTATTATCCCGATAACTCGTCATCGTGTGGAATGGGCTGTTAAAAGCTTTCATCCCTTTAAATCTCCAGGTCCAGGAGGGGATTATCCCAGCGGATCTGCAAAATTACCTAGAGACACTGATGCCATGGCTCTTGGTGATTTTCAGAGCCTGCCTAAGTCTCTCACATGTCCCATCTATATGGACAACATATAAGATTGTCTTCATCCCTAAGGGGGGGAAAACATCGCACACTAAGGCTAAAGACTTCAGGCCAATTAGTCTATCCTCCTTTCTGCTGAAAACACTCGAGAGGATTATAGACATTCATATAAGATTAAAGCTAGGAAATAATTCCTTGTCAATGGCTCAACATGCCTATACGAAAGGGAAGTCCACCGAAACTGCGCTTCACTTATTGGTGGGTCGCATAGAGAGATCCCTACAATACAAGGAATTCGCATTAGTTGCTTTCCTGGATATTGAGGGAGCTTTCAACAATGTTAAACCAGAGTCGGTTATTAATGCTATGAGGCTACTGGAGATCGACCCAGAGATCATCCAATTTGTTAGTAGCATCTTGCACTTTCGGCGTATTGAATCTAACTGGGGCGCCGCAAACATTTCCAAAGTGGCTACCAGGGGCACCCCGCAAGGAGGTGTACTCTCGCCATTACTTTGGAACCTAAATATAAATTTCCTCCTCAGGGCCATGGATAAGACGTGCTGCAGAACGATTGCGTATGCGAATGACGTCGCAGTCATGGCTATGGGTAAGGATCCCAGACTACTATCTGAACGCATGGAATCCGCACTGGATGTCCTCGTAAAATGGTGCCGGGGATGTGGTCTGGATGTTAATCTTGCCAAAACGGAACTGGTACTTTTCACTAGGAGATACAAAATTCCCAAATTTGTTACCCCAAAGCTGAATGGGGTTCCACTGAAACTATCCGATAGTGCCAAATATCTTGGAATAATACTAGATAGTAAATTGAAGTGGAATATGAATATCACTTCCAGAACCACTAAGGCAGTAACTGTATTATATTGCTGTAAAAAAGCCATTGGCCTAAATTGGGGTATCAACCCGAAAAATGTATACTGGCTATACGAATGTGTCATTAAACCCATTCTATTCTACGGTGCAGTCGTTTGGTGGCCGGCGCTTAGGCGGAAGAGTCATCAAACTAAGTTTGAACGTATAATGAGAATGATGGCAATAACAGTAACAGGTGCCATTAGAAAAACTCCTTCTAAGGCGCTGTTCACGATATTGAACTGGCTACAACCAGACATTTTGGCTAAAAAGTTGGCTGCGGCAGTAAGACTAAAAGCCACCAGAGCATGGAGGGATTACAATATCGGTCATGCCAACATCCTATATAATATAAATTGGCACATGAACGTTGACTATGTCAAACCAATCTTTTATCCTGGCTTCTCTGTAAGCTTTTCGGATAACGCGGTCCACCATTTTGACCTACATTCACCCGCGAATGTGATTCAAATTTTAACGGACGGGTCTAAATCACTGAATGGCGTCGGTTCTGGCATTTACTCCGAGCAGCTAAACTGGTGTATTCCTTTAAGAATGCCGGACCACTGCAGTGTCATTCAGGCTGAAATAACGGCCATCCACACAGCCGCAAAATCCATTCGGTATGGCGAAATATCTGGTAGGGATATTAGGATCATTACCGATAGTAAGGCGGCCATTAGATCCCTGGAGAATGTGTTCATCACATCAAAAATTTTCAAGGAATGCCGGATATCTCTGGACGAGATCGCGAGACAATCAACGGCCACCCTTAAGTGGGTACCAGGATACAGGGACATACACGGAAACTGTATCGCGGACGCGTTGGCGCATACAGGCTCCACTTTAAATCAAAACGATGCAACACATGTGTAATGAATTAAACCATTTTATATATTTTAATTTATTGTGAGCTCATCTGGGAGCTCCAACTTTATTAGAGCTCAGCGAGGAGCTCTTTAAGTTGTTTGACAATTAATTAATTTTAAAATAAAATACATTGTCTATATAAGACTAGTATATCTAGTTATGAGAATAAATCTTAAGGGTATCTTAGAATAAGAGCGAAAAGAAAAGATATATTTTATTAGTTAAAATTATTCTTTTAGTTTCCCACGGTGGACATGCGGCGTGTGTCTCGTCAGTGATTTGTAATAATTATTATTGCTTATATTCACCTATGCATGCAAGTGTTTATTAAATAAGATTTATTTAAGTGCTTTATGCCGTTGCCTTTGAACAAATGCATGAGTGTCAAGTAACCGTCACCAAAACATTCCAGATGCAGTCTGGCAATGCAATTCGACACTGCTGTATGCACTGGTAAAACATTGTTGGTTATAGCGACAGTTCGTTCACGCTACACCTCCACCTTTTACAAGAATGTTCATATAACTTTTGTTTTAACTTTTCTTTTATTTTATGAATTATGATATTTAAAAGAATTTAAGTATAAGGGTATCTATATATTTTATTCAATATAAAAGAAAAGTAAAACTAAATATACTTAATTTTACAGTTGTAGTCCGGACGTACTAAATGTTATTTATTATATAGCTTAAGTCTATTGTTATGAACTATTTGTTCTTTGTTTGATTTCCTATCAACTATGGGTACATTATTTCTTAGATCTATATGTTTTATTTTATATGGTCCCTTACATTGAACTTCCAATTTATGACCTATTTCATTTTTAATTAATACTAAATCTCCTATTCTAAAATTATGTTCTATTATATCCTTATCGTAATTTAACTTTTGCCTAAGTTTATTCCTATCTAATAAATGTTGAGCTCTTTTATATGCTAATTCTAATCTAAATTTTGCTTCTTTAGCATAATTCTCTAAATTATATAGTGGAGTAATTCGATCCACTTCCCTAAATTGATTGAAAGAACTTGGTTGTTTAGCAAAAACTAGTTCATATGGACAATAATTGTGTACTGTTGAAGGTGTTGTATTAAAACAGTAAGTAAAATATTTTAACCATTCGTCCCAGTCGGATTTGTCTACTGATATATATGAACGTACATATTCGTTGAAATTTCTATGACTTCTTTCTATTGTACCTGACGTTTGGTGGTGATGAGCTGTTGAAGTTAGTTTTTGAATCTTTAATAGATTGTATAGTTCTGTTAGTAAAGCATTTTTGTATTCTGTACCCATGTCCGAAATGAACGTCTTCATTGGACCATAGATAAGTACAACATTTTCAAATATTGCCTTAGCAATTGTTTTAGCTCTTTTGTCCTTAACTGGTATTGTTACTAAATATTTAGTTAAGTCGCATATTATTGTAACTGCGTATTCATTTCCATATATTGATTTTGGAAATGGCCCTATGGTATCCACGTACACCGTATCAAATGGTTTTGCAGGTGTTGGTGTAATAATCATTGGACTCTGAATGTTTAAAGGTTTTAGCAGTTTGGCATTTATGACATGTTTTTACAAATTTAGATATGTCTTTTGACATGTTTTTCCAATAGTAATATCTTTTGAATTTTTCTGTTCTATAAAGTCCACAATGTCCTCCTTCTAATGGATCATCCTGATATTTCAGCATAATTTCAAGAATTGCCTTGGCATTCTTATTATCAATTTGGGTTACCTCGTTTAGTAGCGCTACTTTAATTTTATTCAATATTTTATTGCCCGTTTCTTTAAATTCATTTATTGAGATAAATTCGAAAATTTTCTCTGTGGATGCCACTTGTATTTTATATATTATGTTTACCGGCCACATATTCGAGCCTAGAGAAAAATTGTCCTAAGTCAAAGTTCCCTTTAGTAAATCATTAATTTGTATATATGTTACTATAGATTTTCCTCGTTTGATATAACATCTTCCGGGGGAAATCTTTAGTTTTGACGTCAGTGTTGTTTAAAGGTACATATATACTGGGCTTATTTTCATTATTTTTTCAATTTTATGCTGTTTCTTTATTGTATTACTCTTATTTTCTTGTTTATTGGTCATCGATCTAGTCGTAATTCTTAATATAGAACAAACTTTGATATTCATGTCTTTTAAGTCATTTATTGTAATGCGCGATAGCGCGTCAGCAACATAATTGTCTTTTCCTGTAGTATAGTATGGAATTTTGTTGTCCAGTGGCTGCTGTGCAACTGTTGACAAATTTGGAAACAGCTTCGTTCATGCTGTTGAATTGTCATGCTTCCATTATTAATTTTACTTTATCTATGGTGCAGTTTTTAGTGAGTGATTTTATAGCAATTTGTGTAGAATATTTGGTGGCTAATTCGCTTGGCAATCCATCTGATATGTATGCGTTTTCTAAAGATTTAGTTAAATTTTCTATTTCGGAACAATACGTGTTAGCCGTTTTGTTATTTTGATTTGTATTCATTATTTTTGCACTCAGTACCTCAACTGAATCTCCCTTAACAGAATTATTCAATTTGGTTATTATAATTGTAATTAATGATTCATTTTCTATTAGATTTCTAGCAGTTCCTTTTAGTTTTGTTTTTATAAGTGTTACTGCTACGGATTCGTATGTGCCTTTTATTGAATCAACCAGATGCAATGAGTCTATAAAGGAACGTATGTTTTCAGATTTACCATCAAAATCTGCTATAAGCTTTGAAGCTGTATTTAAAAATTCAATTACTGTTTAAGTCATGGTATATGTAGTTTCTTCTGCCAAGTGTTGAAATTGTATATTGATTTTTTCGTGGAGTGTTTCGAGCAGTTTTATATCTATTTCTTTCTATATAGTTATATTAATTAATTTTGTTTTTAGATCAAAGCAGAATGCTTCTGCAGCGCTGTGTGCCTTAGTCAGACGTGCAAAATTTACATTCAATATTACTCTAATTTCTTCTAAAATTATAATGAGATTTTTAATATGTTTATTAATTGTTTCTTCTTTAATCTGTCTAGCTAGGTTTATACATTTGTATGTTTTATCAAAGTCTTCTTTTAGTTTTCTGCAATTTGATATTATAGTTTGCCAATCCATATAGAATGTAAAATTTGTAATTAACGGCTGTTAAACTTTATCTAAGTCATTTGCTCTACTTGCATATTTCTTTTTTAAAGCCCTTTTATGAAATATATACATTTTAATAATAATATTTATTGCAGATAGTATAACCAATATATTGCATTAGCAAACGCAAATAATTTATTTCTGATGTATGATCAATTATTTCTAGATTTGTTATTACATTGGCATTAGGTTTTTCTAGTTTTGATTCTGTTTTACCCATTTTGTTTAGTAAGTATATATATGAAGGATTTGTAGTTTATTTACTTAAATTTTTTATTAATTCTGACCATCTTAGTGCTCTTATGGTTTCTTCCTCTATTCTAGGTTTAAAAATTATGTCCTCTTCAGTCGGGTTTCCTGGCATTCCTATTATTGTCCATAATTTTTGCAAACATTCTATTATTTGTTGCATAGGTCCTTCTTTCTCCTCATAAATTGCGTTTTTCGCGTTTCTATCCATTATAAAGGACCGTACAAAATATTATATTAAGTTTAGTAAATTTTATTTATATATATATTTATATGAAAATTCAAAAACTAAAATATTTTTGCCTTATTTTTATTTCTAAAAATTGATAATAATTGGTTAATATGGGAAATTTGTTCCCATATTTTCGTTGATCTTTCCCAGCTTGGCGGTGGATCACTATTTATTTCTCTGATTAGTAATGCCCTATCTCTTTTGAGCTTATTTGTATAGCCCCCTCTACGTTTTGGCTTTTTAACTAATTTTATTTTTGTGGCCTTTTCCTCTTGTTGTCTATTCTGGCGTTTTTTGTATTGCTCAATTGTTAGTGGTTGTGGTCCCACTGGTGCCATAATAAAAATTTAAAATAAATTTTTTTTTTCGCCACGAGCGGTTAACACTTACTGGCCCTAGTGTGCTGCTTTAGCGCACTACAGTTAAGTTAAAATTAGTTGTGTAAATAGTTAAGTTAATCATGTCATTAATCTAAAATTCCAGTTCATGTACATCTGATACGAATTTATGTACCGGTAGGCTTCATTGAGGAGTTTACGTCTTTTGATAGACAGGTCTCTCACTTGTGTCATCGTCCTAGTTTGGTGGTGGTGTTCGATTGCTGATATTGTTTTCTGGTACGTGAGTATGATGATGATTCCAGTCCAATTTTGTAATCCAGTTTTCAATTATTGAAGGCAGTTTGATTTTAATTCTGCCTTTTCGCCAGGCGGTCATCTTTCTCTGACGGATCGTTTTAGGCTGGTCCGTCAGGAACCATTAAATTTTAAGGATTAAATGGCAGTATTTGATTTAAATTTTCTTTGGGTGCTCTTTGTTAAGCACTCCAAAGTTTGTCAGGATCGCCATGTAATGAATTAAACCATTTTATATATTTTAATTTATTGTGAGCTCATCTGGGAGCTCCAACTTTATTAGAGCTCAGCGAGGAGCTCTTTAAGTTGTTTGACAATTAATTAATTTTAAAATAAAATACATTGCCTTATATACTAGTTATGAGAATAAATCTTAAGGGTATCTTAGAATAAGAGCGAAAAGAAAAGATATATTTTATTAGTTAAAATTATTCTTTTAGTTTCCCACGGTGGACATGCGGCGTGTGTCTCGTCAGTGATTTGTAATAATTATTATTGCTTATATTCACCTATGCATGCAAGTGTTTATTAAATAAGATTTATTTAAGTGCTTTATGCCGTTGCCTTTGAACAAATGCATGGGTGTCAAGTAACCGTCACCAAAACATTCCAGCTGCAGTCTGGCAATGCAATTCGACACTGCTGTATGCACTGGTAAAACATTGTTGGTTATAGCGACAGTTAGTTCACGCTACACATGACATAGGCGTCTCTCTCCCAATGAGTAAACAACTTATTGCACATAAGTTTCACCTTACTGCAATTCAGAAATGGCTAGATGAAACTACTTGTAGGTAAACTAGAAAAATCTGGCCTATAGATGAAAAAAGGACTAGGCGGGCACTACAGCTATCCAGACTTCATCTCAGAAACCTAGTCGCGGTAATAACTGGACACTGGCCTATTGGGAGGCACGCCCAAAGGTTGGGGCTCAATTACAATGACATATGTACAAGTTGCGGCGATGAAGAAGAGGAAGAATCGACGGAACATCTTCTCTGTCATTGTCCGGCATTCGATGATCTAAGACTTAAACTTTTCGGTCAAAGAACCCTTGGGGACAAAACTTGTCTATCTAATATTGATTTAAAAAAGATCCACTACTTCATTGAATCAACCGGGTGCCTGCGTAAGAATATCAGCAGCCAGATATCACAGGACCCTTGGAAGACGGGACAACATGGTAGCACAACGGGAACTAATTGATGGACCCACGTGAGCTGTGCTTGATCACGGCTGCCAATGGAACCTAAACTAACCTATTCTTGGCGCGACTTTCACGTGCAATTCGCCGAAAGGAGTCTCAAAATCATGTGTTGTACTGTGTAAGTTTGTTCTTTACACCAAGTTTTTTTCAGGAGCACATGCAAAACATCATTCTATATGAATATACAAAAATGTGTAGCATCAAAATCAGGATATTTGCTATGTATTGCAAATCGAAAATCATTGAAATTTGTATATGTATCTCATACGTTGTGGTTCAGAAGTATTTTTTTTTTGAGTCGAAATACATAGTAATGCCCAGCTGTTGATATTCATCCAAAGTACTTACTTAATAATAAGTATTTAGGATTGATATTAAAAGCGATTTACATTGTATTCACATTTTCTATATTACTTCTGTACATACATAAGTATATGTATGTTGATTAATTGATCAACCTAATGCATACTAATGACAGCTGCTTATATTAGGTCCGTTTGTTTACTTTTAAAGTAAAATACAGTAATTGAAAAATTTAATCTCAAAAAAGTTGTTGCCCAAAAAAGACAACTCAACTCTTTTTCTGGTTGGTACTCGATGCAGCATTTATTATAACACAAACATTTTAAGAATATATAAACAAATTATTTTCTGTAAAAAATGTTTCTTTTTATTTTTGTGTCTGATTAAATTTAAAGAAAAAATAGTGATTATATTTTTTGCCATTGATTACCTTAAAAACAAATGCAGTACTAAGTAACCATATACTTAGCACTTTCAAAACTCGAAAAAAATAAAATAACACAAAGGAAAGAAAGTTCAAAAGTTTATAATATTTTAAAAATAATATGTAACTCAATTTTTTATTATTTAAATTTTTTTTTAATTGTATACCTCTTCTTTGTTTACCTTTTGGATCACATTTTATTGTTTTACTAAATTTTACTAGCAACAATAAGTGTGTTCGAGTACCCAAAAGTTTTTAAAAAAATTTTACTGCATTTTACGAAATTGCGTTCGTTTACTTAAGTTACAGTAAATGAGAACACAAATTGAGAGCGAAAAGTGACAGTTCTTGTGGCTGAGAATTTACTAATTTTTACTGCAGAAATTTCTTGTAGTAAAATTTAGTAAAACCAAAAAACATATGATTCAAAGGTAAACAAACAAAAGTAAGAAAACAAAAAGTATACAATTTGTGAAAAAATTGCTTAAAAAAGCAAAGCTTGAAATAAACTAATATAAAATAATAAGCAAACAATTATTTTTAAACTATTCATTCGTTAAACATGATGTATATGCCTTTTAAAATTAAATAAATGTTGTAAAAGTCATTTACAGCAATTTTCGTTGTTATTTTGTTATTTCGTTGGAGCTGTGAAAATGCTAAGTATATGGTTACTTAGTACTGCACTTGCTGTTAGGGTAGTCAATAGCAAAAGCAAATAATCATATACTTTTGAATAAATTCAATCAGAAACAACTTAGGAAAGTCAAATAAAATAAAAATAAACACATGGAAACGATTATAGAAAATAATTTGTTTATATTTTCTTAAAATAATTGTGTTATAATAAATATTGGATCGAGTACCAACAAGAAAAAAAGTTGAGTAGTCCAAAGTGTAAATATATTTCAGCACTACATTGATTTCCAAGCAGCTGTTTGCGTAATATATTAAGTTTTACAATGTTTCCGTTCGCGTACTTTTTTGTGCTACAGCTTTTTTGAGAGTAAAATCTTCAGTTTACTTAGTAATTACTCATTTACTGCATTTTACTGTAAAAGTACTCGAACACAACTACTTTCTGCAGTAAAAATGTTTAAATACTCAGCCTTGAACTGTCACTTTACGCTCTCAATTTTTATTTTCGTTTACTGTATTTTGGGTAAACGAACTCAATTTAGTAAAATACAGTAAAGTTCAGTAAACATTTTTAAAAACTGTTGGGTATTTGAACGCACCTATTGTTTACAAGCTACCACAAGCATTTGCATTCAAAGTAAATAAAATGTTTGTGTATTGCACTTTAAATCGTTACAATGATACAGGCAGCATTGCTAAACGCTAAGATGGTAGACGAAAAAAAAAACACAGCATCACATGAAATGGCTCGGATTCATCGAAATCCACGTCCTACTGGTAATAAAATGGCCAACGAACTGAAAATACCCCAGTGAAGCATCTGACGCATATTCCAATATGAACTCAAGGTAAAGTCTTGCAAGTTTCAAAAGGCACACGATCTTAAACCAAAGCAAAAAAAGCTAGACTCGTAAGAGCAAAGAATTTGTTACGCTTGCACGAATGTGGCGAATTTCCAAACATTGTGTTCTCTAATGCTGCCTTTACAAACTACTTATGTATTTTACAATGTGTTTGTCAGCCTGAAGATGCATCATGTATCTGTAATTCTGCATGTCTGTCAAAATTGTGTATTTACAGACGGTTTATAATTTTTGCTTTCTCACTTGAATTTTTGGGGTCATCTGACAACCTATAATCGATTACAACAATACGAACAATTGTATTTAAGTAATTAAAATGTTGTTTTTTAATATATATTTTAATACATTTTCAATTATGTGCCGAATCACAAACACTATGGCGGTATTCAGTGTTTGGTGCAAATGCTCTTGCGAAAAGGCAAATGCAAAATATCGTAGCTTTTTTGTAAAATCCAACAACAAAATACACAGAGTTGCCGTTAAATTTCACAAAAAAGCTACGATATTTTGCATTTGCACTTTCGCAAGAGCATTTGCACCAAACACTGAATACCGCCTATGTTCTTGGCGCCATACACAATAGACTTGCAAAACAGATGATGTCAGATAGTTTGTCAGTTGAAAATAGAACACACTCTAATTGAAAATTTGACTAACACACTGTAAAATACATAGTGTGTAAAGTCAGCATTATGCTGGTTTTACAAACTATCAGCCTTATACAAAAAAAATTTAAACAGGTTGGTAGGCCAACATTAAGGACGTTCCTTAATGTTTCATGCAAAGACACGTCAACTAAATCGATGCTAACTTATTTAAGAACCACTTACTTTAAAGCGATGCTATAACTTAATGATCAGAATTGGTAAAATAACTTCGGTCACGAACTTATAAAACAACGATTGATCGCTTCTCCCTTCCAGATGACCACTTCAAAGGGAAATATCGTTTTAGCAAGGAAACAGTAGGGAAGATTATAAAATTGATAAAACCGGATATTGAAGTAGACCGCAGGGGTCTGGAATATCACCAGAGCTGCAAGTTTTGGTAGCTTAACGTTACTGGGGACGAAGGAAAGTAATTAGAAGATTCCGTAACAGTAAGCTGGATACAAAATAGCTTAGAGTGTCAAGACGATGTTGGTGAGCTTTATGGCCTGACACAAAACAGAAACAGTAGAATTTGTGTCATAGTTTCTCGCGCTTTATCGAAATACACTAAGGAATTTATAAAAATGCCTTCTATTGATGAATTGGAAAGAGGCAATTCGCAATTTTCCAGTAGTCATTGGCGCAATTGATGGCTACCACATAAAAATTAAGAAAACTGGTGGTGATGCCGCGCAATATTGCATTAGCGCTAAATGTAATTCAAGGCGTAAACTTTTTTACCAAGATTTTATAAAAATTTCTTTAAGGTCGTTTGCTATTCCTAACTGAAAATATTGGACTTTGTGGTAAGGTGGAGAAGTAGCACACACAGCTGCCGGATATTTAATAAATCGGCAATAAAAGAACAGTTTGAAAACCGAGAATTTCGAAGCCGTTTTCTTGGCGATTCCGGCTATAAATTAACACCACAGTTATTTACACCTCCACTTCGCCACCAAAATGAGAAGGAGTTGATATACAATAATAGCTTTATCTTTTCTCCATAATATCGCAATAGAAGAAACAGATGTACATACATACTATGTATATAGTCATATAATAAAATATTACTTTGTATTCATTTAATTTCTACTTCTACTGCATAGCATGCAGATTCTTTTAATGTAATTCTATTACTTAATTAAGTAAACATCCGTGCCCAACATGCAGATTCAACATAAACACACATACAACTTAATAATGATGTTTAAGCGTGTGAATCTGCATCGCAGGAAAAATTCGAATTTTATTATATTATATTGTAACCATAGAATTAGTTCTTTTTAAGAAATAAAGTTTAGTTAATAAAAAGACTACAAACGGTTCACTTCATATAATTATATCCTTTTAAGTTCTTGTAATATAAAAAAAAATTAAAGGTAATAAGTGCCATTATTACAACTTGCAAGCCATTTATCGGTTCGACAAATCCTGCCGTCAACTAACACCAAGTTGTAGTAATGATCCTAAAACAATGTAAATCAAATAAAGAATTAGTTTTATTTTAGTTTACTTAAATAAATATACAAATCTTTATAGTGATTTACATACAATCAACAAAACAAGTAATCAAAGCTCGTTCTTCAGAAATCGGTTTAAAACTGTGATTGCCAAACGCACACAACGACGCGTTGGGTTCGTATTTTGATGTAACGATTTGCGTACACTGAACCAAATTTCTTATTGATTACCAAATATTCGCGCCATTTATTTCATTAAGATAAATAATCAGGATCTACATACATACATATAATATAATAACAATTATTAGTGTTCTTTTTTGCTTGGAAAATAATATATTTTGTAAAGTACTTACATTTTTTCAAAGTTATTATTTCAAGAGGCGCACTCTTGTCCCCCTGTATATGAAACGTTCTCGCTTTTTGATTTTTCTGATTACTTATTCATTACATACCGAATTGAAGCTTTCTAGCTACTGTGGATGATTTATACACCAAGACGTACCTGCGTAACAATTTCAGCTCTCTAGCTATAGCGGAAGTATCCAATAATATTGATGAGCCATTTAATAGCTACTAAAATGCACTTGTTATACCTTCATACCTTATTTCAAACATGTGACATGACCACGGTTTGTTGAAAGCTAGAATGATACTAAATAACATTTTATTTACTTTTATTATGTTTTCTCGGCGATCGTGTTGAAATATGAAATAACTAAAATTGACCGTGCACTACTATAAATTCTTCTAATTCTGTTAAACACAAAAAAATTACTCAACTTTTCGTATCACGCCTATTTTTACTAGTTAGAGGACGAGAACGTTCAGGGCAATTGACACAAAATTTCCCACAGGTTTGCTTATCACGACAAATAATTTATAACCTGCTTATGGTGCAGATGTAAAGAGGCAAAACACTAATGGCCTTATTCATAAACGCTTAATAAAGTTAATGTGTACATTAAAACCGGTTTTGCCATATGAAAATCCAACATTAAACCCACAGTAACTTTATTAATCTTTTGTGAATAAGGACATAAATATAGTGTAAGATTTGTAGGTATCCTAGAAGCAACTTAAAATTTTTATGATCTGTGAGTGGGTCAGTGGAAAAAGTTGATAATAATAACTAGCATGTAATTTAGTCTGTTTCTAGCTTTATCAACAACGACGTTACGTGGCAAAAAGTGCTGCGAATCGCTTCAAACTGCTCGACTTTGACGATCACAGATTTATTATTTAGAGGACTCAGAAATACACATGTTTGTATGGAAGTATAATGTTTGAAGTTTAACGTATTGTTGCGATCGCCATTAATGACAAAAGCACCCAGAATCGAATACCGATACTATTATTTTAATTCTAATTTGTTCAGAAAAGTAAAAGAACTCGACTTTAAAGTGGTGTTAAGCTTGTTAAAAACAACTAGCTAGTTTTAAATTGAAAATAGGCTTATGCTATACTCTTTTGTGTCGGTCTATAGTCGACGAAAAACCTGCTTTTAATTGAAGTTAACTTCAGAAATTTATTTTGCGCACATATAATAAATATTTATTTAAAATTATATCAAAATTGCGCTAGCAATCGTATCGAAATGTTAATTATGTAGATATGAAGGAAAGGTATATGGATACCAGTATTTTACGAAAAAAGAAATCAGTATCACTTTAGAATTTTAAACAGTATTCAATCAGCGTCGGTTGCCAATCTTGCTTTGTTATATATATTAGATTACTTATAAAAACATATACATTCATTTATACTTTTCTTTTTTTATCTTTTGCAGGTTTCAGAAAAATATAAACAGTGGTATAATAAATCAAATAAATATGAAAAAATGAAATTATCGAAAACATCGAAAAAAATAAGAAAAAGGGATTGAATATCTACCGTCGAGTGTTTTAAAAATATTTTATTTTATTACGAATTCCAAAACATACACTCAAAATTCCAATTAAAAATAATGAAAAAGTTAAAAGTATATTTTATTTTAAAAATTTAAGTCTTTTTAACTTTTAATTTAACTGCAAAGTTGAACAACAACAAAATTATATTACGAAAAAACTCGTACAATTAAAAGGCTTTGATGTTACGATATGGGTGTAAAATATAAAAAAGTGTTAATAAATATGAACTTCTAAAATACTGCATGGATTTGACTTAAAATTAACATAAATATACAGGAGCAGTCAGATTTTTTTAATCATGTCTTGGGAAGTCTGTAAGTGAATCCGGTAACAAAAATTTAATACCTGGGGTATGAAAACTTGTGTAGCTTGTAACTTTCTTCTAGCTTAAGAAATATTTTATTTCGAACATGAAATTTTTAACTTTTCGCTCCGACTTTTTTTAATTTAACTTTTTTGAAAACGAAGATTCTGATTCCGCAGAAATCAAAAATCTATTAAGTTTTGGCGTATCAGATTATTTTGAAGAAAATGTAAGGTATTATATATTATTCTTTTAAATAATTCTTATACAATATATTATAACAAAAAAAAACAATTTTTATACAAAATATACTATATATACTAATGTAATTTATAAAAAAAACTCGATGTGCGTTACTTTTTCTTTAGCGAATAATTTAGAGTTTCGTTAAAAAATTCTCCATATTCGTCCAATGCCGGATAGAGCATGCTTTAATCGACTTTAAAATTCCACTGCAGTCATTTTGAAGTCTAGTCTTTTGATATATTGAACATGGTGAAATAAACAAGTGGCATTACTACTCCATATGATAATTTTTTGCTCTAGCATTGTTTTTCTAATCTTATGTCAGTTTTGTTTATGTTAGAGATGGGCATCGCTCACGTGATCAGCTTGAGTCATCGTAATTAATTTTTTGTTTCAATTAATTGGGCGTGCATGATCGCGAGTACAAAGAAATGAGCGCGCATAAGTAGATTTTTGACGTGATTTTTTTGCTATATTACTATTTCGTATACTTTTGTAATTAATATTTCTACGTAATTACTTAAATTGTTTTAAGTTTATGTTGAAATGAATTATTTGGCTCAAGTTCAATTCTTATTTTACTCATTTCTTTATTAATTTTAGAATTTTTTTTGAGAAATTAAAATTATTTTTATTAAGAAAGTTGTTAACGCCACTCCCAAAATCACCATGATTTCATAACGATCTGGCATCATGTCAATTATATTAATAAATTTAACTAAAGTCACTAAGGGTCAAGCGGTATATAACCGCTTTAGCAATTTTTCTAGAAGGCCATTTCTCAGGTGATCTGGCGCGATGCTTAACACCATATATAACATTAGTAGCAAAAATATCGTGTACTTTAAACATACATGAAAACATATCTAGCGTTTTCCATACAAAATAGAATTTTAATATTAAAATACTTATGGCCTTATTCACAAACGATTAATGAAGTTATTGTTGGTTTAATGTTGCATTTTTATATGGGAAACCCGTTTTTAATGCACACTTAACTTTATTAATCGTTTGTGAATGAGGCCATCAATATTTAATTGTTTAACATAAAATCTCTATAAATTAAATGCAAACTGAATAAAGGGAAAAATTAAATTTAAGTTTAATACGTACGAGTGCATATACATATAAAATTAAATATTTAAAAAATTTACGACAAATTCAAAAAATATTCAAATTGGAAAACTATTGGAAAATGAGCTTCAACCTGTCAAAAGCTTAACGTGGTATTAAAATAATTCAAGATTAAAATTTATTAATCGTTTGTGAATAAGGCCATTAGTAAATAAATCCTGAACAATTTTTTGAACTTGGTGCATTTCATTCAAAATCTCGTGGAAGCCGCTAGCCTGGCCACTGGCCTTCTCAACTAAAGTATTATTGGAACAGTCTATTCATCATACTAGCAGAATGGATCAGTGATAATAATATTTTTTTAATTATTAAATTTTTTTCGTGAATATTTCATGAGTGTGAGTTTTTGTGATTGTGTGTAACTTTTTTCCTACTCATGCATGAACGGGAGCCAAAAATATGAGGACGTGCATGAGTAAAAATTTTTATAGTGAGCGTGATAAAATTCCTTTTTTTGTTGTATTGTTGTAGTTGTTGCCCTAATAATGCAGCCTGTTAATGTCATCATTATAGTGTTACGTTTCGACCTTTTCGATAACGTATACTTGTTTGAGTTCTTTTAATTAGTCAAGAATAAAATAAAAAAAACAACGAAAATTGATTTTGAACTTAATGATGTTTTATTTCCTTTAATACCACTGTTTAATAAAATACACAAAGTAATTTGTTTAGTTAACACTGCAAAAGCTTAGACAAGACTGACTTTCTTGTGCCTGGCAGTGTCGGCTTATATAGCTCTCGAACGTAGTAGAAAAATCCTCACCATGACAATAAGTTTGCTTGTGATGGCATTAGCCAACTTAAAATGTGGATAGCGAATCAACTAACCAATTTTATGTGAAGTTCATCCGTAATCCAATCAAGGGCGTTAGTCTTTGTTTACAATTGCTATGAAGATTTTACATACAGATTTCTTAAACAATCTAGTAGATTCTCGTTGCTGTTTCTAAATTTTTCTTGAATATTCTGTTTCCGTTATTTTGAATTTGAGTGCTCAAATTTGCATAGACACGGTTTATTATACTGTGCTTTATCAGCGCTGTATCTAAATTTAAATTTTTAACAATATCTCATAAATTACAGTATTAGAATCAGACAAGTTAATCAGATCATTGGATATTTACATATATCTTAATTCTACTTCAAATTAAATTACATATTTCAGGGTATAAAAGTTTTTTTAACAATGTTAAGAGTATAAGATAATAAAAGAAATTAGCATTTAATATTACCCTTGTTTTTATCATTGAATTAAGATTATGATCAACTCCAGTCTGCAAAAAACAGCCTAATAATTAATTAAGATAAAAATTACAAAAAATGTTTAAACAATAATTTCCTAAAATGTATTACGTTGCTTGTGCCTTGAGTATCCCTATGTAGTCGGTTACAAAGACGTATGGTAAAAATAAAAAATTGACAGTCAGAAGCATGGTAACGGTGACGGATTTATATAATATAATTTCCTCTAGTCGATCTAGCAAACTGTAGACGTTTAAAAATATAATTAGGTTCCTGCGTCATAATAATCTTGTGAAAAAGAATAAGGTTTTTGAACTTAAGGTAATTTAAAATGGAGATTTTCAGTACCCGACAAGAGAAGAGGGATACATGATCAAACTTTCTAAGGCTAAAAATGTAACTTATAATGTTATTGAAAGTTGTCCAGAGTTTATTGTTACATCCAGTGAAGAGCTCAGATGCGGTAATAAAAAAGTTTTGGCCAGAAGTAATCTTACTCTTGGCAGAGTGAAATATTACACCGAGATTTTTCACCGTATCAACTACATAAATTTTTTCGCTGTCAAGAAAAATATTTATATCATCCTCTATTATCATTGACTTTTTTGTAATAATTATGCACTTAGATTTCTTCGGATTGAGTCTGAAACCATTTGCTGAAGCCCAAGTGAATATTTTGCGTAGTTCGAAGTTCAGTTCTCGAACTTTAGAAGCAATGACATCCTTAGAACTACTGAGATACAACTGAACATCATCAGCATACATTTTAATTTTGCAAAAGTTTATCTGAAGTGGAAGATCGTTTGCATATAAGGTGTAAAGCAGTGGACCAAGGATGGAACCTTATGAAACACCCCTTGAGACTAATAGAGGTTGCGAAATGGAACCTTAATTTGCGACAGATTGAAATCTATTAGACAGGTAGGACCACCCTATTTTAACAGAGGGCGAAGAGAAGTTAAAAAATGTTGTTAGCTTGAGGCAGAGAACTGATAGGTGCACTGTGTCGAAAGCTTTTGAGTGGTCTAATAAGACCAGAAAAGATATTTTTCCACTATCCAATTTGCCACGAATATCCTCAAATATGTATGTCAGTTAAGGCTGTAACGCAGCTGCGTCGGGGTCTAAATCCAGTCAGAAGGTTATTGTCGTTCACAAACTAATAAATTTGCTTGTGTACAAGATGTTCAAAACCTTGGATAGTGTAGTGTATACTTATTTTTCATTTCCACAAAAGCATCACACAATATTTTTGTAAGAAAAATAACAGAAAATATTAATTGTAAACGACCATATCAATGACACATAAACATTATGACACATGTGGTAAACAAATGCTTGCACTTCATACGTATACCAAAATACCTACAGCGAAGTGAAACATGAGTATTTTCACTTGCTCCACTTATAGTTTATTGCTTTAGGTACTTGACCGTACTTAAGGGGTAACAATCGAAAATCAAATTTCTTTTTATTTCTTTTTATTTTATTTTAAATACCTTAAATAGGAGAAATGTAAATTGTTTAAAAATAATGACTGTGCTGATTAGTCAGTCGATCAGTAAATGCATTTTTGTAACATGAACAAAAAGTTGAACACCATGTTACATTGGGCATTTTTGATGTATGAATGAAATGCAAGATATGTCAGATAAATTTTAGATAATTTGTAAATTAGTATATAAGTTAGAAAATTTGTAAATAAAAGTTAGTCTCAGTTTGGACACTAGAATTCATTCTTCTTTTCACTGAACTCAAATAAAGGGCATCATTTGCTCGTCTGCCGAGTTTTAAAGCCTCGCTCTACAAACCAAGGCTTTCTATTGCATTAGTCGCGATTCTATGCTAATGCAATAGTAATAGATTTGCAATAGTTTAGAATATTTAAAACCCATACTTATCAAACATATTATATGGCGATCCTTGGCCAACATATCTGGAATTTTTCTTTTTAAATGGACGAAGACTTTCATGAACTTTTCGAAGATTTAGTTAACAGATTGGCAGTGGAGGAGTACAATCCCACTGAAGGCGTGGAAATTCAGGCACCACCTTACATACCTACCCCTAAGCATTGCGGACCACAGCCAATTACAATTGAACAATATCTTGAGAGAAATAAGTCGAAAAAACAGCGTCCAGTACCACCTGTAACTCCAACTAAAAAGAAGACGAAGGGCGGCAAAAAGAAGCGGCTCAATAGAGAAAAAGCGGAATTAAGGCGGCTAATAGGCCTTAGCAGCGGACCGCAAAAGAAACTCTTCTACAACCAATTAAAAGAGTTAGAAAAATAAAAAGCAGCAAAAATTACATTTTATAATGATAATTTACATAAATAATTAAATTATTTCATTATTATGACTTAAAGTAGGCACAAAAATTGTTTTTTTTTTTAAATTTACATAAAAATACATAAATAAAAACATCAAAATGGGTTGGTGGAGTAAAATTAGTAACGCAATTTTAGTAGCAATTGCTGGCTATGAATTAGGCAACAATACTGAAAAACCCAAACACACTAATGATGAAAAACATTGGATTGTAGTATTAGCTATAATTTTTATATTGATTTTGAGCATATGTATTTCAAAACTAAATAGTTATTATAAAAAATATGTCAATAAGAAAGTAAACAACAACATTGTTTAAATAAAATTAAACATCAAAAAAAAAAAAAAAAAATTCTAAAATGTATTGTAAATGGACCAATTAATAGATAGATTGACTAGAATTATCATTAATTTGAGAAAATCGGGTAGCAGAGGATATACTGAAAAAACATTAATTTTAAAATTAGAAGAGGTAGAGTTAATTGAAAAACAATTTGTAGAATTTAGCATTGGTAAAGAAATAAAAGAAAAACTTATAGAGAAATTTTACAAACTTTATGAAAAAGCAGACACTGTTAAAGCAAAAATTAGAAAGATTAGATACAGAATCAACTCAAAGTATGTCAGATTCAGAAAGAGAGGCTGAAAATTCAAACGTATCTACTGAAAACTCAAACTTAACTCCTGAAAATTCAAGTTCAAGTTCAAATTCCACAGTTAAAATGGCATCATTCAATTTAGAACTATCATTGAAAAGTATACCAGAATTTTCTGGAAATTTCAAAGATTTAACATCATTTTTGAAAATAGTTGAAATAGTTTACAATTCTTTAACAACTGACGCGAAAATACAACTCATAGATTTTGTTATTAATGTGAAATTAACACCAAGCGTTAGAACTGCTATAAGTGCTACAGAAATTAGTGATTTCAATAACCTTAAAAATTCACTTCAATCAAGATATAAGTCTACAAAAACTATAGCTCAAATACAACTAACTTTGAGTAGATTCATGCAAAAGAACATGAAAATACAAACATATAACGAGAAGCTTTTAGAAATGATTGCTGAACTGAATGAACTGCAAATACACGAAATACCGCAATGCAATGTTATACAGAAAAACACAATTATTTCTCTTAATAATACTTATGCATTGAATATATTCAAAAATGGTCTTAATGCAGATATTAAGCCAACAATTTTTGCTTCTAAGCCAAAGGACTTGAATGAAGCTGTACAACTTGCAATAGAACTAGAAAAAGACTTTTCTAGTAATGAAAATCAAGTATTATATTTTTATAATGGAAACAATTCAAATAAGCGGAATAATAAAAACAATAATAAAAATAATAACTTTAGAAATAATAATTATAACAGAAACAATATTTCGAACCAGAATAATAGAAATTCGAATTATAACAATAACAGAAATAATAATAATAATATTCATAGAAATAATAATAATAATCATAGAAATAATAATAATAGAAATTATAATAATAATACCTGGAATGATAATAACCATTACAACTATAGACAAAACAACAATAATAATAATAGTAGACGAAACCGAAATAACAATGGAAATAGCATACATGTAGTTCAGGAAAACACCGAAGGCCCGGAGATGAACAATCAAAATTTAATCATTCATCCTCCGGAGCAGAATTAAATAAAATTTTTTCTATTTCTAAAAACACTACCAATTATATAGAATTAGACATAGGAACAAAAACTAGCTTAACATTTTTAATAGATACAGGGGCTGATATTTCATTATGTAAATTAGGAAAATTAAATGAAGACCTTTTTATTGATAAAACACAATCATGTTCATTTTCTGGTATAACAAACGAAAAGATAAGATCTATTGGAGTCACAGAATTAAATTTTAAATTATATGATAACCAATCAAAACACAATTTCAACATAGTCGGCGATAATTTTCCAATACCAACGGACGGAATCTTGGGAAGAGACTTTTTCACAACATTTTTATGCAAAATTGATTATGAAACATTCACGATTTCATTAACTCTACAAGAAACAGAAATTACAATTCCTATGAAATCTACAATAAATAGAGATTACTACATTAAAATAGAGAAACGATCTGAATTAATATGTCCAGTACAATTAAATCTAACGGAAGATAGTATTATTTTAAGTAAAGAATTAGAGTCAGGAATTTTTATAGGGAATACAATAGTTCCAGGAACAGGCATTACTCATGTTAAATTTCTAAATACAACAGATGAAGATGTAATATTAAAAAATGTTGATTTTGAAATTGAACCATTAAATAAATACGTTTTTCTCACTAAATCCCAAAACAATAAAAACAGATTTAGCAAACTATTACAAACGTTAAAAATTGACAATACTGACAGTAAAGCAACGGATGAATTGATAAACATTTTTAAAGACTATCAAGACATATTTCACTTAGAAGGCGACGTTTTAACAGCAAATAACTTTTATACACAACATCTTAATTTAACCGATAAAACACCAGTTTACATCAAGAACTATAGACTTCCACAAACTCAAATAGAAGAAATCGATCAACAAGTTCAAAAATTATTTGATGACGATATTATTGAACATTCAACCAGTCCTTACAACTCACCATTACTTGTTGTACCAAAGAAAAGCAATGGAGACAAAGAGAAATGGCGACTTGTAGTAGATTTTAGACAATTAAATAAGAAAATAGTTAATGATAAATTTCCACTTACAAGAATTGAAGATGTATTAGATAAATTGGGAAGAGCAAAATATTTTTCAACTCTGGATATGACAAGCTCGTTTCATCAGATTAACTTAGATAAAGAATCAAGAAAACCAACTGCATTTTCCACATCAAACGGTCACTATCAGTTTAAACGACTACCTTTTGGTCTTAAAATTTCATCAAATAGTTTCCAACGTATGCTAACTATAGCACTATCAGGTCTCGATAGTAAAGCATTTTTATATGTGGACGACATCATAATTTTTGGATGTAGTTTGAAACATCACAATGACAATCTGAGACAGGTATTTGAACGTTTATCAAAATACAATTTAAAATTGAACGCAAGAAAATGTGTATTTTTAAAGTCGGAAGTTGTTTATTTAGGTCATCTAATAACAAAAGAAGGTATCAAAACAGACCCAGCAAAACACAAGGCAATACAAAATTATCCAATACCGAAAGATGCTAACGAGGTAAAACGATTTGTAGCTTTCTGTAATTACTATAGAAGTTTTATAAAAAATTTCGCTACATTAACAAAATGTCTGAATGATCAAACAAAGAAAGGAAAAACATTTGAATGGACAGATGAATGTCAACAAACTTTTAACATATTAAGACAAAAATTAATTAGTTCACCAATACTACAATATCCGGATTTTGAAAAACCTTTCATTCTAACAACAGATGCTTCAAATTATGCTTTAGGTGCAATCTTATCACAGGGAGAAATAGGAACAGATTTGCCAATAACCTATGCTAGCAGAACCTTGAATAAACACGAAATTAATAAACCGGTGATAGAAAAAGAATTACTTGCTATACATTGGGGCATTGAATACTTTAGACCATATTTATATGGTAGAAGATTTATAGTAGTAACTGACCACAGACCTCTTGTTTCACTTTTTACTCATAAAAACCCCTCTTCTAAATTAACTAGAGTACGGATTGATTTATCAGATTATGACTTTGAAATTATATACAAAAAAGGAAAAATAAATACAAATGCTGATGCATTATCTAGAATTAAGATAGATTCTGATATGCTAAAAAACATGATTCCAATAGAAGACGATTATTCCAAACCAACAAAAATTTTAGCAATTACGCGTGGAATGAACGCAAAGGGCAAAACAACTGAAAACAACACAGATGAGAAAAACATATCCCAACAACAAAAATATACAAACATATGGGAATGTACTTCACTACAGGATATTAAAAATGTGCACAAATTGAAATTTAAAATTATCAATGATGATAAATTAAATGGTACCATTGACTGTATAAATAATAGCTATCATATGAATATTAGTGATGATCTTGCAAAATACGTTTTGTTTCTAGAGAAGCTGATAATCTATATGCATAAGCAGAATATTAAAGATCTCGCATTAGCTAGCGACGATGAAATTTTCAAACTGATATCAGTAGAATATATGAAAAGAATTTATGATGAGGTATACCAAAGATTGACAAAATCTAAAAAATATAAAAACATTAACTTGAATATCATCTTGTATAATCCTTTGCAGTACATTAAAAATAAGAAATTACAAAACAAATTAATTGAAGAATTCCACAACTCACCATTATCAGGACACTTAGGCATTCGAAAGACTGTACTAAAACTCAAACAAAGATATGTTTGGAAAAATATGAGAAAAATGGTAAGAGATTACGTTGTAAATTGCGATAAATGTTTAAGAAATAAGCAAACAAAACATATTAGAGAGGAAATGAATATCACCGAAACCCCAAATACTAGTTTTGAAATAATAGAAATAGATACAGTAGGACCATTAAGAATTTCTAATAATTATAGATATATACTAACAATGCAATGCGAACTAACAAAGTATGTTGTAGCATACCCTATGGAAACAAAAGAAGCGAAAAATATAGCTAAAACTCTAGTAGAACAGTTTATTTTAAAATATGGTTGCTTTAAAGTATTAAAATCAGATAGAGGCACTGAATTCAAAAATGAATTAATGAATGAAGTATGCAAACTATTAAATATAGACCAGAAATTCTCAGCACCATATCACCATCAATCTATAGGAACACTGGAAAGAATTCACAGAGTATTAAATGAATATATGTTAAATTTTGTTGAGGATTTAGAGTGGGACAAGTGGATACCTTATTATACATTTGCGTATAATACCACACCTCACGTAAATAGCAATTATTCTCCATACCAGTTGATTTTTGGTAAATTACCAACTCTGCCCACAGACGCATTATGCACTAACACTAAAGTTTATGATTTGGAAAATTATGCTAATGAACTTAGGACTAGGATTAAGAGAGCATTAGATAACGCAAAAAATTTAATAAATATGGCAAAAGAAAAATCAAAATTAGAATATGATAAGAAAATTATAAAAAGTTTATTTGATGTAGGAGACTTAGTATTAGTAAAACTAGAAAGTAGAAAGAAAAATCAGAGTCCCTACATTGGTCCATATAGAATACTAGAAAGACAAAATTGTAATTCAATACTAGAAATAAATAATAAAAAACGAATATTCCATAATAACTCATTAAAATTATACAAAAAAAAAATCATGAAATAAAGTAGATATAAGTATATATTCTTATTTATAATACTTACTAAAAATGCATTAACCATATAAAAAAAAAAAAATTTTAAAACTATTAATTTGTATTCAGATTTAAATTTATTCAAAATCTCATAAATTTTATCTTAAGGGTAAGGGTGTAGTGTATACTTATTTTTCATTTCCACAAAAGCATCACACAATATTTTTGTAAGAAAAATAACAGAAAATATTAATTGTAAACGACCATATCAATGACACATAAACATTATGACACATGTGGTAAACAAATGCTTGCACTTCATACGTATACCAAAATACCTACAGCGAAGTGAAACATGAGTATTTTCACTTGCTCCACTTATAGTTTATTGCTTTAGGTACTTGACCGTACTTAAGTGGTAACAATCGAAAATCAAATTTCTTTTTATTTCTTTTTATTTTATTTTAAATACCTTAAATAGGAGAAATGTAAATTGTTTAAAAATAATGACTGTGCTGATTAGTCAGTCGATCAGTAAATGCATTTTTGTAACATGAACAAAAAGTTGAACACCATGTTACATTGGGCATTTTTGATGTATGAATGAAATGCAAGATATGTCAGATAAATTTTAGATAATTTGTAAATTAGTATATAAGTTAGAAAATTTGTAAATAAAAGTTAGTCTCAGTTTGGACACTAGAATTCATTCTTCTTTTCACTGAACTCAAATAAAGGGCATCATTTGCTCGTCTGCCGAGTTTTAAAGCCTCGCTCTACAAACCAAGGCTTTCTATTGCATTAGTCGCGATTCTATGCTAATGCAATAGTAATAGATTTGCAATAGTTTAGAATATTTAAAACCCATACTTATCAAACATATTATAATAGTACGACAGAATTGCAATTGGATGGAATTCTTTATCCGATTTTGGTACCGGGACAATTTTGGCATATTTCCAGTTGATAGGAGAAGTGCTGGTAGTAATAATAGTGTTGAAGAGATGCGTGACTGTTCGAATTATTCAAGGTAAGATTATCTTCATGTGGCTGGGATTTATGTCATCCAAGCCAACTGCGTAATAAAATCTGCGGTTGCGTCCAACGCATCTAAGCATTGGAAATTAAATTGATAATTTAATGAGTCCAAAGGCAGGTATTGATCATAGAAGTCAAACTGTACAGTTGGAAGATAAATATTAACAAAGTTATGATTCAATAATTCAATGTCAGCGTCTACTGTATGCGAATTCGATCTACCAATATCATGAATCAGTTTCCATGTCTTTTTACCGTCAGCTGCTGCATCAAATGTATCAGTGTAATAATTTGATTTGTCACGCCTCATCCTTGTGGCAACAGGTTTTCCAGCCATACGATATTCATGTTTGAGATCTGAAGTCTTGCAGCGCTTCCACCTGTTGTAAAGACTATCATGATGATTAATTAATTTAGTTTCTCCCGTAAACCATGGTATCTGATAACTTTGTCCCTTAAAGGAATATGTTTGTTGTAAAGCTGTAACACGCGTTCATTAATGAAGGTCAATTGTTCATCTACCGATGGTAAAAAGAAAATATGGTCCCAGGCAGTATTATCAAGGTCATATTTTAGAGCTAAATAATTTATATTTGAAAAGTCCCGAAATGTGTACTTTTTGGAGCTATCTTCATTAACAAAACAATAGGAAACAAAAATAAGATCATGTTTTGAGAATGCAGATGCTGCCAGTTGTTCATAGTGTAAGACCTTTCTATCATTGCTAACAAAAAATAGGTCCAGCAAGGTACTATTTGTGGTTGTGAAATATGTGGGTCTTGTAGTATTTACTGAGGATAAATTAAATGTTAACATGACGTTATTAATATCCATAATGTTGTCAAGCAAGTTGCTATTAATATCGCCAGCAATAATAATTTCAGAGTACGAAACCGAAAGGATCTCTCAATTAGAAATGAAGGTGTCAATTTTCATATGCTTATCCGGTCTTATCTCATCATGATAATTGACGTCAATAAATACATATTCAACTTCACCAATTACTTTATATGAACAAATAAGTTTGCTTGAAATGTTAGAACTAGATTTTGTTTGCTTTATTATACAAAATTTGCTAAAAATTATGAAAATACACTTTAACTTTCAAAGTTACTTCCGTTTTTTGTAGTGTGCGTCATAAAACTTTGTGATCAATTATTTCGCAGCCTGCTAAAAAATTATTTTTACATCTCTTCAAGTATTCTTCCTGACGTTGAAAAAACTCCTTCGCTTGTAGCTGCGCTGGATGGTACATACAGTATTTGTTTAGCCATTTTTGCGAAATTGGAAGATCTTTTCTAGTCGTGAACGCGAATGAAAAAACGAAAAAGAATTGCAGATGTTTTTCTTCCAAATGTTCGCCGGTCGAAACTCGGACTTATAATGCTGCTACTTTCTTTGACTCTTTCATTCACATCACATTAATATATACCGGCACAACGTTTTATGTCTTAATGACAAAATTGAAAACCACCTATTAAAAATATGAACAAAATTCCAAAAACGAAAAAATCACGAAACAATCACGCAAAAAATCTACTCATGCACGCTCACTCACGTTAAGCTTTTTTATACTAACGCTCATGCATGTTCACGTGATTGACACAAAAAACTGCTCACGATCATGATAATTTTAACTATTTCAACCATATTTGATGATTCTCATAAGTACGGTGACCATTTGAAGTCTAGCGGCATCAACATCAATTACATTAGGGACATTTTAAATTTTAAATGATGATCTAAATTTTCAATTAATTCACTGTTGCCGAAGTTCTTGAAAACTTCCTGGTACATGAAATTTGCTTTTATGAAAACACCCATGTATGTATAATTTAAGGATAATTTCAATATTTTGTGGAGGTGGAACTCACATAAAAATAACATTATTTAAAAATTTTGCGCTGTTACAAATAAATTCTTTTTTATGATCGGTTTTTACATATTTTATTGCCTTCTAAAAACCTCACACGTATTAACTTTCAGAAAACCATCGCATATAAGAAAAACCTAAACTCATAAAAAACCACACAGATGATAATTTGAAAATCTGCGTGCACATAAACTAGTTTATTGCAAAAAATGGTAATTGCCACTATAAATAACAATTATATTATACGTACATACATACATAAATATGTATGTAATTATGTACTCGTGCATATGTACATATGTATGTACGCATTTACCTAATTTACAAATTCTTGTACAGAACACTAAAGTACATTATATAAGGTAAATTTTCAAACACAAATTTGGGCAAATATCAATTATAAAACGTTGCGCATAACGTTGTGTTATGAACATTTATTACATTATTACATACATACATACATATACATAAATAAAAAATTGTTTTTGTAGGTACAACATTTTAATTTTTAAATATGCACATATGGGCATTTCCAGCGAAAAGACAACTTTTGTCGCGACCAAGGACTTAACCTTTTTTTAAGAAAAACCCAGGATTTGTTTTCCCTCTTTTACTGAATTTAGAGCTACTTATGTACGTTTTACGCAAAAACATAAAGAAGCCTTTTTTGTTTTTCTTCGTAAAAAAACATATAAATACATATGTACATGTACACACTTACATATGTACGATTGCCTGTGCGTACATATAGGTTGCGTATTTGCGGAAAGATACATATATGTACATATATACACACATACACACTTAGTTCAGAGCAATTAAAAAAACTGCTACCGATGATCAGTTCCTTTCAGTTTGTTGTTTGTGAGTGTCTACATACAAAAATGTTTTTGAGTTTGCAAAGTACGTTATATGTATATGATGCAGAAAATAATACTTCAACATGTGTTCTCTGCCAAAGAATTCGTAAAGGAAAATTATCTGGAAATGTAAGACGGCATTATGAATCAATGCACCACATTAAAATAAATGCGGATGAAAAGAGCTTACTGAATCCTTCATCCAGTAGTAGTGTCTCAAAAAAACGAATCAGTAATGATCAAATTCCGTTAAACAAAAATGAGTTCCTATTATGTTGTGTTGGTCTTGTGACAGTTAAAAATATGCCATTTAGAATATTCGATGATGATGAATATTTTAAAAAGCTATTGCGCCCTTACGAAGAGTTCCATAATACAAATATTAATTCCAAAAGCATTGTCTCTCAAATGAATACTGTAGGAAATGAAATAAAACTTAACATTTCAAAAGCCATCTTTAAAAAAATGATTTGCTTAAAAATAGATGTTGCCACGCGAGTTAATTTCCTAACTTAAGGAAATGAGAAAAAAAATATATTTTATTTTTAACTGCACTGAAATGTGCGTTTCTTTATTTAATATATTCTTAAGACTGATTTGTTACTTTACATTTTCTTATGACTATAGCTAGGTTTAATAATATAATTCTTATCTATTACAGTTAATGATATTGTTCTTATCTATTTTTATTTAAAGGGTCTGACCTTTGTCCTCCACGTATTGCTATAGTGGAAATGTTTTGTAGATAATGTTTTAATATTTTCATTTATCATAATATGTCTGTGTTCGTTATCTAATATTTTCTTTTGTCATAATATGCCTTTGTGTTCGTTATCTACTTGTTAAGTGCAGTTGGTGTGACGTGTGTTAACTTGTGTTAACTCTCCCCTTGGTTAAAAATAAACGTCCTCGTTTCATACTTTAGTCTGAGTAATTCTGCTTCATAATATCTGTTATATAATTCTTGTTTCCTTTTTTCTTGTTGTGCCACGTAACACTTGCAAAGCTGTACTAAAGAGTAAATTATTGCTAATAGTATAGTAAATATTAAAATTATGTATAGTATGCTTCTTAATGGGTGTTCTTCCAACGGAATGAATAATGTAGATATCTCTTGAATATTTGTAAATTTATTCTCTGAGTTTGTATACAGGATTTTGAGTATACTTAATTCTTCATTATGTCTTTTATGAATGATGTCATAAATTCTTTGTTTTTCGTTAAAGTATATCTTACCATCTGTAGTTATATTTTGGTCAAACTGTACCAAATGTTGTCCATTTATAGTTAAATTGTTTAATGTATGTTTATTGTCGATAAAAATATTTCCGTTGCCAAAGTCTTCAATGTCTGGGTTGTTCTCAAGTCTTGTTTTACACTGAGCTGATTCATTGTTTAAAATAGTTAATGTACAATTATCTTTAGATTCAATTTTACATATATGGGAACCAATAATATTTTTACATTTAATTACTCTTTGATAATTGTTTTTGCATAAGGCAATCTTATCATCTAATAATAATTTTCCAAGTTTATTAGCTAAGGAATAGATGTTATACAGTTTACATTCTTCTTCAATAATAGGATATTTAAAAATTGTAATAATTGCTTGGTTAAATTCGCAGACATGTATATATGAATATTCAAGTATATTGATTACAGGTATTTTTAGTCTTTCATTTTTTATGACAGATTCGATTTCTTGCATGTCTAATGTGCCTGAGTAGAAATTGTTATTTTTTGCAAAATTAATTGTAATAGTTAGTGTCATTAATTCACTGTAAACTTCGTTTAATATGAATTCTTCATTTATTTTTTTAATGTTTAAATGATTTAGCATTTTTTCAAATTGTGAGTTAATTATTTTTTGTTGGTTATTATTTTCTACAAGTTGGTTTAATCTAGTTTTTATTTCAATTTCATCATCATGATCTGGAGTACCAATGATGAATTTAAGGGCCGATCCTAAAAAGTTTAAGGATCTTTTACTTCTATTATAGTTAATTGTGTTTTTAAATTTAAAATTTTTTTTTATTAAAACTTGAAGTTCTACATTGTCTTCTATATTGTATGCATCTTTCATTATATTTTCAAATGGTTCTAATATTTTTGTAATATTCACAACATGATACAAGTATTCATAGTTCTTCTGTAAATACACTTGGTTGTCTTCAATTAAGACATATCTTTTATTTTTTAAATCAATTATATTATTAGCTATTATGAGTTGGATTATTGATAATATTATCACTATCTTTGCTGACATGTTTACTTCTAATATTATCCTTATGTACAATTAACTTTCTAGATGTGGTAATTGTTTCACCGTTGTCCGTCTTAACCAAATGTTTGGCAAACTTAGCTACGTTTTTATTTCTTCTATGACTCCTGGAATAAATGATGTCCCCTTTCTTATATTGAATAAACTTGCGGTCTTTATTGTGGTAGGCTAAAGTTTTTGTTTGAACTTGTTTGATTAAATCGTATATATGAGGATACCCCTGCTGATTAAAAAACACGTCCTCGGGTTTTTCTTTAGTGACTGAATGTAGTCTTGTTATACTGGCGAACCGCTTCGAATATTTTTTCGTCAGGAGCAGTGATTCCTTTCTGGGATAATAAATTTGCGAGTTCGATAATTGTACTATGTATACGCTCGACTTGACCGTTAGTTGTTGAATGAAATGGGGCTGTAACTACATGCTGTATTTGTAGTCTATCGTATATATGCTTTGCTAGAATACCATTAAAGCTTGCTTCGTTATCAGTGACGACAAATTTGGCGTTGGGGTAAGTGAGAGACAGAAAATTTCGTCAAAATTTGTATACATGACTTTTTTTGTTGGGATGTGTCGTATATGACAAAATTTAGAGAACTTGTCTAAACTAGTTATAAACATTTGTCCGCTAAAGTAAAATATATCCATGTGTATATGCTCACCAGGTTTTGTAGGTATTGGTTCTTTGCCAATAGGAATTTTATTAGGTTTTCTGTCGTATTTGTGAGTTGGGCACGATTCACAGTTACTACTAATTTCATAGCACTGCTTTTTTAACTCAGGCCAAAAATAATCTCTTTCTAATTCTAAAATATTATTTCGTACGTTTCTATGAGCTCTCTCATGAATTTGTTTCTGTCTTTCTTCGTCTAATATATCTTCAACTAAATTGTTCGCTTTTACAAATTTTACTGTAGGGAAGGTTTCTTTCAATAAATACCTAATACCAAACATTGTTTCTGAGTCCACTAGTAATGCATTAATTACCTTTGGTCTCAGTATTAATTTCATGTTACTTATCAATTTTCCGTTGGTAGTGAATTTAATATGGTGGCGTCTGAAATTAAAAATATTTTTTGATTCTAGTAAATCTTCATTGGCGTGTGTTAGAATTATTTGATTTTTAAAATGATTCAAGGGTTTAGGACTTTCTTGTATAATTTCAATTGGTGAACTTTGGGCTGAATGCTGAGATTCATTCGTACTTGAATTTATTTGTTGTCTTGACAACGCGTCAGCAACTATATTGTGGTGTCCAGGTTTATATAATATTTTTGCACCTATTCCTCGATAAAATTTTTCCATCGTTTCAACTTTGTATTTGGATTTTTATCAGATAAAGAAAATATTAATGACTGATGATCTGTATAAATTGTTAAATCTGCTATTCCATATAAATAATTTCTCAACTTTTGTAAGGATCAGACTATGGCCAAAAGTTCTTTCTCATTTGTTGAATAATTTTGTTGTCTCGTTTAGAGTTTTGGAAATAAATGCAATGGGTCTTTGTTTTTGTGATAGTACAGCGCCTATAGCAAAATTGCTTGCATCGGTAGTTAACTCGAAAGGTTCTTTGAAATCGGGTTGAAATAATTGTACTTGAGCTTCAAGCTCGTCCATGATTTTATTCATTGCTTCTAGAGCAGGTTGATCTAATTCTATATCTATTTTCGCGCTCTGATTTTTTGATATACTTCCGTTTTCTCCTCTCAAAAATGTTGTTAAGGGTTTAACAATTGCAGCGAAATTTTTGACAAATTTCCTGTAATAACTGGCTAAGCCTAAGAAGGATCTTAACTCTTTTAGTGTAGTTGGCTTAGGATAATTTCTAATTGTCTGTATTTTTGTAGGATCTACAGTGATTCCATTATGTTTAATTATGTGACCTAAATATTCTATTTCTTTTTTAAAGAAGTGAGATTTTTCATTTGAAATCCTCATATTTGCTTTGTGCAAAGCGTTAACTATTGCCTCGATATGTTCAATGTGTTCCTCGGTTGTGGAAGAATATATTAGTACATCGTCAATATAGACGTATGCAAATTTACCTATATATGGCCTCAAAATATCATCGACGCATCGTTGAAAAATTGAAGGAGCATTCTTTAACCCGAATGGCATCCGAAGGAATTCATACTTAGCGCCGTTGATTGAGAAAGCTGTTTTTTCACGGTCTTCTTTTTTAATTCGAATTTGGTGGAAGCCTGATTCCAAATCTAATGTGAAAATCTTTGCTTTACCTAAGTTTTGGATAGTCATATTCACATCTGGGATAGGATATCTATCTGTAATTGTTTGTGCGTTCAATTTTTGAAAATCTACGACCATCCGCCGTTTAGGTTTACCTTGGTCATCGGTACCTTTTTTTGCTACTGTCCAGATGGGACTATTGTAGGGACTTCTACTAGGTTGTATAATTTCGTTACGCAATAGATCCTGGATTTCTTTATTTATAAATTCATTATCAGAGTACGGATATGGATATTGTTTTGTCCATATAGGTTCATCTGACTTTGTTCGAATAGTTCCTTCAATAGTAGTGGTGTATGGTAGTTTTTCATTCGTGTATGAATTTTTATTCATAATTTCTTCTATTCTTTCCCTGTAATCTTCATTGTTCACTGTAAAATTCATTTTATGCATTTTTTCTTTACATCTATACTTGAGTCTATTATTAATTAAATCTATAGTTGCACCTATTTCTGTTAATCCTTGCATTCCTAATATCATGTCTGACCCTGTCAGCGAATCTATTTCAAAGAATGTCAACTCATAATTTAGTAGATTTATCAACTTTTTACTTTTAACATATGAATACCCGTGTAATGTCCTTACTTTTACAGGAGTATCTAATATTTTGTTATAACCTATTTTACAGTTCATATCTATATAATTATTTGTTGCACCGCAATCTATTAATATATTGATGGTCTTACCCGTTTCTCTATCGTGTCTTTGTAGATGAGGTAAACCATCCTTTAGTCTAAAGAAGCTACTTTCGTGTCTTCATCTTTATCCTACTCAGCTCTACTTGAATTGGCTTCGTCCTCCTCTCTGGTGTTATTAATTCTTTGTTGTTTATTAGGATTGAAGTTGTTGTTGGAGTGATTGAATTCTCTCTTGAAGGGTTGATTTTGTCTGAAGGGATTGTTGTACCTTTGGAAATGTGTTGGTTGACGAACATTTCTGTCACTTGTATCCACTTCCATTGGTTGTACTCGAGGTTGTCTTTGGATGTATGGTAGCTGTTTATTTGGGTTGTATTGTGCATTTGGTCTATACTTCCGCTGTTCAAACAGTTGATGGTGTGGTTTCTGTTGAAACCGTTCTTGAGTCACCGGATGTGGTCGATGTGCTTGTGTTGGTGTATCGAACTGTAAACTTCTGTCGTCGTGGTAGATAGTACTTGCAATTGCATATGCGGTTTCTAAGTCTTTTGGATTTTGAGCGTAAAGTGTACCTACTGTGTATTTTGAGTTTAAACCAGTAATAAATGTCCTGACGGCTTCTTGATTAGCGAATACTTTCATAGTTTTATCGCCTTGTTCCATCTCAATTTTTGATAAAATTAAATTCAATGCTTCATTTATGCATGAATGATATTCGGCCAAATTTTTTCTTCCTTGTGATATCTTCTTCATCTCTTCAAGCAAAACGTACATTGGACGTTGGTCGGCATATGTATAATCAAGTCTATTTATTATTGAATAGAAATTGAATATATTGTTGTGGTTGATTAGTATATCTGCAGCCACACCTTGAATTTTTGCTCGTACAATAGCAAGTGCTGTATAGTATGTTGGTGTGTTTTCAAAGTTTTTAATGGTTTCCATATGTGTCCATGCGGATGATCTCCAGGCACGGTATTTCTTTTTGTCTCCATCAAATATTGGGAGAATTTTAAACACTTCTAAATTTATTTGGCTTTCAGTTGTTATTCCACTTGAGCATGGAGTCAATTGTACTGCCGGTTCTATATTGAATGCTCCGTTATTTCTTAATGCTGTGAGAGTTCTTTGCGTCTCAGCTTGAGCGGCTACCAGTGTAGCAATTTGAGCTTGCAGGGTTGCTAAATTTTGGACAGACATTTTATTTGTGTCTGTATCTGGGATTATTCCTCTTGCTAGGTCAAAAATCTTTTGTCTTTTATTAGTCTGGATCTCCAGTTTTATTTTTATTTCAAAGGATTGTCGAGAATATAAGATTGTACTGTATTCCAATGAATTTATTTTATTCCGCTTTTTCAGGATACGTGGTGCTGGTTTTGTACTTTATTAGACTATTCCTTTTTTGTCTTGGAAGTCCTTTTGTACTCACTGTGTTTTTTGTCCCTTGATTAATTATTCCCTTTTCCTTTCAGGATAATGTTGTGTCAAGGATCAAAAGTGCAGTGTTCACTTAAGTGGCATTTAGAATCCTTTAGCATTAATTTAACTAAAAGATCCCGGTTGAGCCCCCAGTTAATTTCCTAACTTAAGGAAATGAGAAAAAAAATATATTTTCTTTTTAACTGCACTGAAATGTGCGTTTCTTTATTTAATATATTCTTAAGACTGATTTGTTACTTTACATTTTCTTATGACTATAGCTAGGTTTAATAATATAATTCTTATCTATTACAGTTAATGATATTGTTCTTATCTATTTTTATTTAAAGGGTCTGACCGTATTGCTATAGTGGAAATGTTTTGTAGATAATGTTTTAATATTTTCTTTTTTCATAATATATCTTTGTGTTCGTTATCTACTTGTTTAGGTGCAGTTGGTGTGACGTGTGTTAACTTGTGTTAACTCGCGCATGGAAAATAGTGTTCTAGGTATAAATGTGCAATATATTAAAGACTCTAAAATCAACATTAATACCATTGGAATGATTCGGTTAAAAAAAGACATACTGCTCAATTCCTCAAGAAAGAGATAATAAATTGTTTGAAAGACTTCAAAATTGACATTTCCCAGTTATATGCTTGTACTTGTACTTCCGATAATGGCACAAATGACATTAAAACATCAAAGCTACTGCAAGAACTTCAGGAGGATCCAGAAGATCCAATAAGTGATGATGAAGATTTCGGTGCAGTTCATACGTCTCTTTCGTCTGTTATGGCAGTTGTTAGATGCGTTGCGCAGACAATTCAACTTGCAGCCCATGATGTGTTAAAAACAGTTCAATCAGAAGTAGACGAATGTCGAAAAATTGTTAAAAGTATACGCAATATCGTTGGAAACGACAGTTCAGTCGATTTACAAATGCCCATAATTGATAACGAAACTAAGTGGAACTCTACATATAAAATAATAAAATCATTGGACAATTTTAAAGAGTATATTGAAAATTCCAAAGATCTCAACAGTTCTGAGCCGGATTGGAGTTTCATAAATAAATTCTTAAAACCATTCAAACCATTGTCAGAATGCACCACAAAATTCCAACTAGAACAATATATAATCGGTGATTTCTAAAGAGATTGGTTATGCTGTGAAGTTGAGCTCGCAGAAATGGTAGATAATATTTATGCGGAAAGCTTATTGAACTCCATGAAGAAGAGAAAGCAAATGATGCATTTCTGTCAGCAATTTATTTAGACCCACGATTCAATTTCATACGTGCATCATTTTTGTCAGAAGAACAAAAGAAAACGGCGGTGGTAAGTTCCTGTATATTAATACATAATTATGCATGCAAACTTAAGATTTTTTTTATTATATTTCAGAATCATCTACTACACACCCAAGAAATCATTAAACGTCTTACAGGCGAATATCCGGAAACACGAAAGGAGCCCACTCCAACAAACGATTTACCTTCACGCTCGGGAAATTTTTCAAAACTTGAAGCAAAAATGAATCTCATGATTGAAAAAACTCCACCCACGGATAGATCGACAAAACAAAAATTAGAGAATTTGTGTAACGCCGAAAGAGTTCCGTTCGAAACAAATATATTGGAGTACTGGAAAAATCAAAAAATAGCGGATCCAGAACTGGGGAAATTGTTAGATGTTGCATTATCAGTCCCTTCAACACAGGTTTCCGTTGAAAGGGCATTTTGCGCTCTCTCAATAATTCTAACAAAAATGAGGTCCAAGTTATCAAAAGAAACTATAAACAATTTACTTTTAGTAAAGCTAAATAAAAACTTGATTGAAGACATAATAATAGCTGATAAAACCGCCAATGAATAGAATTGCTTAAATATGTACATTAGCGTGGTTGTAAAAAATTTTAGTTTGGATTTGTTCAAGAGCCATATTCCAAATCAATAGGTATTTATAAAAAACTACCCTGATGGTGTGGGTGCGATACTGATTGACCTGAAATTTTTATTTAGGTTAGTTTTTTATAAATACTCATCGAACTATATACACATTTAGCCACTTATTCGTAATACTTATCAAAGGTTTATGAAACTAATTTTTTACGGTAACTGTTCAAATGTATTTGAACATAGTTTTATCAAGATAGAATTCATTTCATATTTATTTAGGTTCATAGAGATACAAATTGTTTTCTTGCCTAAATATTTATATATTGTCTAAACTAATTACAGTTTAAAGAGGAAATTGGTTTTCATGTGTTTGTTTAGCTTAAGTACTTTTAGAGATAAAAGGTGGTTTTTGCCTACATATTTGTATTTCATATTCTCTAGATTAATTAATACGATCTTAGTAAACAACCCTTATTATCTATCGCACGTATTATTGCCGCTAAAAGAAGACAAGGAGAATAGTTGATAAGAAAGAAGCGCATGCGTACTAAATTAGTTTAAGATGTTCATTATGTTCTTGGTTAGTATTTAAGAGCATTTTAAAATGAAAATAAAGTAGTGTCTTACAAACATTCAACCGGTTAAGTAACAAATAGTTTATATTAACAGTAACATTTTTAATAAACATTTTATAAGCAATTTATTATGAATATAGCCCTTAAGTTTTACTGAATTCTCATGTGATATGAATAAAACATAATTGAATTATTAGAAACTTAAGCGTTTTGTTATACTTATTTATTATGTATATCTGACTTAGTGCATATAATTTTCAGGATGGAAGACAATCGCGATGATAAATAAATTTATACTCTTTTTAGACTAATTTAAGAAATAAAACACATTTGCCTACTATCTTGTTAAAAGTTGTGAAAGGCAAAAATCAAAGTCCTAAAAAGACACAAAAACGCCTTCTTAAAAATTTCAGGATTTTTAAAGGACATTTAGACATATATAAAAAAAAATTCAGCCGATAAAATATATATGTTTTTGATTTAGTCAATGTTCAAAGTTTTTAAACTTTATAGATAAGTAATTTTTCCCTAAATATTCTCTTTATAATGACATAAAATTCATCCAAATATTTAAAAACTGAATTCAACACATTCGGTATACCGTTTTGGCGTTTTGTTCTGCCGTATAAGTTGATATTAGTTAGTGTTAAAATTTTCCCTTGTTCCTTTGGTATATTGTCTCACGTCCGATTCTTTTTGACTAAAAATGTTACGAACATTAGCCAAAAAATAATAATCACTTAGGATTAAAAACTACTAACAACCAATTTGTTCGAAAAATAATCACTTTAAAATAAAAGGAAGTTATGTCATTTTGAATATGTCATAACTTATGAAATAAACATTTTGAATTTTTCGTTTGGCATAATATCATTATAGATAGGTAGGATGAAAGAAAACATCTGACCAAATTTCATCAAAATAGAAAGGGGTCGTGGCTAACTACTGTTCGATTTGGCATGGAATTACCCATATGTATGCAAAATATATTATAAAATTTTTTCATAGTAGGTGGTTATTATAAAAATTTCTGCGTACAGTAAAGTGCTCCCCTAATGTACATACGCACAAATGTACATTATTATTGTCTTTCAATCGATGCTTATTGGCACTTGTAATTTTTGCCAAAAAAACACTTTCAAAGGTAAATTTTACGCTTGTATGTATACGTATGTATGTATATGTACATATTTATATTCGTATGAATGTTTGTACATCCACTCATCCCTACGCAATCATAAATACATATCGCACTTGATCAACAAGAGGGTATTAACTCAAAATTTTTAAAATATCACTTTTTTCAAGAAATCAGCTAACAACATCAATATCTATCTACTGTAAAAATTTCAACGTATTCCGTTTACTCTTTCATCTCGAAAACCACTTTTGAGACCATATTCATGATAATGTAGTGATTACCATTATTTCAACAAAAAGGTATTATTTCGAGTTAATACAAAAGTTGAAATAGGTATGAATCGTATATTTTCATAAAAAAGGTATTATTTTGATTTGAGCCTTTATTTATGTTAAAAATAATCAAACTGTTTTATTTATATTTGGTTGTATTTTGAGTTGATACTATTTTTTTGATAAAATTTGTTTTATTCTATAATTTTAATTCGAAATGTGACTCTTTTTATGAAAAAATTGTTCAATTTTTTTTTGAGTTGTGACCCTTTTCATGAAAAAATTCTTTAGTTATAACTATTTACATGATATCGTGTTTTTAGTAAATCTACTTTAACATAAAAACTTGTTGATAACGAAATCAATTACTCATTGCAATATATAAAAATCATTGTATTTTATATTGGTCAAACCAACAATAGTTAATAAAAATTCAATATGACGTGTCCAAACCTACAACATTATTCTGCGCCTTTGCGTTTACAGGATATTCATAGTGATAATAATAGTTATAGCTCTGCAGATCCATTCAGCAGTGATTCCAATGACGATTTCAATCCATCGTTAGTAAGTCAAAGCAGTTCTTCGGACATAGAAATGCAGGAAGTGGTTAACGGAAGAAAAAAACTTACTAATTATAAGGCACAAAACAAGAAACAAAAACGACAACAACATTTGCGAAACTCAGGATATTCATATACTTCGCTATATAATCGTACATATAAAATAAAAGAAAAGCGCCTGCGAACTCCTTGTGGAGAAAACTGCCGTTTTAGGTGCAACGAAAAAATAACAGAATCTTCACGTTATCAAATATTTCAAAAGTATTGGGATACAAGTGACTTACAAAGACAGAGGGAATTCATTTCAAGTCACACAAAACCTATAAGCCCCAAATATAGATATTCAAGCACTCAAAATTATCGTAGTTTAAACAACGCTTTTTTCTTGGAAATAGACTCAAAACTTATCCAAGTATGCAAAAAATTTTTTAAATCAACTCTCGACATAAATGATAAAGTTATTGAGTTCCCACTACTTGCGCGCGCAAACATCCCGTGAGTTTAGAGAGAGCGGTAAAAGTATTGCCGACTTATACAAGGACTATGAAGAAATCTGTAAAAATAATCATTCAACACCTGGAAGCAACATGATGTTCCGCAGAATATTCAAGGAAGAATTTAATATTTCATTTTTTAAGCCGAAAAAAGATCAATGTGACCTCTGCGCATCGTTTTCCAATTCTGATGAAAATGGAAAAAAAAAATTAAATTAGGATTACACTTCACACCACGAAGAAAAGGAACTATGTCGAAAAGAAAAAGATATAGATAAACAACATGGTAATGTAGCTGTTTATGATTTGCAAGCAGTTCTTCCATTGCCAAAAGGACTAACTTCAAGCTTTTTTTATAAAAGCAAAATAAATTGTTACAACTTTACAGTAAGTGACCTTAAGGCGAAATTTGTAGAATGTTACTTTTGGGCTGAAACCGATGGAAAACGTGGGTCGAATGAAGTTGGAACGTGTGTTTTCTTATATATTCAAAAAATTGTGCAAGAAGCAAAAAGTACTCAAGATTTGGATTTAATTTTTTACTCCGACAACTGCTGTGGACAGCAAAAAAAAATAAATACCTGGCACGCCATATAAAGTTCATGCCTTAAAGTATGATCAATTTTATGATCTTAAGAGCTTACAAGAGCAATGGGGTAAAAATTTTGTTAAAAATGATGCCAATGAAAATGTTAACTGGCATAATATCAAAGTTTTGCGTGTAGAATACGAAAATCCTAATTCTTTTTTATATAAAAATTCCTATAAAGATAAAGATTTTTCAAAAATAACGGTCCAGAAAAACAAATTCAAATGTACCAGCTATTAGGTAAATCTTAAGTAAGTTTTTAATTCATTTTTTTCTTTATATTAATGTTATATTAATTTCAATTATTCAGTTTATCTTCTATTTATTCGGAAATGCTACCCCTGTCTGAAAATAAGAAAAAGCATCTTAAGGAACTTGTAAAAAAAAATATAATCCCAAAACACATTTATGAGGTGTATTACAAAAATTTAATTGATACTTAATTTAAACAAATAATAATTGTTACCATTTTCAATTAATAATGAATACTCGTAGTAGTATATCTGAAATAAAGAACATGTATTCAATATACATAATATATTATATAAAAATTTTAAATAATATTTTATCGTTGGTAAATATCATTAGGTAAAATAAGAATTCACATTTCGAGTTACTACCTTTTTGTTGAAAAAATTTTTTTTTTAATTTTATTAAAATTTCAATTCAAAATAATACCAAAAAAAAATCGATAAATTTCAAAAAAATGGTGTTAACTCAAAAAATAGATTTTTTTGCAATGATTGGTAAAATTTAAAACAAAAACAATGTATATATATATTTTCAAATGGAATTTGCTTCCTATAGTATATTTGAATTTTTTAATTCTGTTAAAATGTGGCCACAAACAGTTTTTTGACTCTACTGAAAATTCAAAAATTTTGAGTTAATACCCTCTTGTTGATCAAGTGCGATATGTATGTACGTACGTACATATATCCGTACATATATCCGTACATACCATATTTTCAAAACACAATTACTGTAATTATTTTTCAACAACAGCAACAAAAGCCGAGAACACATCATGTACGATTTCAAATTTAAAAAAAAATCTATGTACATACATATGTATGTATGTATGTAACTCCTTCTTTTTAATAGTTCATAAAAAAAAATATATATATATATAAACATACATACATAACTATCAATAAGCAGCAACACACATCTATACGTGCAATACATAGTACATATACATTTCATTTGTCAAAGAAAACAAATGGATACCCAAGAATACTATTCCCAAAATATTCTTTTCTATATTTTCCATTCTTATTCCTCTCGCGAATTTTATTTTATTGTTTTTGGGAATTTTATAAATAGAATGCGCAAGAGGTATTTTTTTCCTTACGAATTTTATTTATAAACAAACTTGAAGAATTAAAAATAAATTTCTCTAACGAATTCTATTTATAAAATACGCGAATAAAAAAGAAAAATTTTTTAGAGTAGGAAAAATAAAATTAGTTCTAATTAAATTCGTTCGCGAGAGAAATCAATTTGAGCATTCTTCGTACTCTGAAATAAACTAAAAACTAGATTAGTGCTTTTTATGGGAATCTCTCAAATTTAAGTATTTTAAATTTTTATTCGCACTTTTTCCCAAAATTAATATTTTACTTATTCAGTAAAACATTAACAATTTTGTTAAAAACAAATTGCAATTGATTATTGAGCGGTATAGTTTGTTCCTATGCGCATTTCACTGTTGCTAATGCAGATCGTCAGGGAACTTTACCCAAACATTTCTTAGAGCAACTGGAGATATTATATTAAACCTTCATTAAACCAAATGAAAAGTTTAAACAATATCAAAGTTGTAACAAGAACTCAATAATCAACCAATTGTTTTTGTTGTCTTACTTTACCATTACTACCAGTTGTTTTATTATAAAGAGTATAAAGAGATTAATCGCTCATCCGGGAAAGCTAGTAGCGGGTTTCCCCTTGAGGCCCTGTATTGTGTTTGCTGCTTGTATAGTAGCCCTGCCTTGTCCGGACTAATCTGGGACACAGTAACATTCGACTCACCAGGTCGGCAGTCGGATACTCGAGGCGCTAAATACTGTTTGCAATTTTTTTTGCGTGGGGTTGCATTTTATACTCACTGCCAAGTGGTTAAAAACTGTCAAATATCAGACCAGTAAGCCATCCAATGTGGAGCAGACGCTGAATGGATTTTGGGACACGCGTTTATGAATACCCGTCGCGGGGCAAGGAATCTTTAGTGTTAAAGAGTATGAACAGAAAACCCCGAATTTTTATTTGTTTTTTTTTTATTAGAACAAAAAATTACTTAATACTGCAAATTTCGTTTTTGTAAATCTGAGACGGATATAAAACTCTTTTAGTTTAAAGTTAGTTTAGTAAAGTTAACTTCATTATATTTGATTAAAATTTTTAACGAATATTTACTTAAAATTCCTAATACGCTTTTATACTATTATTTTCCATATCGAAATATTAATTATGTAGATATGTAGGAATGGAAAGTCGAGCAGCAACAGAATAAGTTCAAAAGGCTCGTCTAAGAATAAACAAACAACAAACAAGAAAAATAGTAGAGGACTTAAATTTTTGTATTGCGATAAAGCAAGCAGCTAATTTTATTTTTTTAATAAAAAAAGAGAAAATAAATCAGTACAAGTGCTAAAGCTATTGTGAAGTCAGGGTAGTCTAAATTCCTAATTACCAATTTTCTTGTTGTGGTGGAAAATATTCTCGTAATCAGAACTGAAGATGTAAGGTAATGTTACGTATCGACCTTTTCGATAACGTTTCCTTGCTCGAGTTCTTTTAACTAGTCAAAAATAAAACAAAAACAACGGAAATTGATTTTTAGGTTAATGATGTTTTATTTCCTTTAATACTCTGCCTCTAACTCACTGGACCATCTTTTGCGGACAACGTGTTGAATTTTTTGGGAATTTTGATCTTCTGGAAACAATTTCAAGAATTGCTTCTTTGTCGTTGATTTTAATTTTGTTTCTTAAACTTACATTTCAATAATTACTTCTTTAACTTTATATATTGTTACAAAATTTAAATGTAGATTCAAATTAAACGGACATAAAAATACAGCGGTGCTCAAGCACAGTATAATCAACCGTGTCTATGCAAATTTGAGCAGTCAAATTTAAACTACTGCCACCTACACGCTGCAGCCATAACATAGCTGAATAATAACACGGGCTTACACAAGCAAGCTTATTGTCATGATGAGGATTTTTGCCAGGCACAAAGAGGTCAGTCTTGTCAGCTACGGCATGGTGAACATCGTGCATAGATCAATTGTCATAAAGCTTTTGCATTTTTAACTAAACAAATGACTTCGTGTATTTTATAAAACAGTGGTATTAAAGGAAATAAAACATCATAAAGTTCAAAATAAATTTCCATTGTGTTTTTATTTTATTTTTGACTAATTAAAAGAACTCAAACAAGTAAACGTTATCGAAAAGGTCGAAACGTAACAATATGTATATATTTCCTATTTTTGGAATCAGCCACAGGAATTCTTTTCACTTTCTTCTTATTTATTTTGTTTCTTTGCACAACTATCACTTCTTTACTTTTTACCAATTTGCCACCAACTATTACGAAATTCCTTAAACACTTTTTACACTACAAATATAAAAACAAAACACCCTAAATATAAAAACAAGTTTTCTCCTGCCTACATAAACTGTCTAAGTTCAATGGACTTTCTCTCTTGAAATTTTTGGTTGCTATCCTTTAACATATATTCCAAGACCTGCGATCACAGAATTAGTTTGAACGTGCTGTTCTGTTACGAATCAGCTGTTGTGTTTCTGCTCAATTGAAAAACTGTATGTGTGGTTTGTTGTTACTTTTTCGTTCTGTTCTGTTGCGGACTATTCTGTAGAAAATAGAATACAACGTTAAGTGACAGCTAAGAGTTTGTATATGTATATTAGTTTTTTGAGGTGTGAAATATTACAAGTTTTGTTTTAAAAGTCTCAATATTTTATTTTAATTCAAATTATTAAAGATTTATATATTTTTGTCAAATAAAAAACATCTTGCAAACATTTGCAAAATTCATTCCTATAATTATAATGTCTACATCCGAAAGTTCAGACACAGAACAAGTAAGTAAGAAATATTTTATACAGAAGAGATCGGCACAGAACGGTAACGAAAAGTAAAAACTAATGAGGCCTCAACACCTCTCAGGTTTTTTCCTATTTATTTTTCGAAAACACCCTGTTTCTGGAAAAACCATACACTGATTTGACATACTCACATATGTACATACATAAAACATCATTTTGCACATATGTATATACATAACAAAATACAATTTTCCTAGCAATTTGCCACGAAATTATTTTACACCGATTCTTAATCACATATTTTACAAATATCTACTACAATCTAACTACTTGAATCTACTAACCGAAACAAAACGATACAACAATAACACTGAAGACTATTACCGGTGAACAAAGGCGCAGTACATCAAATGACATAAGGAGGCTGCAACAAAAAACTTGTCATTCATCTACTCTTAGCGTTCTTGTCACCCTTTGCACATCATTCATGCACTATCCATCCATCCTTATTGTACGCCTGTGCGCAAATGTGGCCGCGTCAACATCACCCGCAACAAAATTCCGGGTTCTCCGGGCTTGTCCGGAGGGAACGGTGTGCGGGTTAGAATTTCTGTGAAGCTACACGTGGGGAACTTCCATGAACCTGAAACAGAGTCTCATTTTTAACACTGAGCTACCCGGGCTATGATTCGTAAGTACATTCGCGCCTTAAAAACAACTTTTATTTCTACTTAATCTTTATAGGAAAAACGCAACACTTTGAAAAGAAAGGCATGCGTTTTCGTGGCCAATACGGAATGACGCTCTCTAACATGTACATATTTCCCAGGAAAAAAGAACATAGAGGCAACCCTTTATAAAAAATTTACAAACAAATTTTGTTACCAAATATTAATTGGTAGGGTACAATAGCGTAGTTATGTAATTATTTATGAATCTGCAAATCGAACGTCTTAATAGCAAAATTAAGAACATAAAATTTCATTCTCTAAGTTAAATATCAATGTATGGGTCACACCTTCATTCCATATCTCTTACGCGGGATACTATGTATGGTATCGGACAATTATCTCCAATAACTTTAAAAAAGTAAAATTAAACGTTTTTCTTTTCTGACGGGAAGTATTGCAATCCACCACACTATCAAGCATTTACTTTGTGATATCTTTCCTTGTTCTTTCAAGTTATAACCGTCGGATTTGTCAAGCACAATATGGACCTCTTCCCTATGTCACATAACCCCAACCCTATACCTAAAACTAACACTATCGGACATCACAATTAATACTAATATCACAGCTGGTTGATCACAGGCTTCCTATCCTACTATTGCGGTATCCTTATCTACCATTATTGCACTAATCATAAATCCGGCTTGGAAAAATCCCCATCCTAATATCCCAGACAATTTTACTTGCCTTTAAGCACACGAATGTACTTCATAGTAGTGAAAGTTTAACCCGAAGGCACCTAGACCGGCGTCATAGCAAGTACGTTCATTAATTTTCTGTAATCGTTTATTTATTCATTTCGTTCTTGCTTGGATTTACTTTTCTCACCTTTAAGTCGACATTTTATTCGTTCACTTCCACATTATTCCATTCCTCTATATAATCTTATTTTTATCCTCTACCACTACTATTCGGATGTTCACTTAGGGCTAACTGCTTATGACATATAGCTCTCAGATTCTTACGGACAGTTCTTGTAGACCCATAAGCTACTCAATCTACCTTATTTTATTCCTTCAGGTACATTTGAAGAAAATTAAAACTGGACGGACACAAACATCAAAACTAAGCTATATAGCACCCTATAAAAAAAATTAAAAACAAATAACAATCCTAAGCCTAAAAAAATTTTATAGCGTACAATTTAACGCTATAAATTTTTTTTAAATCAATAAAAATCCTAAACCTCTATTGCAGTAACCTATGTATCACAGTCGAGAAATATTGCACTTATCAGATTTTCAGATCTTTATCATAGAAAACGCCAATTGGTTTCCCTTGGAGCGACTCGAGCTCATTTATGTTGTTGCCAATTGGTTGCATTATATCAGCGGGAGCTTTTCTCATAGGCCGCATTCTCGTTACTCTTAATTTTCTCTCGGATCAAGGCGATTTTATCATTCCTTTCAAAATTTCTTATGCTGTAGTCTGACATGAACTGTAGTTTTCAGGCCAATCTATGCCCTGCTCCATTGGAGTAGATGTTATGCCCGAAAAGGGTGAAAAATGTGGTAACTCCACTAGTTGCGTGAATTTTATGTGCGCAATGCGCATTCTATTTCCAAGAGGTATAAATCTCAATCTCGCTGGTTTTTCTCGAGGTAAGCCCTAATGGCTGCTAATACAGATTGGTTTATCCTCTCTACGGCATTTGATTGCGGGGAATAATAGGGGGCTTTCATGTGGCTAATACTATAAGTTTACGCCATATCTTGGAACTGTTCTTTTATATATTTTGTTATCAATGCGTAGATCAGGTGATTTGGCAAGATTTTCTTGCACGTTTTCAACTAATGCTAAATAGCCATCAGACTCAAATGCAGTTGTCTCAAACTCGAAAAAAAATTTCACTGTCTACTTCTGCCACATCAATTGCCAAGCGAGTTAAATATACAAATTTCTTTTCTATAAAAGAAAAACAAAAAAGAACCATACATTTGTTGTGTGTCTTGACGGGGACTTCTCAACAGAAAGAACAATTCCAGCGGGATTGCCACAAGGGTCAGTACTATCACCTACACTCTACTCATTGTATGCGTCTGATGTTGAGGTGCACAGAAATCAGGAAGCAGCAATTTATGCTGATGACAGTGCTATTATATGCAGTGGAAAACTTTCAAATGCAATAATCAAGAGAATGCAAGAGAGCCTAACCACAAGCCAAAAATATTTTAATAAGTGGAAAATAAAAGTAAATGATAATAAAACGCAGGCTATTATATTCCCATATAATAAATCACCAAAAGGTATTCCTACTAAAATTTTGTACTGTCGGGGAAACGTGATCACCATCGAAGATGATATTAAATATCTAGGTATCACTTTAGATAAAAAACTTAAATTTAAACAACATGCTATAAAAAAGCTATAAAATGTAGACGTGCTCTATACCCCATACTTAATAGGAGGTCTAAGCTCAACCTCAAAAATAAGATATTGTACAATATGTGTATTAGGCCGATACTGACTTACGGCAGTCCAGCATGGTTTCACAAAACTGCTAAGACCCATACAAAAAAGATTGTTGTTCGTATCCATAAAGAACCCCAACAGTTTAGGGACAGTTTTCATTAAAATTATATTTCTTGTATCGTTTAGATAATGTCCGAACTTACCAACAGACATACTTTATATAGATTATTCTATTATATTAGCTTCGCGTAGTTATTTTGATTAGTATGACCAGCAGCTTGCTATCAGTAGACGAAGTCGATCTACCAACTCATTTGGATCGTCCCAGTATATATAGTTTGGTTTATGGGGGTTAAATTGCATCAATCCAACACCTTTATAATTAGATGATGTCTTATTTGCTATTGCTTTTGATACAGACTGTTGGTTTTGCTCTTTAAGCATCTTTTTAATAATATGTTTATATTTATATGCTTTCGTTCCCTTGATTTGACCATCAGGTTTATATTCTCTTCTGTACGCATTTGTACTAATTAAAATTTTTTCATATAGTTCTAGTTCATTTTTGTCATAGTTTTTTGGCATTTTATGAAACATTAGAGAAAATATTCCTGGTGTTAGAGCCCATATTTGACCACCAACCTGTATTTTATCTTCATTCATTTATTTGAGATTACTATCACCGAATTTCCATTTATTATTGAAATTTTTATGTGTATCTAATTCATTTCTTCCTTGCAAAACTGATAAGTCAGTGTAACTCTTCAATATTTGAATTCATCATTATTACTTTCACCGTTGGGGCCATTAATTGAGTTGCTTACCAGCTATCAGATAATTCAATTTTTGTTAAATTTTGATTTTAAGTAGAATAATAATTTCTATGGATAATAAAGTAAAACTCTGCTTTAAAATTGATATTTTTTAATATGCTATTAATGCTTTTTTAAGTTATAAATAGTTTTCAAAAGTATTAATCAATCACCACGCAACCGAAATATTATTATACCACGCCATCACTGCCTAGTTTCCGAATGGCGATTCTATATTCATTATGCTCGTCTTTGGAACCTTCTTCCACCATATCAACAGTATAATAGCAATGCTAATAGTTTCAAACAATTTTTGTTTAATTTTTTTGCATAATTACCAATGTTTGTTTGATATATGTACTACTGTACATATCAATCTATGTATATTTGAAGTTAATGTTTTTATTTTTTCCTCTTTTTGTTTTAATTTCTATTTTATTGATATTGTAACACAATGCGTTCCTATACTATAAATATAAGACTGTGTCTTGTTGTATAGGAAGTTAAATAATAAATAAATTGAATATTATTGTAATTTAAAAAAAAAATTTTAAAAAAATCAGTTGAATTTTTAAAATACATACATATTAAAGATAATTTTAAAATTCAATTCGTAGTTTTTTAAATTCAATTGCCAGTTGCGAAATTCTATTCACAATTTTTTAAATTTAATTAATAAATTTTGAATAATTAAATAATTTTCAAAATATAATTATTTATGAAATACAGTTAAAAATGGTGCAGCATTGGTAATTCGTTTATACAAACCAACTTAATATCATTTGAAAAACGACGTTTAATTTGTGCTTTTGATTACGTTAGTAACTTAAGATACTATTTATAGTCCGAGAAGATCTATATATGTGTAGGTGTGTATGCATATGTATTGCCTTTTGAAAGAAGTGCAAAATTTTTCGTTACGTTCTCAGAGTTCTTAATATGTTTTCCGTTTCTATTAACTTATTTAAAAAAAAAATATGTGATATGTTGAATTAAAATTTATGTCACCGTTCCGCTAGTCTTAAAATTTGTTTATGTTTCTTATTGACTTATTTGAAATAAGAATTTGACGTATTGAAGTAAAAGTTATGTTATCAATATATGTACTGATTTTTTTAAGTACTGTTTTTCTTTTCCTCAATGTACTTTTTTTGCTTTTCAATTTTGGCAAACCCTAATGGGGATTCAAGAATAAACTTTGCGTCATTATACAAATTGAAGTGATTTGGTGGCGTTCTTATAGTCTTGACAGTAATGGTTTTTTAATGTTTTTATAGATATTATGTATATGTATGTATTTCGGAATCACTAAAATCTTCCTCTCCACTAGAATAATTCATTTACATTTGGTTTTTTTAATTCTGTTTTTTTTTGTTTTTATTGGTAACAGATGTTAAGCATTTGTGTGTTGACAGTTCTAGCTTAAGATTAAACCACCACCATTGGCCATTTAAACTAGCAAGCAAAACCACGTGACGACCAAAAGTCGCGAAGCTCGTTTTTGGCTCACATCAATAAGTGCCATTATATATATATATTTATATTTATATATTTACTTTGCTACACAATACGTAAGAATACTGATTTTCTTATGTTCTTTATTTACGGTTATGAATTTTAAAAGTTATATTATACCAAATTAAAAACAAAATTACAAACTCAATTACTCGTAAGCATCTTGCATATCCATTCTCTGCTCTGCTTTATATTTGTTATACATATGTACATATATAAAATTCTTTGTCATCATTAAACACTAAGCAAGCAACAGCGGCTGCTATGGCATGAAGCTATACGATAGGGACGCTTATTTCAGGTAAGGGAGAGCGTATAGGTTGTTTTTTGTCATCTGTGGTGTAAAAAACGAATTTTAAATTTAATAATTTTTAAAAGTACATTAAACGTTTTTTACCTCCAGCTTGCGCATTAGTTGGAAACTTGATTTCCATATCGGCTACCAGCCATTGGAAATAGAGGAATCTCCCACAATCAAAAAAATTTCATAAATGCAACTTTTATGTTTAAAATCACTAGCTCGAGCACCGATATCCATACCAAATTTATACGCTTTGCTAGTGTCCTGTCCGGCTACATAAATGATTTCTTCATCGATTTCTTTATTGAAGAAACGTACAAAACACTGGTGTAGAGAAATGGGCTAAAAGGAAACCAATATGAATATATATGTACATAATTTTTTTTCATATTTTAATAGATATTTTATGTTATATCGCATTACCACACAAAAATAACCTACCTTATTAGACTGACTTTCTTCCACCAAAGTTGTTTTTGGGTATTATCTGCCAACAGTTTTTCGTTAAGTTTAGTAGGATTACACACATTTTGTTTCTTTATAGCTTCTATTAGTACATGAGCACCTTTGGCAGTTTGCACAGAGCGTCTAGAAAGGACATATCTTGCGAATTTAACAGTTTGCTCTGCAGTTACCGGTAAGGGTTAAAAATTTTTGCAGTTTTAAATGCTCCGTTTATAATTAAAGCTGCAATACTTAAGCCACCTTCAAATTGCAAAAGTTTTCCATCAACTTCATCAGCACTACGGCATCTTCAATACGATCAGCAATAAAAGAAGCCGGAGGTGTTGTGCATGCATGTCACTAAGAGAGAAGAATAAAAATAAAATAGATCACACACACCACACAGCGTGTACGCTGTGTGTGACAATAAAAGGGCAGAACAATATGTTACAGAGGCAGTTGGTTGGCAGACGGCATCAAATAATCGCTCGCAAATATACCATTTTATTAAATATCATATTCTTTAACGAGTGTTGTTCTGTGAATTACTAACAAGGGCTATTAGCTTGGGACACTACCTAACTGAAGATATACATCTTCCTGGTGGCTCTCTTGCTCGTGTCCAGACGCAAGTATAGTGACCTCAAATACTTTATTGGATCCGCGCATAACTGAGTGTCAAGAGCACGCGGCCCCTCTAAGAGTTTGTGCTACCTAACTGAAGGTTGACTTTTTGCTAGTATCACATCCACTCTCGAATGTTGGTCTGTATGTGAGGGTTATTAGCCGAGGACTTTGCCTAACTGAAGGTTAACTTCTTCCTGGTGGTTCTCCTGCTCATTCCCATACAAAATCATAGCGTCCATAATTGACGTAGCTATTCTGCGCATAATTACTACACAGTATTAGCGGTCACTATTGAATAAAATTCCGGTGACGACAACCAGTGCCATGAGCATCGGCCTACCAACCCTCGCGAATGGGTAGTCATCTTTTCGCGATGCGAGTGCTTAAGTAATGTGACATTTAGAGTCATGCTGACGGTAGTGATGTTAGTCACGACCAGTAGGGCCTCCCATGCCTGAAGGGTCTAAATCGAGTACGAACAAAGAACTACCCCCCCCCCTCTATTAGCGTCTGTTTCTCCTAGTTGGAGCGGCTAATGGAGTATCCTAGTCCGCTGGCCTGAAACGGTCATCTTAGGCTCTCTAAGGTCTGTCGGTCCGTGAAAATCCATCAGCGTCTGTCCTCATATTGAGCGGCTGATTGTCTGCGTCTGTCTCCAGTGGAGCGGCAGCAATCCTTTCGCCTGGCAGTAGGCATAAAATGCAAACCCACTCCCTATCTTCCAAATGTCGGATAAGAACACATGCCCTACGTATCCGGTAAAGGGCTTCATAATCTCCGGAGAACCAACTACTACAGGCTGTAGTAAGTTGTTAGCTACTGAGACCCCGTCTAGCAGAGTGGTTGCGCCAGGCTCTGCTAGTGCGCAAAAAATCATGACCAAGCCTTCAGGCGGTCGCAAACCAAGCCTGGTACAAGGTTCTTCGAAACCAAGTACCTCTAAGGCTTCTCAGGTCCGGACGGGAGTAAACCCCGTCAAAATCCCTTCCTCGGGCACAGGTTCAACGGTTAAGACACAGTCTGCCGTTAAACCAGCTTCCCATGTGCCGAATCTTGTGCAAACAGGGCACCCGAAGAACGATTCGATGCCCCCAGCAGCACCTCCCTCAGCCTCTACGGCCTCACTAAAAAAACCCGAAAGGCACATAAATCCCGTCAAACGGGCCTACACCACTAGGCGCTCCGCCTTTAAAATCGTCAGCCGACTTGGTGGAAAACCGGTCGGTGAGCTCACGGCGTCACTTCGGGAGATGCAGGGGAAGATTTTCTATGGTTTTGGAACTATCTTCCTCCGCGTCTACAAAGGTGATGACATGGAGAAGCCTCAAGCTCCGGTGACGAAGGCTAATATGGCAACTATGGAGGACGATTCCGCTGCTTCATCGGCCAGCGAGGACACCCAGTCGATCACAGGATTCGTGGGTGACTTCATTGGCAGGATGGAGGTTGCGGACGCTGAGGACATCCTTCTGGAATCGGACGACGACCCAGAGGATTCCAACGTCACAGTCGTCCATAGTGATGAACTGTGATGAAGGGCACACAAATTAACCTTCATCACTCTAAAGCGGCGACAGCTGCCCTTCTCCTCCGATTAGCTTCAGGCGCGGAGGAGCTTATTTGCATCCAAGAACCATTGTTGTATAAAGACAGGGTTTGCGGACTCAGTTTAGACGGCTATAGTACTTTGTACGCAGCTGAACAAGGTAAGACCAGTGTTATGGTCAAAAACGTCCTCAAAGCTTTTATTCTCTCTGATTTTAGCGATAAGGACACTTGCACTGTCGCGGTGGAAAACAAAACACGGACAGTATGGTTTATGAGCTGCTACATGGCTCACGATCAGGACAATCCTCCAAACGGTGTAACCAGGAGGTGCAACATTCCCCTCATAATATGTGCAGGCGCTAATGCTCACCATACCATCTGGGGCAGCTCGGATGTCAATCAACGAGGTGAGTTACTTCTAAACTTTATAGTAGAAAATGAACTAACAGTAGTTAATAGCCCACCTTTATTGTGACTAACAGAAGGGAAATGATTAGCGATTGGAATGTGTCAAAGGACTGTTCCTTCTCTGACCACATGTACATTGATTTCAATTTTTCTCTTAGAGTTGATTCAGTGAAACGCTATACGAACAGAAGAAAGACCAACTGGTCTGTCTATGCTAGTGTACTCGAAGACAAGCTGCCGCCATGCCAAGTTTGCATAGACAATGTGTCCACGCTTGACTCCGCAGTGGAATCACTAACCCAGGCAACAGAAAAATCCTGTAAAAGAATCGACAGGAAAGGCAAGGCTAAGCCCATTTAGTGGAATGCGGAAATTGCTGAAAAACGCAAGGAAAGCAGGAAGCTCTTTAACGAGGCGAAACGTAATGGTGTATGGAACAGTTAAAAATCCTCAGTGAATGGATTCAAGAATCTTATAAGGAAGGCTAAAAGACGGTCATGGAGGGAATTCTGTAGCGATGTAGAAAACTCCTCGGAGACAAGTCGGCTACGTAGGATCTTATCCTCAAGACCAGTTATTCCATCGTATATACAGAAGTCAGATGGTTCCTGGACAACAAATAGTCAGGAGACCCTTGAGGTTCTGATGAATACTCACTTCCCATGCTGCACTGAGGTAATTCTTAATGGCGCTCGGAATAACTCTATTATCCCGATAACTCATCGTCGTGTGGAATGGGCTGTTAAAAGCTTTCATCCCTTCAAATCTCCAGGTCCGGATGGGATTATCCCAGCGGATCTGCAAAATAACCTAGAGACACTGATGCCATGGCTCTTGGTGATTTTCAGAGCCTGCCTAAGTCTCTCACATGTCCCATCTATATGGACAACATATAAGATTGTCTTCATCCCTAAAGGGGGGAAAACATCGCACACTAAGGCTAAAGACTTCAGGCCAATTAGTCTATCCTCCTTTCTGCTGAAAACACTGGAGAGGATTATAGACATTCATATAAGATTAAAGCTAGGAAATAATTCCTTGTCAATGGCTCAACATGCCTATACGAAAGGGAAGTCCACCGAAACTGCGCTTCACTTATTGGTGGGTCGCATAGAGAGATCCCTACAATACAAGGAATTCGCATTAGTTGCTTTCCTGGATATTGAGGGAGCTTTCAACAATGTTAAACCAGAGTCGGTTATTAATGCTATGAGGCTACTGGAGATCGACCCAGAGATCATCCAATTTGTTAGTAGCATCTTGCACTTTCGGCGTATTGAATCTAACTGGGGCGCCGCAAACATTTCCAAAGTGGCTACCAGGGGCACCCCGCAAGGAGGTGTACTCTCGCCATTACTTTGGAACCTAAATATAAATTTCCTCCTCAGGGCCATGGATAAGACGTGCTGCAGAACGATTGCGTATGCGAATGACGTCGCAGTCATGGCTATGGGTATAGGATCCCAGACTACTATCTGAACTCATGGAATCCGCACTGGATGTCCTCGTAAAATGGTGCCGGGGATGTGGTCTGGATGTTAATCTTGCCAAAACGGAACTGGTACTTTTCACTAGGAGATACAAAATTCCCAAATTTGTTACCCCAAAGCTGAATGGGGTTCCACTGAAACTATCCGATAGTGCCAAATATCTTGGAATAATACTAGATAGTAAATTGAAGTGGAATATGAATATCACTTCCAGAACCACTAAGGCAGCAACTGTATTATATTGCTGTAAAAAAGCCATTGGCCTAAATTGGGGTATCAACCCGAAAAATGTATACTGGCTATACGAATGTGTCATTAAACCCATTCTATTCTACGGTGCAGTCGTTTGGTGGCCGGCGCTTAGGCGGAAGAGTCATCAAACTAAGTTTGAACGTATAATGAGAATGATGGCAATAACAGTAACAGGTGCCATTAGAACAACTCCTTCTAAGGCGCTGTTCACGATATTGAACTGGCTACAACCAGACATTTTGGCTAAAAAGTTGGCTGCGGCAGTAAGACTAAAAGCCACCAGAGCATGGAGGGATTACAATATGCCAACATCCTATATAATATAAATTGGCACATGAACGTTGACTATGTCAAACCAATCTTTGATACTGGCTTCTCTGTAAGCTTTTCGGATAACGGGGTCCACCCTTTTGACCTACATTCACCCGCGAATGTGATTCAAGTTTTCACGGACGGGTCACCATTCAGTGATTTAGACCCGTCCGTGAAAACTTGAATCACATTCGCGGGTGAATGTAGGTCAAAAGGGTGGACCCCGTTATCCGAAAAGCTTACAGAGAAGCCAGTATCAAAGATTGGTTTGACATAGTCAACGTTCATGTGCCAATTTATATTATATCGGTTCTGGCATTTACTCCGAGCAGCTACTCTGGTGTATTCCTTTAAGGCTGCCGGACCACTGCAGTGTCATTCAGGCTGAAATAACGGCCATCTACACAGCCGCAAAATCCATTCGGTATGGCGAAATATCTGGTAGGGATATTCAGATCATTACCGATAGTAAGGCGGCCATTAGATCCCTGGAGAATGTGTTCATCACATCAAAAATTGTCAAGGAATGCCGGATATCTCTGGAAGAGATAGCGAGACACTGAACGGTCACCCTTAAGTGGGTAACAGGACACGGATATACACGGAAACTGTATCGCGGACGCGTTGGCGCATGCAGGCTCCACTTTAAATCGAAACGATTCAACACATGATATAGGCGTCTCTCTCCCAATGAGTAAACAACTTATTGCACATAAGTTTCACCTTACTGCAATTCAGAAATGGTTAGATGAAACTACCTGTAGGGAAACTAGAAAAATCTGGCCCATAATAGATGACAAAAGGACTAGGCGGGCACTACAGCTATCCAGACTTCATCTCAGAAACCTAATCGCGGTAATAACTGGACACTGGTCTATTGGGAGGCACGCCCAAAGGTTGGGGCTCAATTACAATGACATATGTAGAAGTTACGGCGATGAAGAAGAGGAAGAATCGTCGGAACATCTTCTCTGTCGTTGTCCGGCATTCGATGATCTAAGACTTAAACTTTTCGGTCAAAGAACCCTTGGGGACAAAACTTGTCTCTCTAATATTGATTCAAAAAAGATCCACTCCTTCATTGAACCAACCGGGTGGCTGCGTGAGAATATCAGCAGCCAGATATCATAGGACCCTTGGAAGACGGGACAACATGGTAGCACAACGGGAACTAATTGATGGACCCACGTGAGCTGTGCTTGATCACGGCTGCCAATGGAACCTAACCTAACCTATCGGCCTACCAACTCCCGACGCCAACTCAGTGCTAGAACCAGCCATAAGAGCAGTGGTATAAAACTAGTAGAAATATAATTATTGTTTTTAATTCCTATTAACGAAATAAAACCAATAAAATTTTAATAAAAAATTGTGAATCGTGTTTGCTTTACTAACACCAGTCGGCAAATAAAGAAATCCTTAAAGGTATGTAACGAACCTGGGCGCCGATGAGCTTGACCCCAGCAACCAGCGGAAGCGTGTCGTCACAACCATATAATCGACTATCAAAAAAAACATAAATAAAGATATTTAATAAATTAATTTAATATCTAATCTCAATGTTCAAAGGAGGTCCTTAGCCTATTGCTGCATGACCCACGCTCATGCAGTCGCATACTAATCAAATCTGTTAATAAAATAACACAGATGCACCATTCGCACAAGACTTCATGAAATTCAGAAAAAATACGTATGTACATACATATGGTGCGTTTTATTTATTTTAAATTTTTTGGAAAAACACGTATTTGAAAACTATGCCGAATTCGAATATACATTTAATTTTTTTTTAAATTCTTTCCATAAAAGGGGTAAAAAGCGTTTTGAATTTGCTTAAAAAAACAAAAAACATGTTTATGCACAACTAAATACACATGTACAAAACTTTTGTGTTATTCTTTTCTTTAGTTTAATAATATTTTAATAATTTAATGTAAATTTGAAAAAGGATAACATTCACGTCCAAGTCAAGTGGTCGCATTTCGACCACCGGGCGATTATAGTAAATTATAGAAGACCTACAACACAACACATTCTTAATTTCATCCGGCAACACTGCCTTGAGTTGAAAACAACGTGTACTTTTGCTCGCGGATTAATAATAAATTTTTAAATTTTCATTTTAAATATTTTAAATCTTTTTGACTGACTATGAATTAAGGCGACCATACGTACTCTTTTTAAGAGGACAATACTCTATTTCAACTCGCTGTCCTCTATTAAATTTGTGTACTCTATCTGTCCTCTTTTTCATAATCAGTCATCTTTTGTCATCTTTTATTTTAAAAGTATGATCAATAATTGTTTTTACTGAGTTTTCGATTTTGAAAATAAGTGGTAACACTTACTTTCTTCCCGTAAGTTTTATGTGTACAGGGTTGTGATATTGTAAACATTTTGTTATTGAGCTTTTTTCCTGTTTTTATGTTTTGTTTTTTTCTGCGTGGTAGTTTTTTTTTTATAGAAAATTATATACATATTAATGAGATATGAGATATTTTCTCACTTTGAAAAAGAATCAATATCATTTACAGAAAGTTTAAAGCTTGTTCAAATTGCTTTTAGTCTACCAGGAACTAATGCAGCTGTGGAGAGAATGTTTTCATTGATTAATGATATTTGGACCCAAGAGAAAAGCAATATATCGATTAATTGTGTGGAGGCTATAATTACTATCAAGTGCAACACCAATAAAAGCTGTATAGAATTTTCAAAACACTATGGATCAAGAGACGATATTTTAAAGAAAGTTCACGAATCTGAAAAGTACAATAAACCATAAACTGATTATATTAGATATTACAATAAGAACTTTTGAATAATTTAGTGCAATGAATTTTTAAGTTTTTTATTAGTTTAAACTAATTTTATTTATTTTTATTTTTTTAACTACATATTTACATATGTAGAATGTAAATTTTTCTATAAAATACATACATATGTACAAAAATGTATTTATGAATTCAAATAAATTTTTTGTTATATTTTTTTTAATGTCCTCTATTTTCATTTCTAAAATCTGGTCACCTTATATGAATGGTCAAAAAAGGAGGAAGTTTTGGGGCAATTGCCCCAAATACAAGATGCCCAAGATAAACGACGGGCCGAGTACCAGCAACAGGTTTCATCTGCTGTCCGAAAATGAAGAAGACGATTTATTAAATTCTACCGATAATTGTGGATTCCAACGTGAGTTTTTCCAAAGTGCTAGGATTAATCGGTGAGAAATTTATGTTCAAAAGGATGTCGATTGGAACTAAAATAATTTCAACCACCATGGCGCTGTATGAAGAGGCTCTGAAAACGCTGAAAACCAACAACATGCATTTCTACACACACGAGGTAAGAGATAGTAAAATTTTCAAGATGATGCTGTTTGGTCTTCCCCGACAGACGACAACAGCTATAATGGAGGAATTTAAAAGTACGTACAACATTACTCCTGTAAGCGTTAAAGAAATTATTACAAAAAGATCAAACGAAGATGACACACTGTATCTGATCGAATTCGACAGGCAACACGTTTCAAAACGTGAAATTTTAAAAATCAGATTTTTCTGTAATATTGCTGTCTACTGGAGAAAACCTTTTAAGAGTAATAAAGGTCCTAAACAATGTACTAAGTGTTCGATTTACGGTCATGGAGCCAAAAACTGTAACAGAGTCAAGGTATGTACAGCTTGTGCGGGTAACCACGATTACCCTGATTGTTCACTAAACAAAAGCTCACCTGATGGCAGTATAGTGTACAAATGTCATAACTGTACAAATAAAAATTACAGAAACCCCAGGGCAGATGACCCTAAATGCCGTGTCGTAAAGAATACTTAGAGATACGACAAAGACTCACCGCAAAAACTAGAATGACTAGTACAAGATATAACAGTAGTTATGTAATAGACGAGATTGATTTCCCATAACTATCGAGCCAAGAACATCATGGTACTGCACAAGACTCCCGGTTCCAAGGGAAAAATATGTTTTCTGAAGTGACTAAAAGCAAAACACGGGACAACAACAACGAGTTATCCAATGATAAACTATTGGAAATATTTTTTAATGCAGTAGATGCATTGGAAAAATGTCAAACAAAGTTTGACAAATTGAGAGTCTTAAGTATGATTCTTAAACATGCCATATAAAACATTTGTTGTACACAATGTTCATGTTATGCACTGGAACGCTCAAGGCATAACAACCGAGTCAGCAGCTGCACAGCTCGATCAAGTCCTTCACGACAAACAAGTTGATATACTGTTGCTCAACGAGACGTTTTTAAAACCGCATCACAAGTTCCAACTAGGAAGCTACAAAATTTATCGTGAAGACCGGCTATCACGCGGCGGAGGAGTACTCATTGCGGTAAAAACTAACATAGTTCATAAGTTATTACCCAAAATTAACACAAAAACCATTGAAAATATTTCTATACAGGTTACTATTAATAGTCGTCCTGTAGTTTTTAATGCTGCTTATAATCCAAATTATACTGTGGACTTTAAGGCGGACTTAGACTTACTCACAAACTTCTCTTGTGACTTTTTCATTTTTGGTGATTTCAATGCACATCACACACATTAGAACTGTGTATCCAATAACACAGCCGGTAATGAGCTTTACAGACATTGTTTGCTTGCAAACTGTTACATTTATTTTCCATTTTCTTTTACCCGATTCGGTCAAAACTTAACCCAGGTCCAGTCCTCTACGGTAGACATTTTACTATCTAATTCGAATATCCCTTTTTCAAACTTAGAGTCACACCCAAATATTTTACAGTCAGATCATGTTCCGATCTCCTGTTCCATTTATGGACAGTTTCAAAATAAATTAAATACAGTAGCCTTGTATAATCGTGCAGACTGGACAGCAATGAGAGTTTGGGTAGAAAGTGAAATTAGACGACAAAACATTGACCAAACAGAGTGTATTCCTAGCAACGTAGATTTATTGCTAAATAAATTAATTTCAATTGTTAACACTGCATTTAGCAAGATTCCCGTAGGGAGGAAAAACTCGTGGCAGAGAGAAATCTCAAGTACATCTAAGATGCTTATTGCTCAAAGAAATAAATTCAAACGTAAATTTCAGAGATGTAGGGATCCGATTTACAGAGCCCACTTAAACGGGATTTAAGGCAGTTAAGTAATCTAATTGAATTCCACCTTAACAAGGATAGAAACGAGTCGTGGTCGAGATTTATTTCGAAACTACCCCCGGGATCCAAAAAATTCTGGAAATTAACAAAAGCCTTAAAGGGAAAGAACTCGTTTTGTTCAGATCTTAACTGCAATGATGAAGTTTTAAAAACTGGTGCAGAAAAAGCTAATGCAATTACAGATGCTTTTGGTAGATCACACACTATTACTATCAATAACCAATCGCCTTTGGATACATATGTATCTGATTTTGTTAATTGTCTCGATAATGATTCTCCTATTGGTAGTAATAATATTGAACGTACAATGCCACTGAGGTTAAAACATTTACTATGCTATTAAAAAATAATAAAGCCCCGGGGTTAGATGGCATAAATAGTATTATGCTAAAAAATATGCCAGACTACTTTTATGAAATTTTAAGTAAAATATTAAATTGTTGTTTAATTAATGGCCTATTTCCCCGTACTTTCAAAAAATCAAAAGTAATACCGATTCATAAAAAGGGAAAAGATCCCAAACTACCCACCAGCTATAGGCCGATAAGCATTTTATGTTTTTTTTTTTTATCTTGGACCAGCACTCAGGGGATGACCCCTACACATGCAATGCATTGTGCTGGAACTAGAGGAAAGGGATAGTGATAGATATGAAAGGAGGTGAAGCTTCATTCGTTCTTTACAACTCTGCTTTTTTTCTGCACGTTTATTCGTAGAGCAGTGTTGCAGCGCCTCTGGTGGCGAGTAGGACATTACGAGTTTTGAAGCTGTGTTTAGTTTTAGTAGCCACTTTTATTAATTTATTTTACTTCGCCGTTGATTGTGCTACTCAGTACCAACGAAGGAGGGCGCTCTGATGTTACATTGGAATTAGTATCAGCTGAAGTTGGTAACTGTTCAGTGACCAGCGACCATGCCTTCGCCACTGAAACCTTCCGCCAACAACTGACACAAAGGCACACCAATGCACATCAGAGAAATGCGTGTTTTTTTTATTTTTTTTATTTATTTCATGACTCTGTCTGACACTGGGTTTGAACCCAGGTCCTTCGGTTTGTAGTCAACGTGCGTACTACCTGAGCCAACGCCACCCTGTTTACTGGATAAGGTCTTTGAAAAAATCATTCATAAAAGATTAGTTGATTTTGCAGATCAAAATAATATTATTAACCCCCCAACAGTTTGGATTCCGTAGGGAGCACTCTACCGTACACCAAATAAAGCGACTTGTAAATTATATCGAAGATAACATAAGAAATCGCAAGAGTACTGGCATTGTTTTTCTCGATATAGAAAAAGCTTTTGATACCATCTGGCACAATGGGATGTTATACAAACTCAATGCATTAGGTTTCCCCTTATATTTACAAAAAATTATACAAAGTTTCCTAAAGAACCGTACATTTCTTGTGTGTGTTGACGGGGACTTTTCAACAGAAAGAACAATCCCAGCGGGATTGCCACAGTACTATCACCTACACTGGTGTCATTGTATACATCTGATGTTGAGGTGCACAGAAATCAGGAAGCAGCATTTTATGCTGATGACAGTGCTGTTATATGCAGTGGAAAACTTTCAAATGCAATAATCAAGAGAATGCAAGAGAGCCTAACCACAAGCCAAAAATATTTTAATAAGTGGAAAATAAAAGTAAATGATAATAAAACGCAGGCTATTATATTCCCATATAATAAATCACCAAAACGTATTCCTACTAAAATTTTGTACTGTCGGGGAAACGTGATTCCCATCAAAGATGATATTAAATATCTAGGTATCACTTTAGATAAAAAACTTAAATTTAAACAACATGTGAATTACATTTCGATACTGACTTACGGCAGTCCAGCATGGTTTCACAAAACTGCTAAGACCCATACAAAAAAGCTTCAGATTATGCAGAACAAAAATTTAAAAATAATTCATAATTGCACAATAGATTTAAACATAAAAAGTTAAAAGCGTTTGCCAATGATCTGACGCTGTCATTTAATGAAAAATTTTCCTCAAGACAGTATTATTAATAGTTTCCTTATTCAATTATAAGATTTAATTGTTGTAGTACGTAAGTAAAATCTCATAACATTGTACCTTATTTAGTTTATAAGATTCGTGAATAAGATTTTAATAATAATAAACAAAAAAAACATTCTTAATTTAAGATTAATTAAATTTCAATTTTCTTTTATTTATTTTATTAATAAAATTAATAAATAATATATTTAATTTCTATAATTTTATTTGCATTCTTTGTTTAAAGCAGAACTCTCTTAAACATAGTTTTGCCGAACTGTAAATATTACACATGATTTATTTTTGCTGTTCAGGGTTAGTTGCTCCAGATATGAATACGAAAAGTACTACTGGAATAATATACATCCACTGAAAGTAAAAACGATGATTTAAAAAAATTATAATTATTTTAAGGTGCGTGTATGAATAATGCATATACATATACATATATACTTTGAATATAAAGTTATATATTGTGGCACAGGAATTAGATAATACATAATATCAATTTAAAAAAAGAAGTAATACTTAACGTATATAAAGTACTGCTCACAAGAAATATTTTTTCTTTTCATTCTAATTTAAAATATAATACCGTCTTACAAAAGATAGATTTTTACGATTAATTAACTCAAACTGTGACTGGTCGAAAAATTACCTTATTCTAATCCCATTTCAGTTTTTTAGTAAGAGGTTCGTTATCAGAAAACTTTTTTTCTACAATAGACATTTTCGAGAAATTTCAAGCCTTCTTTATATTTTTGTGTGTAATGTAACCAAGTTACCAAAACACGTGGTTAACAAGCAATGAATATACATTTCTGAAAATTCTGTAACAGAAGACAACTATAGCAAGTGAGCTATAATTATGATACATTATTTTTGTAAATATTTCATGTGAAAAGTTCTGTTATTCTCATTTTCAGATGATTTTTACTCACAAGTTAATAAAATTGGATAAAAACTATTAAATAGTAAAAAAATTAAATATGTATCTATGTACGTAGTTCTGTTGGAAAAAAATTCTTAAGCGCGCTATATTTTTAGAGCAGTACTTTAGATAATAACGTTATTAATGGATTAGTTATTTTGATTTAATGTTAATCAATTAGACTTAAATGATTAAAATAATATCGATTAAAATGTTAATCATAGTAATAATTAAGAAAATTAATCATCAATTTGATTAAGAAGATTAATTTACAAGTAAAAGCAAAAATGTTAAATAATAGCTCTAAAAAAACTCTTTGTTGTTTGAAGTCACTAAGATTGCGGAAGCACGAAAAAAATTCGAGTAAAATTTCAATATTTACAATAAACCCTAATATTGATTAAAAGTAGCAAAAATGTAAAAAAATGTCAAAAACTTAGATAAAAAATCACAAAAACTTAATAACGATTTAACTTAGTATCACATTTATTGTTACCGCCGCCACTGTAACTTTATTTACTTCTTTTATTTTTAAATACTTTGTGGCTCCGTTAAAACAAGTAAATAAATGTATGTATACATACCCACATATGTACATGCATATTAACATATATTCAATATGTATGTGGATATGTATTTACTTACATATTATTGCGTGTTTTAACGGTTTAATCTGCTGATCAACTTTTGCTTTAAAAGACATTGTAAATAAAAATTATTGTTCTTTGTGAGTTGATCAACAGCAGTTCAAAACAAATTGTTTTAAAGCATAAATTTAAACTTCGTATAAATTTATAGAAACTCAAAAGTGTTTCAATAAAATAATATAATTGATATTAGTTGCTCTTAAAAGTTGTTTTGTTATTTATTTGCTGGGTCAATTAGAGGACCAACATTTCTTTAAAACAATTTTAATTAAATTAAATAAACAATAAACTTAAAAAAAGTGAGCCACTAAAGAACTTAAGTGTTTTACATAAAAATGAAAAACAGTTCTTTTGGAAAAATAAATTAAAAAAAACTGTCGTGTTGCAAATAATAAAGTTAAAATCGAGTTGTTCTTTATAAAAACTGTGCGGGACAACTACTTTTAAATAAAAATACAATTAAATCGTTGTAAAAATAAATAGACAAGACAATGTCGGTAAGCGATTTTAATTGCAACAAGTGTACGGAAAAAGACACCGAGCAAATGGTGCAGTGCGACGCGTGTGATAAATGGTACCACTTCCAATGCGTCGGAGTTAATAGTGACATAGCGAATGTAAGCTGGAATTGCTCGTGTGTTGCTGATGCAAATAGTGCCTCCAATGTGGCCCAACCAACACAGCCGCCCAGTAACGCTACAGTAGAGTTTGCCGCCGGCTTACAACTGTCGTCATCTCCTGCTAACCATATAAAGGAAACCCTTTCAGATGCGCCTGGCTCATCGTCGGGGAAAAATGCTCATCCGCCATCAAATCTAAATAAAGATGGATGTGAAAAGAGCAATCCAAGGTTAGTTTTAGGAAACGTTTTGCATAAAACAGCAACAACAGGTGACAAGTTTGTACAGCAAAATCGTGGTTCTCTTAATGGGCAAAACACGTCGTCCAATTCTTTACCGTCCCACACAAAATTGAAATTGCAGATGCTGGAAGAAGAAAAAGAGCTTCAAAGGCAGTATTTAGCGAAAAAATATAGTATCCTGAGTCAAGGTGATGTATGCCAAGACACAAATTCATTTCTGACCGTTTCTAGCTTCCAGCCCAATGCTGCGCAAATAGCAGCAAGACAGGTTATTCCAAAAGAGCTGCCAAATTTCGATGGCAACCCAGAAGATTGGCCCCTATTCATCAGCAACTATAAGAATAGCACAGAGATTGCAGGCTATACAGATGGGGAAAATCTAATGCGACTACAGTCGTGCCTTCGGGGTCGTGCCAAAGAATTAGTAAAAAGTAAACTTCTCATTCCATCAATGGTAAGCGAAATTATACAAACTTTAGAAATGTGTTTCGGTCGCCCAGAACATATATTAGAAAGCATGATAGCTAAAGCTACAAAAATACCTCCGCTCAAAGACAGGCTCGACAACCTCATCGAATATGCCCTCGCCATTAAAAATATTTGCTCTACAATGGAAGCATGTAATTTAACAGCACATTTAAATAATCCATTGCTCGTAAAAACCCTGCTTGAAAAATTGCCCGACAACCACAAATTAAATTGGGCAATGCATATGAAAGATGATAAGGTTCCGGTAGTTAAAGCATTCAGTGATTGGATTTTTAACATTGCAAGCGCAGCAAGCCAGGTCGTGCCTCCATTAGGCACCAAAAAAGGTGGTTCAGTGCACACTCATTCTGAGCCAGTGTACCAAAATAAAACATTTTGCTACTTTTGCAAAAGCCAACAACATAAAATCCAGCATTGTGGTGAATTTCAGGCACTAAGTCTCGATGAAAAGTGGAATGTTGTGAAACAAAACAAATTATGCCGCCAGTGTTTAAATGCTCATAAACGCAAATGTTTCTCAAAAAAGGTATGTGATATTAGTAACTGCTCATTAAAGCATCATCCTTTGTTGCATAGGTATACAGTAGCAACCAATCAAAATCCAGGATTAGTGGCACAAGGTCGCAGTGGTAACGTAAATGCTCATAATGGCAGCGGTGAAGTAAAACAGTGGTTCAGAATATTGCCAATCCGTATACATTACAAAGGTAGTTCCATGGAAACATTCGCATTTTTAGATGAAGGTTCGTCCGTTACCCTAATGGAACAGAGTCTCTTTGAAGAGTTGGGTCTCAGCGGTAAAAAGGAGCCTTTAGAGCTACAGTGGACAGGCGATACTACTCGAACTGAACAAGATTCTGTAAAAATCGACATTGAAATTTCTGGTGCTAAAAGCGATAGCAGATTCACGCTTCACGATGTCCGAACGGTGAATAATCTTGGCCTGCCTGTACAGTCAGTTGAGTTTGGTGAAATCGTAAAGAGCTGCCCACACTTAAAAGGTTTGCCGATTCTTTCTTATACGAATGCCAAGCCGATGATTCTTATTGGTCTCAACAATTGGCGTCTAGCTGTTCCCCTGAAAGTCAAAGAAGGTAAAAGGTGTCAACCGATTGCATCTAAAACTCGTCTCGGTTGGACTCTTCAAGGCAGTGGGCTAGACTCGAGCAAAATTTCTTCACTGAATATACATACATGTGCCTGTGAAAAGCGTTATGGTGAGTTGCATGATAAAGTCAAAGAATATTTTGCCCTTGAAGCACCAAAAGAGAAAAATGTTTTGTCGCCCGAAAACAACAGAGCTATGAAAATACTCGAAAGCTCCACACAGAAGAAAAATCAACAATATGAAGTGGCTCTTCTATGGAAAGAAGATGTTCCTAAACTGCCTGAAAGTTATGATGCTGCATGTCATCGACTGAAATGTCTTCAGAAGAAGTTGAAAAAAGAACCCCAGTTACAACAGACGATGCAAGCCGAAATCGATAAGCTGCTCTTGAAAGGTTATGCTCGGAAGGTGTTAGATTCAGAAATGTTTTCGTACCCTGGCCGCACTTGGTATTTACCAATTTTTGTTGCCCTTAATCCAAATAAACCAGGTAAAGTTCGACTCGTCTGGGACGCAGCTGCGAAGTCACAAAACAAGTCTCTAAATGACTTTCTTATTTGTGGTCCTGATTTGCTTACGTCACTCTTCAACATTTTAATTGAGTTTCGCGTGGGACAAATTGCGATTTGTGGTGACATTGCTGAAATGTTTCATCGTATCAACGTTAGAGATGATGACATGCACGCTCAACGATTTTTGTGGCTCGAAAATCTTGATAATAAACAACAAACGTGTGTATACGTGATGAAGGCGCTCACGTTCGGTATGAGTTGTGCACCCTGTATAGCTCATTTCGTCAGAGACAAAAACGCTGGCGATTTTAAAAGTTTGTATCCCAGAGCTGTCAAAGCAGTACAACAATATCACTATATGGATGACTTCATAGATAGCGTTGACAGCGAAGAAGAGGCAGTAGAACTTGCGCTTCAGGTGAAGACGATTCATTCAGCTGCTGGATTTCATATGCGAAATTGGGTTACGAATTCCGAACTCGTCCGAATGCACCTATCTGATGATGGTTCAGATACTCAAACTTCCTTCAAATCAATAGAAAAAGTTTTGGGTATGTATTGGGAATCAAATAATGACGTTTTTCAGTACAATTCTAGATTCTCGAGGCTACGAAGAGACGTTTTCAACACTGACATAATCCCCACTAAAAGAGAAGTCCTTCAAGTCCTTATGTCGATATTTGATCCATTAGGATTTGTATCTCACTACACAATTGGTTTAAAAATATTACTTCAAGATATTTGGCGCTCGGGCATAAAATGGGATGATGAGCTCAACGAGGACCTTTGCGTAAAATGGCATTTGTGGCTCTCCAATCTGCATAAAATAGCCTCCATCAGAATTCCAAGATGTTACTCCAAGTTTCTGAAAACTACGAAGAATGTTCAACTACATACATTTGTCGATGCCGGTGAAAATGCTTATGCTGCTGTATACTATTTCCGTATTCAACATGGCGATGATGTCGATGTGTCTATTGTGGCGGCTAAATCCAAGGTAACCCCACTTAAGCCGATATCAATTCCTCGACTGGAACTTCAAGCCGCGTTGCTGGGCACACGATTGGCCACAAAAATTCGAAATGCTACACGCCTTCGTTGCACAGATTATTTCTATTGGTCCGATTCTAAGACAGTGCTGAAATGGCTGTCAATGGACCCGAAAAACTTTAAAGCCTTCGTGATGTATCGAGTCGGTGAAATTTTAGAGTCAACAAATTTAAATCAATGGAGTTGGGTTTCATCAAAGTCAAATCCCGCAGATTTTGCCACTAAAATCGGTTCATCTGACAACGATCTGTGGCTCAGTGGTCCAACGTTTCTAAAATGTTGTCAAAATATGTGGCCTAAATGTCCAGATCTTAGTAGCACCAATAATGAAGAAATACGAAATCACTTACTTGTTATCGACAAATCGAGCAGTCTCAAAATCAACATTGAATATTTCTCAAATTGGAAGCGGCTCTACATGGCTCTTTCACGGTTTGTGTTTTACATTGAGAAATTGAAATATATTGCACAAGGAGGCGAAACAAAAGGTATATGCTTTGAATATATTCAAAAGGCCAAAATTATTTTGTTCAGGTATGCCCAAACTGCTGAATTTTCAAACGAAATAAACTGTCTCAAAAATAAAAAGAAAATTCATCCTAGTAGCAAGCTTAGGCAGCTAAATGTTTTGCTCGATGATGACGGAATCTTACGTGTTTGTGGCAGAGCCCAATCCCTAAATTGTAATGATGCTATCGTCATGCCAAGCAGCCATTACATTACATTTTTATTGGTCCGAAACTACCACGAAGATTTTCATCACTGTCTGCACGAAGCTATACTATGTAGAATAAAATCGAAGTTTTACATACCAAAATTGAGAGTTATTTACAAAAATGTTCGCTCAAAATGTCAACAATGTAAAAATCAAGCTGCTGCACCTCAACCACCATTAATGGCATCTCTACCAGCAGCAAGGCTCGCAAGTTTTGAACGCCCATTCACCTATATAGGAATTGACTTTTTTGGCCCGTTATTTGTAGCAGTAGGCAGACACAGAGAAAAACGTTGGGGAGTATTATTTACTTGTCTGACAGTTAGAGCTATACATATAGAAGTCGCTCACAGTCTCGATACGAGCTCGTGCATAATGTGCATTCAAAATTTTATAAGTCGTCGTGGCTCGCCGAAAGAAATTTACACCGACAATGGTACGAATTTTAAATCTGTGGAAAGAGTTCTCCGTGAAGAAAAACAAAATCTCGATATCCAAAAGATTATCCGTAAATATGATGAAATAAGGTGGAAATTCAATCCTCCTGCAGCACCACATATGGGTGGCGCCTGGGAAAGGCTAGTGCACACAGTAAAAAATACACTCTATGCTTTGTGTCCCGCTTTTAAATTTAACGACGAGACATTAGGAAGTGCGTTATGGGAAGCTGAATTTATAATTAACTCTCGCCCTCTAACCTTTGTGGCTCTAGATTCAGCGGAAGACGACGCCCTTACACCAAACCATCTGTTACTCGGGTCTACTGATGGATACAAACCTTTGTGTGATGTTAACCACGATCTTCGTCAACGTTGGCACCAAACCCAGCAGTTTGCAAACCATTTTTGGAAAAGATGGATCCATGAATATGGCCCAACGTTAATCCGACGCAGCAAATGGTTCGAGAAGGTGAAACCGCCAAACGTAGGAGACATAGTCGTATTAGTGGACGATACACTTCCACGCAACAGTTGGCCCAAAGGTGTAATTGCAGAAACTCTCACAGCGAAAGATGGTCAAGTCCGTCGAGTAAGAGTTAAAACCAGTTCCGGTACATTCGAGAGGCCAGTAGCCAAAATAGCAGTTTTAGACGTCGGTAATAATTATGATGGCAAGCTGACGGGCCCCTAGTTCGCTTGCGAGGGGGGGAATGTTACCGCCGCCACTGTAACTTTATTTACTTCTTTTATTTTTAAATACTTTGTGGCTCCGTTAAAACAAGTAAATAAATGTATGTATACATACCCACATATGTACATGCATATTAACATATATTCAATATGTATGTGGATATGTATTTACTTACATATTATTGCGTGTTTTAACGGTTTAATCTGCTGATCAACTTTTGCTTTAAAAGACATTGTAAATAAAAATTATTGTTCTTTGTGAGTTGATCAACAGCAGTTCAAAACAAATTGTTTTAAAGCATAAATTTAAACTTCGTATAAATTTATAGAAACTCAAAAGTGTTTCAATAAAATAATATAATTGATATTAGTTGCTCTTAAAAGTTGTTTTGTTATTTATTTGCTGGGTCAATTAGAGGGCCAACATTTATGTTTTAACTATTTATCTATGATCATTAACAAGAGATATGAAATAGATCAACCAAAAGCGGATCCGAAGGTTGAACAGAAAAGTTTCAGAGAAATTACAGTGCTGTACATATTTGATCCTATTGAATACAAATGCGCCACGTTTTTCCGTGGAATATAAAAATGTAAGCCGAAGAATAAAAACTTGCCAGAGAGAAATTATGGCAACTTCTCTTTTTTCCGTGTGGAGTTGTTAGTCACATATCGGACAGGAGGAAACATAATAGTGATCCAGGAGGTACACTGTGTCAACGGTCACCTGATGTGATTATCATTGTCCGGGTCAAGTCCAAGGCCGCGCTTCGTCATACAAATGGAACGCACGAACTAGGCCAAGGTCATCACACGTTAGTTCTAACATGCTAGGTTCACCCGATGATGCAGCACAATCTTTTTTAGTGGCGTCGGAGCCGGGAGACACTATTATCCATGACAACTTTTCTAACTTATGAACTATGTTAGCTTTTACAGCGATAAGTACTCATAAGGCATGTGTTAGCCGGTCTTCACGATAAATTTTGTAGCTTCCTAGTTGGAGTTTGTGATGCGGTTTTGGAAAAGTCTCATTGAGCAAAAGTATATCAACTTTTTTGTCGTGAAGAGCTTGCCTTGATCGTTTCTAGCGTATAACACAAACATTTGGGGTATTCACATTGTAGTCATAAGTCATATGTCATAAAATAAAAGCACACCAAAATATGACAAGTGTGAACAACCCCGTCATAATTTAGTGTGCTATGTCATAATTGTGCCAGCTGATACAAAAAATCATTTAAAAATACAATTTCATATCAAAATGCCGAAATCAAGTGAAAAAAGTAAAATAATAGCTGGTTTGTGCGAAAATTACATGTTAAACGTGATAATGGCTACCTCAAGTAAATATGAACAAAAAAATTCATGTATGTATGTATTCAAATTTAAATGCACCCTTTTCTAGGTGTGCATATAAAAAAGCAGCTGTTGACAGAAATATGAGCCGAAATATTTTTTCTTACGGCGGCAAGTAGAAAAACATCCATAAGCTGCCAGGTAGATAGCTTACACAAACGCATAATTTTCATTCAAGGCGAATTAATTATAAGGTGGTTGCAGTGGCGAATTCACGTGAATTTATACATTACCTGCCCTTTCAAATTTGTTAAATATTTTCCAGCGCCATTTTAATGTAATTTTTTATGCATGGAGAATTTTGACAGCGTATATAATGATGAATTCACCGTTTACACAAACAAAATGCCTGTTGTTTGCTTTGTTGTTGATTTATTGTAGTCGTAATAAATTTGCCTTTTGCACGAAAATTACATTAAAATGGCGCCGGAAAATATCATGGTGTAATAATATCAGGTGTGCGCAACAAGGAATATGGTTTTTTGTAGGGTTGTGTTTTGACCGTTAAATAATCTGCAAAAAAATGGTAAGTTTCACGGTCTTGTCAAAAGTTGTTTACATTTTTGGCCGCCATTATGAATATTTTTGTTTACGTTATGCTTTTTGTTTTTGCATAACCACTAAATGCATACAAACCACATTTTGTTATGTTTTGTATACAGCTTTTTTTGACAATATTGTGATAATTTTACACAAACAAAATGCATGTTGTTTTTTATTGTTGTTTGATAAGAGCACCTTATATTATTACACCATGGAAAATATGTAACAAATTTGACAGGACAAATAATGTATAAATTCACGTGAATTCGCCACTGCAACCACCTTATAATTAATTCGCCTCCTGGTAATGAATTTGCCTTGTTTTCATTTTGTGTTATTTGTAGCGGCGGCTTGTTAATATTATCGCCGGCTCGAATAAGGAGTTACAGCTGCTCGACTAAGATTACTACTGTTATTTTATGACAAACCAAAAACATACCTTAAAAAGTCTTATTATTTTATGACTTTTTTGCTTGAAGCACAACAACAACTTTTTTAAACCATTGTAAAATAATAAGACATTATGACAATATGACTGATATGACCACAGTGTGAACACCCCAATTGTGTTCAACAAAAGTTTTGTATGGCATGCTGTTGCCTGGTGTTGCCACGTGTTTGCTTTTAACCACCTTAGAAAACAATTTTTTTTCTTGTAACCGGGAGTCTTGTGCATTACCATGATGCGCTTGGTTCGATAGTTGCGGGAAATGACTAGTCTATTACATAATTACTACTATGTCTCATACTAATCATTCCAGTTTTTCCTTTAATCTTAGTCATATTTCTAAATATTCTTTACGAAACGGGCGTTTGGGGTCTTCTGCACTGTGGTATGCATTTTTATAATTTTTATTTGTGCAGTTATGAACGGTCAGCGTAGTCGTGGTTACCCGTACAAGGTGCACATGCTTTGGCTCTGTTACAGTTATTCACCCTTATTCCAGTTGGAGACATCGACGTCACGTTAACACAATACCAAAAAATTGGGTCTTTTCTACCCGTTGTCGAAAACAATTGACTACTATTGACAGGCTCATGTTATTTTCCGGACCTTAGAGAACAGAAATAGACTGTCAGCAGCACAAAATTGTTTTCGAGAGCAAGTAGACAAGCTCTAATTTTTTGGTATTGTGTTAACGTGACGTCGTCAACTGGAATAAGGGTGATTGACTCCATGACCGTACATTGAACAATTGGTACATTGAGTAGGACCTTTATTAATCTTAAAATGTTTTCTCCAATAATAGGAATATTACAGAATAATCTCGTTTTTAATATTTTAGGCATTGACACGTGTTTCAAATTCGATAAGATACACGCGTCATCCTCGTACGGTTTTTTACAATTTCTTTTAAACTTACGTATGTATGCGTCTTTTTAAATCCGTCCATTATAACTGCATTCGTCTGTCGACCAAATAACATAATCTTAAAAACCTTATTGTCTTTTACATCTTGTGCAGTAATTCATGTTCTTGCTTTTCAGCAATTTCTAAGCCTCATCGTATAGCGCCATGGTGGAGGTCAACATTTTTGTACCAATTGACATTTTCTTGTACATGCACCTGTACATATATTACAGTGTGCTTTTTTTTATTAATACATAATCAAATTTTGACAGACCCGAACCCAAAAAAAGTCCGTTAACACTTCGACACTACCTTTATTATTCTGTCATGGCTGTACTTATGCGGCCTTTACACACTATTTTCCAATGTGTTTGTCAGTTTGAAGATGCATCTGTAAATGCGCATGTCTGGCACAAATTGTACATTTACAGATTGTTTATAAATTTTGCTTTCACACTTGAGTTTTTGGTATCATATGACATAACCTATAACATTATGAACAATTGTATTTAAGTAATTAAAAATTTTGTTTTTTTGAATAATATGTATAAATACTTTTTTTAGTATACACATATATTAGAACATTTTTAAAGCTGATGTCAGTTGCTTTGTCAGTTGAAAATAGAACACACTAATTGAAAATTTTTACACTGTGAAAGCAGACAAAAATTTACTGAAACAAAATTTTTTACTTTTAGACACAATGTATGCATTTTTCAGTGGGAAATTTGACAAGCACACTGTAAAATAGATATGACCTTATTCACAAACGCTTAATAAAGTTAATGTGTACATTAAAACCGGTTTTCCGATATAAAAATCTAACATTAAAACTACAATAACTTTATTAATCGTTAGTGAATAAGGCCAATAGTGTGTTAAACCGGCATTAATAAGTGTGTTAAATTTAGATCAGTAAATCATTGACGTAAAACAAAACAAAAAACAGTTGATTCATTAATTTAAAATAAATGCGTAAAAGAAACTCAAGCTTTGTAGTGAAAAATTATACTTTATATAAAACTCCTGACAGACATATGGTTTACATATCAAGGTACATATACTACAGTTTTTATACTATTTCATTTACATTTGCTTTCACATTTGTTTATATGTTTAAAAGGCAAGTCAACCAGGTGGTACCGCTGTTTCAACAATATACAATTATTTGTAAAAAATACTTATCTGGACGCACTGTCGACACAGATGAATCTTAAAGAAAATGTCAAACGCAATATAAAACTGAATACGATATTTGACAGTCTCAAATAAAACATGATATGAATATATCTTCAACATGGACGAATTTCAAGCAATTTCGATGGACTCAGGCTGATGTAGTGTTGTTACTACCTTGTTAAAGTGGCTATAGCTGCACAGTTGACTGGTTTGCAAGAGTTCTTATTGAACACAGGATAAAGCTGTGTTTAATGAGATACCACATTTATACTACGTACATTTTCATAGTATACGAACCGTCTTTATACCATTTTGTTCGATGGTTTAATTGTAGTTTAGCTTGACACACATATATTATACCATACTATTGTAGTATACAAATCCTATGTACGTCTGGGCTATAACAGAGATGTAAACATAACACAAAGTGAAAACCGATAATTTTCTTTTTCTGTATTAAAACATTTTCATTCAACAAAGCGAATTGAATTCGCCACTGCTATCACCTTATTTAATGCACCATGGAACTTCAAAAATATTGATGATTAACGTTATGTATAATTTTTTTTTGTTGAGGGTTTTTTAGCTAGGTCGTCTAATTGTATAAAGGTTGTAAAGAAAATAAAATAGATTCATATCGAATAATATAATTTGTTTGTTAGGATTTTTGAATAAGTTTCAAAGCCAACTATGCTTTTTTATACTTGTGTAATTTTTAAAATTCTTATTGGTTTTTTAAAATTTTGTGTGTAAAATATGAGGTATGACACATTTCAAAAATATGGTTTAAGGTCTACTGATGATTTGGCATTAGCACCAATGAAATGCATGTATATAGACTAGCTAAAAACCCTCAACAAACAAAAGTTCTTGAAAATTATGTATAAATTTTTGAAGAATTTTTTAACGTATGTGGATATTTCTTTAAGTCCAGACTTTACAATAATAATAATAAATAAGGAAACTTACATATTTTGCAAAGAACCCACGATTGTCTTTACTTTCTCCGCGTTCTCTTGCTTCACGTTCCCTTTCTATTTTTTGAATAAAACTAGCTGTATCTGGTATAGGAGCAAGTTCGGTATGCTTGATTAATATTTCAGTTTTAAACTCTGTTGCTAATAAATTGGAAAAGTCGATTGTTGAACAATCTGTATAATGTCCCTCAGATGTTGACAGTGAGATCGCATTAACGTAACCATTGGCATCTATCGAAATCCATATTTCATCATTCAATTGACTACTAAGTAAATTACAAGCCTTGTTTGCCGTAAAAAATCTTCTTTTTGATCCATTTGGATATTCCACTACTGCTTTTAAACGATAAAATCCATCAGTTACTGAAAGTTTCTATCAAAGAAACTATTATTATATTTGAACTGTAAAATAAAATAAAGTCGTACCTTAAGATTATTCAAATCATTCGTTGTTAACACAGTTTGAGCTACATTTGAAAGGCCAGAATTTAAACTTGGAATTGAAATATTTGCGCGATATTCAAAGTTATCCAGGTCATTAGCATTAAGAGCGTGTTGTAATTCAATATTAATCCATCCATCAAATTCTAAATAGGCCTGCAAATATAAAAAACAGTGTCGTAAATATCAAATACATAAGCTGTTTTCCTAAACGCCTGTTGGTTTGAAGTAATACATCGCATCATGTTCTTAAATGTAATAGAACATTTTTACATTGTATTTTGTTCTCAACGGCAAAACTTTTACAGTTAATATACAGCAAAAATAAATAAACAATTGTAAAACATATAAAAGCAGATATTTGATAGCAATCAATCGATTTCAAAACGTTCTTTTGAAAAGATGTGATGAATTTGGAATCATTTGAGAATAAATTTTTGAGCTAATATCAAAGTTAACATGAAAAAGGAGAAGTTAAATTGTTCCCCTAATTTGACTATCATACTATAGTAGTTTATCGAGTTCAATTATTTTGTCAGATCAAGTCACACGATCACAGATGCCTTGTCATAATTTAGATGTCGTCTTATATTATCCGTCATGTCAAGTAAGAGATGTGGTGTTGTGATTGCTACGAAAAGCATATTGTGAATGCACAATTAGCCTTTCAACTGAAGATAGTATTTGCTGCTTTAATATTTGTTCAACAGCCTTAGACAGTGCTGGGAGGATAGATATGGGTCTTAAGTCCTCCGGACTACAAATATTCCTTGACTTGGGTATGGGTACAACACGTGCCAGCTTCCATGCTGCATGAAAGGTAGACGTGGTTAATATGGGAATATTGTCAGTGCCAGCCGCTTCAGACCGAACTTTATATGTACATATGTAGATCGCCTCAAATAATTCATTTACATTCACACAGCTGAAAGAAGAGCCAGCTGTATCACTATATAGCGTAAAATAAAATTATCATTACCACCTGCAGCCACATTATTCACAAAATGTTCGTTTATTTCATATATGCATTCAAATCATTACTTAATCTATTATTCCCTAAAATACAAAACTTCCTTAAATTTCTCCAAATTGCAGAACTAAGACCGTGAAACAATTTGAAGTAAAAATTTCGCTTCTCCTTACGGATAACATTTTTTGCCTTGTTCCGGTACTTACAATATACCATCCAAATCGAGGTAGTTTCTGTTTAAGCGAAACGCAGAATAAGCTAAATCCCTCATAGAGGTTGCCATCAACATGCTTCTTGATTCCATCCATCTATTATCATCTACTTTAACTCTTCTTTTTGCTATTGTTACAAATGTGTATAAAGTGCTAACAAGAGAGTTAATAACTCAGCTTTGGTAATCAACATCACTAGACCCAAATAATTCATGTGCATCAAACTCCGACATAAACGATGAAATTCTACCCCCAATCTTATATTCAATAAATTCTATCCTAGACCTAACATCCAATTCAAAAACAGCAAATAGTATCAAAGAATGGTGGGAAATAGAGTAGCATTTAACATGATCAAAAGAGACAAACCATAGAGTAATTACTAGTTATGTAGTGTCATGAGCAACGTCAAAATAAGTCGGCTGAGAATTATGAAACACAGACAGATTGAAGCGCATGCACATTGAGCACAACAAATGAGCTTTTTGTATATCAAAAGTGTTACAATCGAAGTCACGAATGACAATTATATTCGAGTACTCTAGAAACAATTCATAATGAGAACTCTCAAACTCAGAGATATCGTCATGGGGTAAGTAAAACACGCCAAATAACGTCGAAACATCATTAAAAAATACCTCAATGAATAACGGATACACATCCATTAAGAGAGACCTTAAACACAACTTTATATTTCAATCTATTGGATATGTATACGCCACTACCCCTACATCGCAAACGATCATTCCTGGCCCACTTATAGCCAGACATATTAACGGATGCATCAGAAACTGTGGTTTCCACCCAGGTCTCGGACACACCAATTAGTTCAAAATTACAATCTCGTACAATCTCGTCAAATTTGACCGACTTACTCGAGGGCTTTATACTTTGACAATTCATATGCGCCACTTTAAATTTGTTAGCAAATGGACGCAGTTTACTTTTCAAGAACGAGCCACTGTTAATAATGGGATCAATATTCATAACATTAGAAGACATCAAAAAACTTGAATCTGGTAGGGAACCAATGACAATAAAATTAACTAAAAAAAATGCATCATGAAATAAAAATAATTGATAGTTATGAAGGAAAATTAAGAAAACTTACTAACATGACAATATTTAGCTATCATAACCATATACATATGTAGATATATATTTTAAAGTATAAATTTATATTTAAAAAAAACTCATGGACAAGACTTAGCGAATCAAGATCAATATACATATAAAGAGAAAAAAATAAAATAATCCAAGAGTAGAAAAAATCGATGTCTTGCATAATGAGAATAAAAAAAGCAATAATGAATTTATAAAGAATTCAGTTAAGGAATTTAGTTAATCCCTGCCCCAGTAGACTCGTTCAGCAGTTTGGCACAGTAATGCAGACCGTACTGCACTTCCTTACCATCTGGTAGTGTGATTTTTGCTTTTAATATACAGATCTCTGTTTAGGATTTTGTATTTAGTAATCCTTACTACGCTTCAATTTACAGCATAAAAAATTCACTTTCGACGCGCTGGAATAGTAATGATCATTCAAATAGACGCGAGAAGTAATGTCTCCACCAACTACGCCTTTTAAGGGATTTCAGTTTGAAATATTCCCTCATTAGGTGATCACGTATACTGATTTTATTGAATTTTACTAATATAGCGGTTTTATGTAAATAACATCATTAATACTATCTTCGGATATATTAATGCCGTAGAAGTTGCCTAGTGAGACTATGAGCTGTGTTAGGTCTTGTAAACTATTAATAAGCACATCCCCTCGATTAAGCTTACGGTGTGAAATATGGTTTTCTAACTCCAAGGCTGAGAGTTTGGACGTAGTCGATTCGAAAAAAAATTGTACGAATTCGAGCCCTTTTCGTATTCGCAAATCTTTCTTTCGAAAATGCAACTGTGTAATACGAAAACGAATGCCAAAAACCAAGGTGGAATAATACAGGTGGTGTAGAAGCTATAACAACACTACTTTTAGGTTCGAAGCTGTCAAAAAGTACAAAAGAAAAATGGCAAAATGGTTCATTTTCTGTTCTATAAAGAATTTTGCTTCTTTTTATTTTCTTATTTGCATTTGAAAAAAGTGATAAAGTGTGCTTTTTTTAGCAGTGTGGGTGTGTGTTAGTAATACATAATTAAATTTTGACAGACTCGAACCCGTTAACGCTTCGACACTACCAGTATTATTCTACAATGCCAAAAACGTTACAACTGTTCGTATTTCATTCAAAAGACATTTTGGCAGTAAAAGTGTACAAAAATAAAAAATTAAAGTGTTTTTTTATATAAAATAATAAAAAAATGCTTTTAAAACAGAAATAAAAGCATTGTGTAATTTGCAACAAACTAAACCTTGCAAAAGGAAAGTTTGAATTAAAAAAATTATAGAATTGGACAAAACTAAGAGGAAAATGGTTCAACTTGAATAAAAACAAGAAATGTTTGAGTTAGAATCTGCAAAATGTAAAATATGAAAATCATTTTTTTTCAAATTTGTTTTTAAATAATGAGGATAAAAAGAGGGACCTTTTTTATATAACAAACTTATACAATTTATTGTCAATATTCCACTAACCCTTCAGGACAAAACGTAAATTAAAGATAATATTTACAGAACAACTGAACAGCATTTTTAATTTGTAAATATATATATCTATAAAATGTTATATACAAATCAAACATTTTGTTGAATTGTTTTTTAAATATTACTATTTTTTCATTATTGAAGAAGCTACACGAAGAGGTGGTAAAATATTAGCAATCAAATTTATAAATTATTTTTGTATAAAAAGTAAGAGATATATTCGGCTGTGCCGAATCTTTTATACCCTTCACCATAGTATGGAGTGGCGAAAGAAGTCACAATCACGAAAATTCACGCCCACGAAATGCGAAAAAAAATTAAAAAAAAATTTAAATGGAAAAAAATACATTAAAGCAAAATAATTGCCGCTCACCGTGTAGCGGACGCACCCTCACGTGATGGAAACAAAAAATTCATCACGATCATGCATGAATGGTTCTCATTTCTATTTCATAGTATAGGCTGATTTCATAAATACAGCTTGCAAAGCAACACTGGAAGCATGAGTTTACAAGGCATTCTAGTGTTGCTTTGCAAACTCCGTTTATAAAGTCAGCCATAAATTATGAATTCCTTAACAAATTTGTAACACTTTCTTGCCTAGAGTGTATTATAAAAATATTAACATCCCCTTATTAGCACTTATATCATTTTTTACACATCCAAAAAGAGTTTCAACGTCTTTGTCAAAAAGCCAATGGTCTTCGACTAAACAAAGAAATGATTTGAAACGTAAGAAGATTTAATAATGAAGAAATTCTCCCAAAATTTATTAAACAAATGGCCAACTATTACATAAATCTGTTAGTCTAATGATTGAAATGTTCCAATATTATCTTCATATTGAAAATAATTTAAAGCTATCAAAAATTCTTTAAAAAAACGAACTTTTCAAATAAAAAGTAAAAGTAATAAAAAAATTAAAATGTATCAAAAATTAAAAAAATTAATAAATGGTTGGTCAGGATTTGAAACACAATGCTATTTTTTTAGAATTTTTGATACATTTTAGTTTTTTTTATTACTTTTACTTTTTATTTGATAAAGTTTGTTCCACAATTTATTTAAAAAACCACGGCACAATTTCTTTTATAATACTTTTTTAATTTTTGCGTTTTTTAAAATTTTATGAACGATTGTCGCCAAATGGCTATTAAGAAATTCGTTTTTTTTATTTGTTTTCATTACTTACATATTTATTTTATTTACATTTTAATTTGCTTTATTTAAATTGATTTAATTTGAATTTAAAATTGTTTACCGCAAATGTGAACAACCTTAATGTTGTCTTATTTGTCTTATATACTTAAATTTTGGTGATGCTATGTAAACGTTGTTGCTCTTTTTTACATTGATCTAACTGCAGTGCTTTTGTTTCGTTAAGTTAATACCGTTGGTTTTGATGTGTTATACCAATACACAACTGAATAGTTGTCCAACGAAATATTTAAACAAGCAAATTAGTTTGTAAAGGGAAAGCACTGCGGTAAGTCGTCGTAATATTATTTTAGTTCTTGTAATTAATTTTAAGTTTTCCAGAAATAAACGCACACGCACACACGCACTCTATTATAAAATAATTTTAGTTTTGGTGTTGTTAAATTCGCCCCTTTGCAAAACTGCAGTCGCAGCCAGCGACAAATTTTATTTCGCATTTCATACATTTGGCGAATATTTGGTTCCTTGCCTGCCGGAACAATTGAAAATAAAAAACATTTATATCGTAGTCTTTGGTAAATGTGATTGTGGTTCCTTGCCTGCCGGAACATACTAAAATCAACTTTATTTGTGTTCGTGGTTCCTCGTCTGCCGGAACATTGGTTAAAGATAATTTATTTGTTCTGTTGGTGTATTTGCAAAATCTTTATTTGTGGTTCATGATGCAACGATCTCCTGTCAAGACGCACCAACAAAAAGTAGCAAACCAAGATAATAGTCGATCTATTGTAGCTGATGCAATACTCATACCAGAACAAATCACTCAACCAGCGCCCTCACATCCATATAGTATATGCAACGTCGAAACAACAACAACAACAACAACTGTCGCAGGTGCTACTGCAAAAATAACCGCAGCTGAGCTGCCTCAGATGATTTTTGATGCAGTAAGTGAAGTGCAACAAAATCTGCCGCCATTGGTACGTGGTCCTGGTGTGAGTTTTCAGCCATCTCAGTCTACATCGTCAGCGAACGTAAGTACTGATATAGAATGTCTTAAAAGGCAAATAGAAAATTTGCAAGTGCAATTGTTAAATACTCAAAGAGTCATGCTAGCTGTTGAAGATGCAAATACGGTGAACATTGAACAAAATATGTCGGCTCCAGTAAGTACAGCACAAATCGTAGGTGGGAACGAAGATACAATGGAGCGCCGTAATACAACGCCTTATTGTACTGCAACTCCCAGCGATCAAGGCCAGCAGCAATTGTTGACGACTCAGCCTATTAATATTCAGTCTGCTGTTCCGTCTATTCCTATACAGCGTAAAATTTATGATTTGCCCGAATTCTATGGTACTCCAGAGGACTGGCCTATGTTCTTGTCTGCTTTTGAACATTCTACTGCCGCGTATTTCTATAATAACTTTGAAAATTGTTTGAGGTTACAAAAGGCCCTGAAAGGTGAAGCTAGAGAATGTGTGAAGTCGTTGCTCATTCATCTGAATAATGTGCCAACAGCTATTGACCAGCTTAAACTTCAATATGGTCGCCCCGAAGTGTTAATTCGATGCCAGTTGCAGCAAATTAAGGAGATTCAGCCTATAGGGGAAAATTCTGTTGAAAAGCTAATACCGTACTCTATTAAGGTGAGAAATTTAGCATCATTCCTAGAGACTGCAAATGGGCAACAGCATTTATCTAATCCTACCCTGATGGAAGAATTAATTCAGAAGCTGCCAATGAGTAAGCGCCTGGATTGGGCTCAATTTGCTTCAACTTTAAAACAGTGGCCTACCGTGTTGGATTTTAGTACCTGGCTTCAGCGAGTAGCCAATCTGATAAGAAGTGTACAAACATCAAATCCTGTGGTCAGTCGCTCCACTAACGAGCCAAAAAGAAAAGTTGTGCTTCATGCTGCTGATGGCCAGCGTAAACAAGAATGCCCTATGTGCCGGGCAAATCATAAATTGTTTGATTGTAAAAAATTTGTTGCATTAGACGTAGCCAGCCGTTGGAGTGAAGTAAAAAAAATGAGATTATGTTTTTCGTGTTTTAGTACCGGACACTCGAGTAGATTTTGTCGAGTCCGTAAGCCTTGCCCAGTAGATGGTTGCTCAAGAAAACATAACAGACTATTGCATGATGTGAAACTTGATAATACCATTACGTCTGAGTCTGGCACCACAAGTGGCTCAAAAATTGAATGTCAATCTGTTCTCAGCTGTATGTCTAAGGCTGTAGATAAAGGTGTGTTGCTGTTTCGGGTGGTGCCAATAATACTATACGGTCCTAGTAACAAAATTGAAACTTATGCTCTGTTGGATGAAGGTTCTTCGGTTACTATGGTGGACAGTTCCTTGGTGAAGCAATTGGGACTACAGGGGCAACAAAGTAAATTGAATTTGCATTGGTATGCGGGAAAGGCAGTACAGGAAATGGCAACAGTAGTAAATATGCATGTAAGTGGTGTTACCAGTCGTAGAAAATATGCATTACAAAACGTTTATGGTGTCTCGAATTTGAAATTGCCGGCTCAAAGCCTTAATATGGATTTGAGCGCTCACCGTAATTTGCCTATTAAATTATATAATGGTGTTACACCCAAAGTATTGATTGGCTTAGATCATTGCCATCTGGGGCTTCCTGATGAAATCGTGCCTCTTGAGGAAAGTGGTCCGTATGCCGCCAACACTCCATTAGGCTGGGTAGTATTTGGTCAAATGAAGGGTAAGTCATCAAATTCACATTTGTGTTTGTTGTCAGTACAGCCAGAGAAAATACTTCACGACTTGGTGGAAAATTATTTTGAGACCGAAAACTTTGGTGTAAAGGCCCTGCCAGTTATTGGGTCTCATGCATAAAACGTGAGCTTGAGCTCGGACTCGATTTTTTGAGTAAAAGGTGCTTGTCGTATGCATAATAAAATTTGATGTATTTGCTTTTACTCAGTGCTCACGTTTGATCTCGTCTTGCTCAGTTTGAACTAAGTTAGATGAGCTTATGCTCATTTTCATATGCATAAAAACAATCTTTTGCTTTCTTTTGTGAGCTCTTGCTCAAATTTTGTTGAGCCTGCATTACAGTTGACTCGCGTGCACCAAAAAGGAAGGATGGCTGAATATTTTGTGCCACAAAGATATACAAAATGTTATCAACAGCGTAAAATAAATTTAGCAAGTGAGGATAAAAAATTATACAGGTTTGTATTTTGAATTATTAATTTTTTTTTATATATATACTTCATAATAAAATGATAAATACATAGGTTTGATGATAGTAGCATCTGCTGGTTGGCTAATTATTTTTTTGAGGAGTCAGAAGAAACACGTGGTGGTGCCCTCAGCAACATTGATAAAATTCGTATATATTTAAGATTTTGTGCAGATCCTGGATTCCAAGATGGTATAGCCACTGATATTGGAGTACATCAATCAACTGTATCGCGAACTATTGCGGAAGTTGCGAAACTTATATCTTCCAAAGCAAGCGAGTGGATAAAATTCCCGAAAGATCCAGATGAAATAAAAGATGCTCAAATGAAATGGCAAGCAAATTATTGCTTTCCATTTGCAATTGGAGTGATTGATTGTACTCATATAAAAATTAAAAAACCCACAAATCAAAGCGATGAGTATATTTGTAGAAAGGGTTTCCACTCTATAAATGTACAGGCAACTTGTGATGGAAAAGAACTTTTTACAAGCGTTGACATATCCTGGCCTGGTTCACTTCATGACGCACGCATCTTACGAAACAGCGAGGTATGTAGAATTATGCAAAATGCAACAAACGATGCATTACTTCTCGGGGATGAAGGCTATGGAATATGCCCATGGCTAATGACACCATTCCGGAACCCTACAACTGACATAGAAAAAACATTCAACAAAGTGTTTACAAGGGAACGTGTCATTATAGAACGGTGTTTTGGGCAATTGAAGCAACGATTTTCGATACTTCAATACAAAACTCGTGTATCGACAGAGTTAGCACCCCACGTAATAGCCAGTTGTTTCGTTTTGCACAACATAGCTAAATTTTTAAAAGACGATTACATTGGTATCAATGACGATTACAACAATAATGATGTATGGCAATTAGGAAATGATATCGGACAACAAACAGCAAGAAATACAGAAGCTGGAAAAAACAAAAGGAGGATGATCGCAAATTTATTATCAAATTAGTTTACAATTAAAATAATATATGTAAATGAAAATATTTAATTTTTCTTGGTTTATAAAAATAATAAACGTAAAAACAATTCACTTTTTTTGACAAAAATAAAATATACGTAATTCACTATTTTATTTATAAAAATCATATTAATAATATATGTATGTATGTACAAAAACATAATTCTCTTTTTCAAGTAAATTAACATATGTAAATGTAATTCACTTTTAGGCATTAAATATTAATTAATTACATATTGATAAAATTCAAAATTCATGGAACTGCAAGTTTCTTTCCGCAAGTTTATCTTGCAAAATCTGCATTTTTGTTGAAAGTACTTTGTTTTGCTTTAACAAAACAAGCCTCTGCAGACTTTGAAAATTCAACTCCCTTGTCTCATCAGTTTCATAACGACTCAAAACTGCTGTTGACCTTTTGTTAACCTTCAAAAATAAACAACATATAGCAAAATGTAAAAAAAAATATTAAAAAATTTACATTTTGGTCATCATGATCAGTGCAACGGCGCTTTCTTTGCTGTTTTGATACTGATGTTGCTGTTGTTTTTGTTTATGATGTTGTTGTTGCTGATGTCTCTTCCAATGTATCAAATGTGCAGTTGCCATCACTGGTTCCAAGAGAGAGATGAACTTTAAAAAAACAAACGAATAGCGAAATCAACAACAATATTTGAATTCGGTAACGGTACACTTACCTGGAAGTTTGTTTGTTGAGGGATTAGAATTAGCACAAAGCAATTGTGACAAATCAGTTTCCCAGTTTTTTAAAATAATTTTTTTATTGCCTGTTTTATTTATGTCTATTTTATTTTTTATGCGACATTTCATGTTAGCTATTTTTTTTATTATATTTTTCCCCGTTAAGTCAATGCCAAATTTTTGCTTAATTTCAGTGACACATGTTTCTATTGTTTGTTTTTTTATATTTTTAATGCTTGGCAATTGACACTTTTCGAGTAAATATTTATTTTGTTTTATTTTTTCTACTAAAAATTTAGAAATGTCGTCAGTATCTATTTTATTATTATTTGATTCTACTTCACTTTCACTTGACGACATGTTTACACTTCAATAACAATTAGATGTTTGATCTCCCTTTGCTCAAGTAATTACAATTGGTCTGAACTCATTTTTATGCATACGAAATTGAGCAAAAGCTGTTGCTGTTTAGTTGAACTCGACTTACGAGTAATTTCTCACCTGCTACAACTCAGCGCTTTTACTCGTTTTTATGCATGAGACCCATTGAGTCCGAAGATGATTTACGAGCTCGCCAAATTATGAACGAAGCTACATTTAAAATTGAGGGTAGATTTTAAACCCGACTTTTATGGCGAAGTGACGATGTCGTGTTTCCTGACAGCTACTCTATGGCTTTGGAATAGAAAGAAAAATGAAAAGAAACCCTGAATTTGGCGCAGCCTATAAATCCATCATAAAGGATTATCTGTCTAAGGGGTATGCACGCAAATTGTCGGCCATTGAAGCTGCTGACGTGTGCCCTAGGACTTGGTATCTTCCACATTTTGGAGTAGTTAACCCTAATAAGCCAGGAAAAATTCGATTAGTTTTTGATGCTGCTGCCTCCGTCGAAGGTATTTCTCTGAATTCCAATTTACTGAAAGGTCCACAACAGTATAAGCCGCTACCATCGGTCTTGTTTAATTTTCGTATTGGTGCTGTGGCAGTTTGTGGAGATATTAAGGAAATGTTTCACCAAGTTCTTGTGGCTCTTGAAGATAGATGTTCTCAACGCTTCCTTTGGCGAAAGGATAATAAACACTCACCTGATTCGTACGAAATGATGGTCATGACATTCGGGGCTGCTTGCTCGCCTTGCGTAGCCCATTATGTCAAAACTGTAAATGCTTTGAGCTATCGTGATCAATATCCCCGTGCAGTAAGGTCTATTGTGGATAATCACTATGTTGATGATTTTGTCGATAGTTTTCCGACGGCAGCTAAGGCAATTGAAATCGCGTCGCAGGTTCGCGACATTCACAAAGCAGCTGGTTTTGAGTTACGTAATTTTTCATCAAACTCATCAGAGGTCATAACGGCTCTAAGAGGTACAGCGGACAGCACGGTGAATTTCTTCAATGATGTTAATAAGCTACATTCGGAAAAAGTACTCGGTATGTATTGGCAACCAAAAGATGATACTTTCAGGTTTAATTTGAGGTTCCACAATGTGAATGCTGAGGTATTAGAAGGCATAAGGTGTACTACAAAACGCGAGCTATTAAGTGTGGTTATGTCTGTTTTCGACCCACTTGGATTCTTGATCCACTATATGATTACAGCAAAGCTATTGATGCGAGAAGTATGGAGACACGATATACGATGGGATGAAACTTTGCCAGATGAAATAAAGAACATGTGGAATAGTTGGTGCCAAGAATTAAAAAACGTCGTCAATGTTAAGATACCTCGACATTACTTCGGCGGTGGCATACCTCGAAGGATAGAACTGCACGTGTTCGTTGATGCTAGCGAAGATGCGTTTGGTGCCGTATCATACTGGAGGTCAATTAATGCTGATGGTCGACTTGAAGTGTCCTTTGTCGCAGCAAAATCAAGATGTGCACCTTTGAAATCGATGAGCATCCCGCGGCTCGAATTACAGGCTGCTGTTCTAGGAGCTCGGTTGATAAGTACGATAATGAAAGAACATTCAATTAAGGTATCAAGAACTATTTGCTGGAGTGATTCTACAACCGTTATTAGCTGGATTGGTTCTGAAAGCCGAAAATACAAACCCTTTGTTGCTCATAGAATTACAGAAATTCTAGATACTACTAGCCCAGCAAATTGGAGGTGGCTGTCAACTAAATTTAATGTTGCTGATGAAACGACTAGAATGAAGAGTCGTTGAGTTTGCAGAAAACTCCCGCTGGTATAAAGGCCCTGAATTCCTCTATCGTAATGAGGATGAGTGGCCAAATGTTAATTCAGAGAAGTTCGATAATTTATGTAAAGAAGAATTACGGCCTAAATTTGCATTGCTGATGAGCCCTCCTACCTGTATTGAATTAAAAAGATTTTCGTCTTTTGTAAAATTAAAACGTACGGCTGCATGGATGTTACGTTTTATTAACCGCTGTCGAAAAAATCGTTGCCCTGAAGGGGAAAATGGTTTAACTGCTTCTGAGTTGAAAGTTGCCGAAATTTATCTTTGCCGTCGAGCTCAACAGGATAGTTTCAATGCGGAGATTGAAGTAATTAAAAATGGGAGTAGTTTACCCAAAAGTAATGAATTGTATACCCTGTCGCCATATATAGATGAAAATTCATTGCTTCGAGTTTATGGTCGTTTGGACGCAGCTAGTTGGTTACCGTTGAACATAAGGCGCCCGATAATCTTACCATCGTCTCATGTTATCACCAGGTTGTTTGTGGCCCATATACACGAAAAGATGAAACATCAAAATTTTGAAGCTACAATTTGCGAGATTAGAAGAGATTTTTGGATTCCTCGCTTAAGAAGTGTTTTGCGTAGGACTATTTCTAATTGTTTTATTTGCAGATTTCGTCGTATATTGCCGATTCCACCATTTATGGGCTCTTTGCCAAAAGATAGATTGACGCCATACGTACGCCCGTTCTCCTACACTGGTTTGGACTATTTTGGGCCAATTACTATAACTATTGGTCGCCGTCATGAAAAGCGTTGGGTAGCATTATTTACTTGCCTTACCATTAGAGCCATTCATTTAGAAGTCGCTTTTGATTTGTCTACGGATGCTTGTATTCTTGCTATTCGCAATTTTATAAATCGACGTGGCCTGCCTACAAGACTAAGAAGTGACAACGGAAAAAATTTTGTTGGTGTTGATCGAGTTGCAAAGCGGTTTGGTGAAGTATTTGACGTGGCCCAAGTTCAAGATGAACTTTCATCGAGAGGAATAGAATGTCCACATAATCCGGTTGAAGGTGCAGGCAACTTTAAAAGAGACTTTTCCGCGTGAGCATACCTTGCAGAGTTTGTTGATTGAAGCGGAAAATATAGTAAATTCACGTCCATTAACGCACTTGCCATTAGCCCACGAAGACGAGGAACCACTAACGCCGAACCATTTTTTGTTAGGATGCCCCAATACTACGCAAACTCCTGCCGCATCGGATCAGCCAATTGTGTTGAAAAAGCAATGGCGCATTTCTCAACAGCTGCGTGATCACTTTTGGAAGCGCTGGATTATAGAATATTTGCCAACGTTGACCAGACGCTCGAAATGGTGTGAACGAACGAAGCCTATTGCCGCCGGTGATATCGTGCTGATTTGTGATCCAGACGTATCCCGGAAAAATTGCAGGCGAGGTCGTGTCGAAGAAGTCTTTAAAGGTCGAGATGATGTTGTCCGGAGCGTTAACGTACGTACAAGCACAGGTATACTTAAGCGCCCTGTGTCGAAGCTTGCTGTTCTAGATTTGGAGTAGTGAATCGTTGCCGATCCACGGGGGTGGGAATGTCGCCAAATGGCTATTAAGAAATTCGTTTTTTTTATTTGTTTTCATTACTTACATATTTATTTTATTTACATTTTAATTTGCTTTATTTAAATTGATTTAATTTGAATTTAAAATTGTTTACCGCAAATGTGAACAACCTTAATGTTGTCTTATTTGTCTTATATACTTAAATTTTGGTGATGCTTATGTAAACGTTGTTGCTCTTTTTTACATTGATCTAACTGCAGTGCTTTTGTTTCGTTAAGTTAATACCGTTGGTTTTGATGTGTTATACTAATACACAACTGAATAGTTGTCCAACGAAATATTTAAACAAGCAAATTAGTTTGTAAAGGGAAAGCACTGCGGTAAGTCGTCGTAATATTATTTTAGTTCTTGTAATTAATTTTAAGTTTTCCAGAAATAAACGCACACGCACACACGCACTCTATTATAAAATAATTTTAGTTTTGGTGTTGTTAAATTCGCCCCTTTGCAAAACTGCAGTCGCAGCCAGCGACAACGATAAAAGGTTTATTTTTCAAAAATATCCAATATGTTGTCAGATAGGATTTTGTACAGTGATAAAATAATTATATAATGAATTCAGTAAGTTGTCGACGTTTTTATTTAATATAATAATAATACCAAAAATAAAAATAACTTGACGGTGTAAGAAAAAATCTTATATTATAAAATATAACAACATATTTTAATTCATTATTTTAATTTAATTTTTTCTTTGAAACTCGTATGATGTACGTATGTATGTAAACTAGTGGTATTTTGATAGTTGTCTTTTAAAATTTTTTTTAGTTTTCCATTTACTTATCTGTATTACGGTTGGACCAGACGATAAAGATTTTGGTTCAATATAATCTGTATATTTCTGATATAGAAACACAATGGAAATGCAACCACAATTGATTTAAAAAATACGAATTCGGTAATTCATATTCAGCCTGCTAAAAAAACAGACGAATTTAATTAAAAACAAATTTTATTTAAATCTTCTTCTGCGTTTACTGTGTAAGACAGAGAACATTTTGGAGCTTGATATCAAATTAAATTCTTCCATCAAACTTTGTTTTTATTTTATAGAAAAGGCAATTAATTGAAGTGCTTTTGAAGATTAACTCACTGATGTTACAGAATGAAAAAAACATTTCTTATCAAATTCTAGCCGAGAAGAGATTTTTCTGCTTTGTTATGTGTTACTAAGTATCCAAACAACATTTTAATTGATTTTTTGATTGAGATTTTTTATCACATTGTACAAATACAATAATACCGGGTTCTGATATACTGCAGGTACGCTCTGCACCTGAATATAGAAAATAATTAAATTTACACAAGTATAACACAGGATGTAAGCATCAATTTTGCCTTTCTTCTGAAATCACAAATAGTCATAAAAAATGAAATATTAATACATTTTGAAAACAAAACGAAAATTCAATTTCATTGATTTTGTATATTTACTCGTACATAGTGTCTTGACGATCCATTACATTTCTTTAATATAAATAATATAAAAAATAATTAGGTTATTTCTATACGAAAAGAAAATGTAAGCGAGAAAAAATACTGTAATTATGCATGGATAATATTATACTAATAAACGTACAAAAATAAGTTTAAAGAAACAAACAAAAACAAAACAACAAATCATTGCTTTTCGATTGTTTAAATATACACATGTATACACACAATGTGTACATGTGCCCATGAACGCATTTCAGTATGGATGGATGTGTGACAAAAAGGGCCAATTTACAACAATCACACCAATTTCCATCAAGAATTTGAAGTTTTAGTAGTACTTTATAATAAATAAGATATATTATGTTCTTAAGCGCGTAAACTACTATGAAAAATACAATTGATCTGTGGTGTATAAGAAGCGCTTGTGAGGTTGTTTGGATTGAATCCCAATGCAACTTTTTCAAAAAAATTTTAAAAGTATAATTATTTCGAATACCATTTTTTATTTGCTCACATTTTAGTCGTTAATGGACCGACTTCAATTATTTTCAAATTAAGACTTCGTAGAACTGCATACAAGAGATCTGCTTCATAAAATTGACCGTAGGACAGTCGGGGACATAAAAAAACAACAGAATAGGAAATATAACAAAAAAAGTTTTTTGGCTATATCTCATTAATTATTGGACCAAGTTTTGTTATTTTCAAACCGAACAATTTTATGAAAACTTCCAAGAGAATGGTATAAAATTTATGTCTCTATGTTGTGTTGAGGCCTTAATTCTTAATACACCAAAATGTAGCAGACGGACAGACGGATATCGCTCATTCGACTTCTCTCTCTATAAGGATCCAGAATATATAAACTTTATGGGGTCTTAAATGAATAATGAAGAAATTACATACGGAATGACAAACCTATATATCGCCTTTCCAAATTTTTTGGTGAAGGGTATAAAAAACGCATTCAAGGTTTGAATAACTTTTTTGAATTTAATTATGTATGAGTTAATTTCTCTTTTGATTTATGTAAATCTTATTTTTATTTTGGATTGAAATTAATTGACCTTATTGCACGTAAAAAGTGATACCAAGTTTTTGTGTTTTTCTTCGTTATTTTGGCATTTAAGATAAAGTGCTACCAAGTAATTGTTATTTTTTCACATATACGTATTAATATTTCGCTGCAAGCTATTCGAAAATGTTACGCAGTAAAATTTAATTTTCGCATAATATACCATTCGAATGACTTTCATTTTCAAATCGAATTACACAGTAACCCCCCAAATCGAATTCTGTATCAGAGAAGTGCAAAAATCACGTTTTTGTTTGATTAAATCATACCTTAAAATTTGCAATTAACATGACACAAACAACAAAGCTCAATGTTTGGTAGCATCAGCATCATCTTGCAAACATTTTGAATGCGCATTTTAAAGCAAAAGTTTTCGCATTCATTATTGAATAAAAATCAAGTAACAAGGCGCAAAGCTGAGTGCGTTTAAAGCTGAAAGTCCACACCACGCTTTCTACGCGTCTCTCAAAAAAGTTGAATTAGAGTATTTTCATAAAGCAAGTTACAAAACAAAAGTTTCCACGCTTGTGACGCGAAAAAAGTTGAACAGCATTCTACTTTTACGCGTCGTATACAACATATCAGCTAGTGCTGCCAAGTTCCGAGTCTAAATTTTTTTTTTTGAGAATGAACATTTAATTATTCAATAATTTAAGCCGTTGATGAAAAACGAATTAAAACAATTTAAAGAACATAAAACTTAAAAAAAGATAACAAAAAGTCTGCAAATTTTTCTTGAAATTTAATAAACAAAACGTGTAAAGCATGGTGTGTAACTTGCAGTTTTTAAAGCGTCAAAAGCCTTAAACTCATGAAACGCAAGCGCGTAGAACGCGTGGTGTGGACTTTCAGCTTAAGAATGTTTAATAAACATTTGCATGCGCTCTTGTTTGGCGAATGTTTTTACATACGCTATTCAAAATTAATCAAGCAACAAAGAGAAACGGTGAATACAAACAACATAGTTTGGTTAACATGTTGTATATGTAGGTGTCTTCGTAAGTTGAGCGATATTGAGTGTACATACATATTTATGTAAGTGTGTAAGTTTGACCAAGTGGGATTTTGTATCCAAGGCGTATTTAACGAGGTGGCAGCATTACAGCAGCTGACAATTTTTTGCTTGCTTATGTTTTACGTTGCGAATGCCAAAATAATTTTGTATTTTTAAAATTGTTTAAGCTATTGCATAGCTTTTATCGCGGGGTTTGAGCGCGGCGACCGAATCAAGAAATTCCGTAACGAAAATAAAACCTAACACTAAGTTTGTTTCTTAATTCTTTTGTTTTTTAAGTATTTGAATCGCCTAGCGTATATTAACCCCTAAAGTATGCTATTGATTTCATTAACATACAGTATTGCAAGAACAGATTTTTACATGTAGGAAAACACAAAATGACGTACTTACGAGCAATCGTGGTTGACAAAAGATGATATACACAAATAAACAGACAATTCGTAGGTTTTTAAGCTATTGCATACCTCTCATCGCGGCCTTTGAGCAGGGCGACCGAATCAAGAAATTCACCACGCTCAAAAAGTGTAACTTGAATTAATATCAAAGAAAAAACTTGAATTAATATCAAAGAAAAAAATACTGCATAAATAAATAACTAGAATTGCATAAGTTGATAAGCTATGCAATAGCTTTGCCGCGGCAGTCCCCGAGTGTCGATCGTCTTTTTTCTGTATCTGTTTTCTTTATTTTATGGGTTATGTGTTAGACATACGCAATGAAACTACATAAACAAAATGCCTGTTGTTCTTGTATTGCTGTAATTGTTTTACTAATACTGCCACCTAGTTAAATACACTTTCTTTGTATCAACACATTCATTTGAAACATACATATTTATGGATGTGTGTATATAAAAACATCACGAAAGTTAAAATTTTACAGAAGATTGGCAAAAATAAAAAACCAAATGAAATAGTACAAAAAAAATTTTGACAAAAGGTTTTTGATTTTCATCAAAACATATAACATACACATGTTTAAAAATCATAAGTAGAGCATTATATTTGCACTGCAAAATGTAAACATACATATGCACATACATATGTATATATGTACATATATGTAGACTAGACCACCTAGCTTTAAATTTTTTTTTTCGAAATTTCTCCATGAACATCAATTTTCTTAATCTACTCTAAAAACCAAGAATTTTGGTGTATAACACTTAAATATTGATGAACGGGAAGTGGTCTCTCAAATCATTTTTTTTTTTTGTTTTTTAGGATAAATGCTTTTTTCCCAAAAATGAAAAAATCTTGCTTTAGCAATTCGCCTCTAATTAAAGCAGTTCTAACAGATTTGATTTTAATTATGTATATGCATTAGAAAGCTTATTAAATTTCCTAAATATTTCTAAAGCAACATTGCCATTTTGTTCGAAGGTTTTTTATTCATGGCATTACAAATTCAGATTTTCAAATACGAACTTATAATTTTTTTCCATTTGTGCTTACCTTTTCTTATATAAACATTATAGGAATTTTAAGATGAAAGATTTTGGTGTAAATAACAGTAGCATTAAGTAAAGAAAAACTGCAGTTATAAGCGAAATGCCGAAATGACTAAAGTTGTTAATTTGTAAATTTGCTCCAATTCCATAAACACATTAGTATAAAGTAAGAAGAGACTGACGGGTGCATTAAAAATATTTTACAAACATCGTAAATATATGTAATTAAAGTTTTTATTTTTTTTAATTTAGATGATAAGTTTCGTGGTCTCACTGAGTTCAATATTTTTCTGATCAAAATTTAGGTTGAGCATTGGCTTAAGTGCACGTTAGCAACACATGTCGCTTCAAACGATATTTTTTTTTGATACAACAAATCCAATATAGCAAAATTAATTTTTCTGCGGCGGAGGCTGTGACGTCACTGATGGTATTTAAGTGAAGTGGCGATAGGCTTATCTTTTTTGATTCAAGAAATCACTAAATACGTTGTACGAAATGGCATCCGCTTTAAATAGTCCAAGGGTCCAGCAAAATTTGTTTCGTTATGTGTTTTTTCAGAAACATATTGAACTCAGTGAGACCACGCAACTTATCATCTAAATAAAAAAAACTTTAATTAAACGAATAGTTTAAAAATAATTATTCACTTTATTATTTTGATCTTTCCTTTTGTAAATAATTTTTTCACAAATTTTATACTTTTTTTTGTTTTCTTACTTTTGTTTGTTTACCTTTTGAATCATACTTATGTTTTTTTGGTTTTACTAAATTTTACTACAAGAAATTTCTGCAGTAAAAAAATTTTAAATACTCAGCCATTAACTGTCGCTTTAACACAAAGGGATCATAATTACTTTGGACCCAAGTGGGCTGGTACTCTTTCTTATTTCTTCACTGGCAACCTGTTAACCTAACCTAACTGCTGCTTTACTATCTCAATTTGTGGTCTCATTTAGTATATTTTGGGTAAACAAACGCAATTTAGTAAAATGCAATAAAGTTCAATAGTACTGGCATCAGAAAGTGTTCTTTTTTATCACTTCATTGTTAGAAATATTTATATGTGCATTGACATTTGAACGGGCAAACGTAAGATTTAGAGATTGATTTAATTATAAATATGCGTGTTTAATCGGTTAAAATAATAAAAACAGGTAAATGCAATATTTGCATGCTATGAAAAGCCCAATAGTAACATGCTACTTAATGTAGATGTTTTTGTTTTGGAAAAAGTTTGATATTCCAAATTATATTGGAAAACAATTATTCTTGAAAATCACAGTAATTGTTCGTATCGGGAATTGCGAGAATAATCCTCAGGAATGAACTCCAAAAAGCATTACCCGAGTTTCAGGCAAGTGCTATTTGTTCTTTATTAAAATATTTCTTGATATATATGTAAGTATGTAATTATGCTTTGTATTTTATTTATAAAATCACTTTAAATTTATTTGAAAAATCTTCTCTGTTAATTTTTTCATTAGATGAAAACTTTTTGAGACCCTCAAAATTTTACGAAAACTTTTTTAAATAATAATTATAGTTTGTATTTAAAACAATGTTTATGAGAAAATGTAGAAGACTTTAAAATGCTTTCCTCGACAATGTCAATTATAAGATCTCCAACGGCAAAACATAGCTGTGTATTCAAGTCCAGTAAGTATAATTCAGGCTCAGAAGAGTCAAGAACATGTTTTTTTCCAGGTAATAAGCAATTTAATTAAATTTTATAATGTCAGCATACTCAACGCATGAACGTGTAGAAATTTTTAAATTTGTTTCCTGACGATCGATTGTTAGAGCACAAAGAAAATACCGTAATTTTCTAATACTGCAACAGCTCCCACTGTAAACATGAGGAGAAGCTTACAACTTCTCAGATGCACGGTTTGTCGTTGAGTTATGGCTGATAAGAGTTATCGGCCCATATTTTTTCGCAAAGAATGCAGGGAAAACAGAAACCATATATCGGATAAGGTTGAAAAATTTTTTACTTCCGGTAGTTTTTAATAGTCCAGATATATAGGCCCACCCTGTATAAGATATATACTTTTTAGTGTATGAACAAGGTGGAAAAAATATCAACCTATACAATCAAAATCAGATTTTAATATCCTCTGAATTAATATAAATAGCTGGTGGGGATTTAACTAAAAACATATAATGAATTGTATTTGTTCTTGCGCTTATGTTATATTATCGAAACAATCACAATGCTTTCATCTGATAATTAAAGTTATTCTTAATCTCTTTTCACATCAAGATAACGGTTTGCGATTAAAGTTTCAAATCATGGTAGAATAATACAGGTAGTGTCGAAGCGTTAACGGACTTTTTTTCTTGGGTTCGAGTCTGTCAAAATTTGATTATGTATTACTAACACACACCCACACTGCTAAAAAAAGCACACTTTATCACTTTTTTCAAATGCAAATAAGAAAATGAAAAGAAACAAAATTCTTTATAGAACAGAAAATGAACCATTTTGCCATTTTTATTTTGTACTTTTTGACAGCTTCGAAACCTAAAAGCAGTGTTGTTGCAGCTTCGACACCACTTGTATTATTCCACCATGTTTCAAATCATATTGAAAGTAAATGTTTGGTGCAGAACTTAATGATAAACTACATTGATCTTTTGCAAGACTTCGAATATTTAAATATATGTATTTTCATTAATATTTATACGTAATTGTTGAACTGTTTTAAAGTATATATTTAAATGAAATTTTTATGGCTTGAGTTCAAATCTGAGCTAGTACGAAATTCCATCTCTGATGTATAATTATTCCAAATATTCCATACTCTCTCGCTTTTTCCAAAGCCATTGGCTTTGAGATCAAGCAGTTTTCCATTTTTGTTTACTTTATATTTGTCTTGTAGTTGACTTTCGTAGTATTCAACCACCTGTGACAATGTAAACATGATGGTTTATGACGGGTGCCTTCGTTTTTAATAATTAATATTTATACGTAATTGTTGAACTGTTTTAAGGTATATATTGAAATGAAATTTTTATGGCTTGAGTTCAAATCTGAGTTTACCCATATCTTCTTAATTTAAGAAATTATTTTCCTAAATTATAGATATTTTCAAACTTAAAATACACTTCAAGTAGAACTTTTTGTTGTTGTTTGTGTGCTAATAAGTTTACAATTTTTAAAACGTTTTTCAAGCATAGCGAATAATTTCGGTCCTCGGATTTGGATACCGACCTAATACCGTGTTATTCCTCTGATTCATTTAGTACTTTTAAACTAATTTGACTTTTACGCGTTCAACAATTGCATATATGAGTAACATATATGACATAGTGAAAGTGAATAAAGCTTGTCTTTAAATATGCTTTTACAGGTCTCGCGTATATATCCAGGTGATAAACAATTTCGATCTTAAATTAAGAACGATTTACAATAAAACTCGGTACCATGTAATATATGCTTTTGTTATTCATATTTACTCAGTAAAGACGTAAAAATTTATTGACCCAATAAATAAATAAATAAAATCTTTAAATAATGTAGTTTATATAACTTAGTTTTAAAAAACCTGACACCACTGTTCTTTTCGTGTTTTTTCCATTTACAGCTAGCCAACAAATTATATACAAATGTATGTACATACTTATGTGCAAACTCATAAAATATAGAAATTCGTTACTCGCTATTGATGCTTCCCGGAGGAGCCTTCCAACTAGGGTAGGCCTATATTTGACTAGCAAAAAAATTACATTTAGGTGCAATTTAAAGAGAAAAAAGGACACCGGTAGTTTTTAAGTAAAACGGATAGGTATTAATTAATAAGCAAATTTTACATACTATGTATGCACAGGTTGCCAGTGAAGAAATAAGAGAGAGTACCAGCCCACTTGGGTCCAAAGTAATTATAATCCCTTTGTGTGTACATACTACATACAAGTAAAACTTTGTTTCTTAAACAACAAAAATATAATTTTTTTAATAAAGTACAAGGAAATGTTGGGAACAAGTCTAGTTTAGTGACACAGCTCAAAAAAAAATTAAAAAATATGTGTAGAAAATGATGAAATAAATAGAAAATGTGAATTAAAAAATTGGGGAATACATATAGTTGCCGAGTTATGGGCCTCCGAAGTTTCCATATATGTATGTGACTTTCCACTGCATTTATAAACGTACATACATATGTATGTATGTGTATGGCCAATATTGATATCATTTTAAAGCTTTCGAAGAGTTCTTTTAGAGTATACAAAATTTTATGAAAAATATTTAACTCTTGAATTTTAAATACATCGAACATCGGCTTCGCTAACTAAAGCATTTTCGCATCAATTTTGTATATTCTAAAAGAACTCTTCAAATGCTTTAAAATGATACCAACATTGTTCATATACGTTTATAAATTATGTGGAAAATCACATACATACTTATATATACATATATGGAAACTTCAGGGGCACATATGTAACTCGGTAACTACTTATACGTTTACCACAATTTTTTATTTTACATACATGTTCTTATTTCACCATTTTCTACACCCCTATTAATACTTTTTTCTTTTTGGAGCTGTGTGATTTGGCCCTTAGCTAAGTACATACGTCCACTGCTGAAAACAGTACGTGTCTACTACAAATCCAAGTGTTTGTGGCAATACATATGTATATCTTTTTTGGATTAGCCAGGTAAATGTTCCAACTTTGCACTTCAGATGTGATTTTGACAGCACAAAAGCAAACCACATTCCTGTAAAACTAAAGTTAATGGGCACTGGTACCGCCATACCATAATATATACATAGGTATGTATGTAGCTGCATACTTTAGCAAAAATATATTATGTAAGGGGTATAAGCTATTATTATTACTTACTTTTGAGCTATTTAACAGACCAAAACAAAAAATCAGGAAGAGCCAAAACTTTGGATATACACAACCCATCTTGTAAGGATGCAAAACTATCGATAGCTGCAAATATTCGATAGTTCGTTATAAAACTATTGAACCAATTTACACTACACTAACTTTTAACCCGATTAACTTTTGTCACAAAGAAGACCAGGGGTGACGCGAACGGCATGCTATTGTTGTTGTTTTGATGGCTCTGTCACACAGAAAATCGTAAACAAAGAATTTTTCATGTTTTGTTGTGGTTTTGTATTCTTATTAATTTCTGGCTCAATAAAAAAGTTGTAGAAAAATATTAATTTAAGCAATATAAACGCAAATGGTTTAAGGTCTACTGATGATTTGGCATTAGCACCAATGAAATGCATGTATATAGACTAGCTAAAAAACCCTCAAAAAACAGAAGTTTTTGAAAATCATGGTAATATAACATTAAAAATATAATATAATAAGAATTATTCATGATATATAGAAAAAGTAAATTGCAATACAATTCATCATTTCTTATTTGCAAAATTGCAAAATGCTTAATTTTGTTTTGTTTATTTTCTCTCATTCTTACATTATATTGCTATCTCATTTTAACAGCAACTTGGGGCACAAAAAAGCTGATTTGCGCCAAAACATAACTTTAAAACTACATCTCTGGTCTACCCTGTGCTTTTGTTCCTTGCAAAACACACTGGATTAATTCATATGGCATAAAATTGTATACGTATACACATGCTTGTGTGCATTAAAGTTTTTTATATTCATTTGACATGTATGTTTTTTAAATTGTGTTGTATTAGTTTTGATCTACTAATGCGGGGTTGAAGCTGGTTGAAAAATTATGCCAACAAAAAACGACTCTCTTCACCGAAAATGCCAACAAGCTGCCATGTTAAGCCAGCATAATTATGCTTGGTTTTCACTATGTCATTTATGTTGTCAAATTGTCCAAATTGTTGGCAATTGTATGAAAACGGGTTGTCATATGGCGTCATCTATGTTTGCAGTCAGTTATGCACACAAACTGCCATCTAAACTGACAAATAAGTGAAAACGCCAAATTTCAGTTTGTCAGCAGATATGGCAGCATTTTTTTTTTCAAATTAAATTTGACAACAAGTTGTCAATTATTTTTGTTTGTCGTTCGCAAACCTGTGGGATTTTTTGTCCAATATAATTTCTTCTTTCTAAGCTGCTTCCTTTTATTTTTCCAAGCCCTTAGAGTTGTAATAACACAAAGTGCCGCTGTGGCTATAGCCATTTGCTTTTTTTTTTAACATATTTCAATTTTTTTCACTTTTTAACTTATTTTTTTACTAATAAAATGCAAAAATGGAAATTGACGCACGAAATTTGACTTTTGTAATAAAAACAGCGTGTCATTCAACTGCACTAAAATTTGACGTAAGTCTTTGACAAGCTCTGTTTTGTCGACTTTTTGTCATTTTTTAAAATGCAGTGAAACGCATTTGACACAAACTGACGAGAATTCATTTGAGGCAGTTTTTGTTGTCATTTCATATGACATAGTGAAAACCAAGCATTAGTCTAGTGTGAATTGCCTCATTGATATTATAGAGTTCTTAACACCCTGACCACACGAGAAATAAACTTGGATATTATTGCCGTGGTAATTCTCCAATTTAATTGCCGACACGAGATATAAAATTGGGGAGAACATGCATATGTATTCAAACACATATTCAGCAACAATTGATATAATATGGCATTTACACCAGACCAAAATCTAGTACTTATGAGATCTCGAACCAAATCTTGTTTATTTTGACTAGATTTCCCATACAAAACAAAATCTATTCAAAATCCGCAGTACTTTGTGATACAACTATGGTTTTTCGCAAATTGTACTGAAATATGCTACGCTGTCTATAATTTTGAAGGGTGTACTCACCAGCTGTTTTGCATTAAAATGTTGATTCTTGTATGGAGTTTGACAATTGAAAATGAAAATTCCAATCAACTATTTTTGTCATGGATACGAAGTCATAAACTATGTCACGATTAATTCGGTGTAAACTTTGCAAGAACAAACCCTAATTTTAATTCAGATCAACAAATATTAAGGGCCATTCTGGAATAAGATGATGAGAAGAGTTTTTATTAGATATAAATTCATGGTAGAATAATACAGTTAGTAGCGAAGCGTTAACGGACTTTTTGTTTGGTTCGCAGCCATCAAAATTTGATTATGTCTAAAAGAGCACACTTAACATTTGTTTCAAATGCAAATAAGAAAATGAAAACAAACAAAATTCTTTATAGAACAGAAAATGCAACCTAACACAAATGTAAATATGCAATTTTATGTAACTTTTCTCTTGAGCTTTTTGACTGCTGTTGTAGCTTCGACACACCTATATTATTCAACCATGTTTATTTTCTGCATAGTGGAATAATACAAGTAATGTCGAAGCCGTGAATAGTTGGCACGACTTTTATATTCAGTGTTATTTGGTTTTTTACAATAGATAGACATATTAACTAAAATTTATTAAAATGTGTTATAATATTTTTAATTCATACACACGTCTATTTTTTTGGTTTGTTTTTTGTTTACACATCCATATGAACATGTGGCTTCTTATTTGTTTTGAAAGGTAGTTCAAATAAATTAGCGATAATTTTTTATCAAAACTAGCGATAATAGCAATTCCTTCATGGTTCGCAGCTAGGTTCAAAATGAACCGTCTAGGTTCGCTTTCAAAAATTTGTATGGCGAATCATGTCGATTCAATCAAGATTCGACAACGAACCGTGAATGAGAGAGCGAACCTCGATAATTGCTATCCGTGTGAACATGCTATAAGGTTACGCAAAATGAAAAAATATCATCTTTATAGCTTGCTTCCACTACGATTTGAATCACCTGCTTCACTTTCTCAATCATGTTTATGAATTATGGTGTTTATATAGGGTTGCCATTCGTACGGTTTTAAGCAGTACACTAACTTTTTTGTAAAATGCACTGTTTTATTCACAACACCTAAAACAGTACGCAAAAGTACTGTTTTTTAGATTTGTACTGATTTTGTTCTATTTTTTGTATATATTACACATTTTTATGAAAAAGTTTTTGCGTTTTTTTATGTTTACGATATTTTTTTTATAAAAATTGTTTGAAACGGTCTGTTTTTATTCCACTTCGATTCGTTGTATACAAGTTTGGTTTGTTTACGTTCCAAGCGTAGAATGTTATGTTTGTAAATATGAAGGTTTTGTGTTTTTACTTAGAGATAAGAACGTAAGTGACTTTTTACTCACTCTCATGCACGCTCACCATAAAAAAATTTCACTAATGCACGCTCACGCACGACCTCATATTGTTGGCTCACTTTCACTCAAGCTTACGTGAGTGGATAAAAAGTTAGTCTCTCACGATATGCTCACGAAAAAATCACAACCTATAAGTATTTATATATTAAAATTTCTGAATGCAAATAGAAAAATCTAATATACAATTGGAAAATTCTGCAATAAAAGCGGAAAATTATGTTTGACTGAGCAATATACTTTTCTGCAACAGTCCACCAAACAAAATTTTTTGAAAGTGATATGAAAGATACATAAAATAAATGTATTTCGACGATCATTAATGCACAAATTATTATCAAATCCTACCCTACCTCAGATCTTCTAATTTCATATCAGAAATGAACCATTTTTAGGTATTCATATCATTACTTTAGTGTTAATGAAGATGGCCCGATCGAAAGCTATATTTTTATACATTGATTTCACTACAATTTTAGCAAAAAATTTTGAGTTTACTATTTTGGAAACATTGAAATTAGGTATGAAATTTCAGAATAGAAAATAGCATAGAAAAATGTAACGCGAGTTACGTAGGGTGCGTCACAAAAAAACGACAAAATTGTTTGGCTGCAAATAAGTAGTTTTAGAATTCTCTTATATTCATCTTTCTTTAAGGAACTATATTTTGTATACTTTATTATGCAAAATTCGCAAAAAATTACGAAAACACACTTTAACTTTCAAAGTTACTTCGGTTTTTTTTGTAGAGTGCGTCATAAAACTTTGCGATCAATTATTTCGCAACAAATACCTGCTAAAAAATTATAACTTATATCCCACTAAACACCATGCATAAGTTGAAGGTACCTCTTTTGCTGAAATGTTTTAAAAGTTTAAAACAATTTTAAAAACCATAAAAAAGAATAATATTATTAAAAGAAGTCCAAATTTCACTCCAAAAGAAGTTGATTTTTCAATGGCCGCAAATTTTTTGTTTACTTTGTTGCGCGAAACACCAACACGCAAGCAAAAACATATGTTTGTGTATGTATGTGTGCAAAACTTAAATGGACTTTAAATGCAGAAAAATGGTCATTTAAGTTTCATTTAAATGTCACATAATTTTGTACTGAAAAAATGAAATTGGTACTCAAGTGGCATTTAAAGATAAATGACACTTAAATGAGTAGTTAATTATTGGGCCTAACAATGTTCTCAGGTAAGTGTATGGCCTGTATTTGCTTTTTAGTGGTTATACATTTGGTTTGGATTAAGCATATACATATATGCTACTGAAAAACTTTTTTACATATAAAGAAATACCTACAACATAATTTTTTTCTAAGTAACTTAAAAGTCTTGATTTTTTAAGATATGACCATGTTGCATTAAAGGGGGGTGTGTAGTATAAAAATTTATGTAAATTCTAAATAATCTTCAATTTTTTTTTCAAAATATTTATTTTATTTATTCATAAAAAATATTTATAAAAGAAATTTAATCATACTTAAATCTGACCTCGCAAAGCTATATAGCTTGTCTGCAGGATATAATTGTAATGATAAACTTTGATAATGTATTTCTAAAGGCTATGTATATTCGTAAAAAAATTTGCATATGTTTATATTAGTTTGCGTTTCGCTTCATTGCGATTTTATAAAATATATAAGAGCTATTTTTTTTCTTTTAAAAGGATTTTGGGTGTTCACTATCTCTATAGGCAATTTGTTAAATACATTTGGTAAAGTGACGGCTAGGGAGTTTTTGCCATAGTTATTTCTGTGAGGTTCGACTTTGTATCTTCCTTCTAATCTGCGCCTTGTATTGTACCTGTGATAGATTCGTTTTAAAAACTGGGGTTCATTGTAAAATTCTTTAATGAGTGTTGTATAGTAAATACTTTTAACATTAAGGACTTCTAACATAGAAGCAATGTTATTTGCTAGAGTGGTTCTGTTAATTGATTAAAAAAAGAATTTGAATTCGAATGAAATTCAAGATAACATTACAATCGATTTCTCGTTTTATTTTCCTTTGTTTTTGTATCAAAAATATCCATTTCGTCTTCGCAATCAGGCCTTAAAACATTTGTAACAAAATATTGAGATTTTGGTATGATTCGTTCGAATTTATTTTGCTACAAACAATTAAAGGCAGTTGAAAATCGCTAAAAAATGTATTTTTTAATTTTAAACCGAATTTAATATACAGTAACGCATTTACTGAATTTAAAGATAACTGGTTTCTAATTGTTGTTTTAAACAAATTCTTCAAACTGAATGTTCTTTCAACCTTAGCGGAAAAAATTCATGGTTGCTTAAAAAGAACTAGTTGAGCTTAAAAGAAGTAAACAATTTTTGTAACTAAAAACGTTTCTCAGTTGTACAAAAAAAGCACAAAGAGAAATTGTGAATAGCACTGTAAATACCCGCTTTTAAAAACGGGTATTTAAGAAAATTTCGCGCGTATGAAGAGGCAAAAAGCACCAAAAAATACACAAAAAGCACCAAAATGCCATCACTGGTACACACAGTGTTTGTTTAGCTAATTTTCGCAGAATTGGAAGATCTTTAGCTTTTTTCCAACAACTTAAAATTTCTAGGTCTTGTTCGTATGTATGAATGCGAATAAAAAAACGAAAAAGAATTGCATATGTTTTTCTTCCAAATGTTCGGCAGTCGAAACTCGGACTTATACTGCTACTTTGACTTGTTCATTCACATGACTACATTAATACATACCGGCACAACTTTTTATGTCTTCATGACAAAATTGAAATCCACGTACTTATCAAAAATGTGAAAAAATTCCAAAATCGAAAAAATCAAAAAACAATCACGCAAAAAATGTACTCATGCACGCTCACTCACGTTAAGTTTTTTTTTATACTCACGATCATGCACGCTCACGTGATTGAAATAAAAAACTGCTCACGCGTTATCACGCCTGATTCAAGCTAATCACGTAAGCGATGCCCATCTCTATTTTTACTTATGTTCTCTTGATGTGTAATTAAATTAATATTGATTAAAAAATATTAAATACACGGACATATCCCTTAACTAAACGTTAAGATCTCTATTGCAAAATATATAGTTTTATGTTTTTTCATTGTATTTTTTTCTTGAATAGTTAAAATGAGAAAGAGGTTCTAGTGAGTATGTAGCCTCAAACAGTTTTACCAATGTCGAAAAAATTAACTGCCAAAAAATAGTCCATAGAAATTGACATTGTCTTTAAAAAATTTATTAACAATAAAATACTAGTCGACTTTAAAAAAAATGTTTTCTTATAGTTGAGCGTAAATAATTAAAAAAATTAAAAAAAATCAATTAAATTTTAAATACAGTTGCAAGTTCCGAAATTCTATTCAAGATTTTTTAAATTTAATTAATAAATTTTGAAATATATTAGATCACTTTCAAAATATAATTTGAAAATATAGTGTATAGTTAGTTAGTTATGAAATACAGTTAAAAATGGTTCAGTATTGGTAATTCGTTTATTCAAACCAACATCAATATCATTCGAAAAAGGACGTTTAATTTGTGCTTTTGATTACGTTAGTAACTTAAGATACTATTTGTAGTCCGAGAAGATCTATATATGTGTAGGTGTGTATGCATATGTATTGCCTTTTGAAAGAAATGCAAAATTTTTCGTTACGTTCTCAGAGTTTTTAATATGTTTTCCGTTTCTATTAACTTATTTTAAAAAAATATGTGATATGTTGAATTAAAATTTATGTCACCGTTCCGCTAGTCTTAAAACGTTTTTATATTTCTTATTGACTTATTTGAAATAAGAATTTGTCATATTGAAGTAAAAGTTGTTATCAATAAAGAAAAAAATGTACTGTTTTGTTTTGAAAAGTACTGTTTTATCCTCAATGTACTTTCTTTTTGCTTTTCATTATGGCAACCCTATGTTTATAGCTTGCTTGTACTACGAGCAGGGCTGCCAGAATTGCCGATTTTTCGGCATTTTGCCGATTATTTTGTTGAAAAATGGCGAAATGCCGATTTGCCGATTTTTGGTCAAAAATTGCCGATTTTTTGTTAAAACCAAAAATAATAATAAAAAAAAAATAATTCTATCTTTGAAATTCTAAAAGAATTTCCTAATTTTATAAATAGATCTGAAAAGCAGGAATTGGATTCTGAGTTCAGGGAATTACAATATCTGAAATTTGATAAAATATTTGAAAATTGTGAAATCAATTTATGTAATTTTTGGCATAAAATTTCTGAAATTAAACGAGATGATTCCACGAATGCTTTTCCAGTTTTAGTTAATTTTGTTAAACAAATTATGATTTTGCCTCATTCGTCTGCAAATGTAGAACGCATTTTCAGTCACGTCAATTTGAACAAAACCAAATTTCGAAATTGTTTAGAAAACGAAACTTTAGAAGGAATTCTTTATTCCAAAGATTATTTGAAATTAAATAATAAAAATTGCCCTGACGCGGAAATTAAGCAGGAATTAATAAAACTGATGAATTCTCAGAGATGTACGATTAAAAATATATAAATTTATAATTTTTATGCATAATATATACAATTTTTTTTGTTTTTAACATTAAATCATCTTAAAACCATTTATTTTAATGCATATGTTAATTTTTTAAGTTTAAAGAGCTATTATTTTACAATGAATTGTTATTGTTATGTTTTATTATTAAATAAAAGTATATTAAATATCGTTTAAATGGATTATTTTAATAGTGCCGATTTTTTGCCGATTTTTCAAAATTAAAGTGCCGAAAAGGCCGATTTTTTTTCAAAAAAGTGTTGATTTTTCATTAAAATCATCTGGCAGCTCTGACTACGAGTTGAAACACCTGCTTTGCTTTCTCAATCATGTCTATGAATCTTGGTGTTTATACAAACCACATACTTGCTTCAATTTGCTGGATTATTTCTATGATTCGTTAACATTGTATGGTAGTCTGGATACGACTGCTTTACTAAATTCTTCTTTAATTTTATTAATAATTTTTTTTTAATAGATAATTTTGTTTTGATATTTGGTTTTGACAGCTAATTCAGATAAACTTGCGATAAAAATTAGAGAAGACAAGAATTTTTCCTGCTTCGAATGGCGAAGCAAATTGCTTCGCTCATGATTAGGGATTGAAGCAAAGCACGTACCGTGGAAACAAGGCATTCGATGTAGAACTTTTACCCTTTACACAGCATTGCCAGAAACTTTGAGAAGAAAATCATCATATGCCGAAAAATAATCATATTTTATGGAAAAAAATCTTAATACAAAATTTTATTTAAGACAATAAAAAACACATTCACCAACCAACAAATAAAGCACTTTAAAGGACACATAATTGATTTAATTAGAACAATGGCAGTAAGTATTTAGATAAATAAATATTTACTTTTTTAAGAAAACCAAACAAAAATCAGTTCAGATTAAAAAGTACATGTACTATGAAAAAGTTTTATGATGAACCTTTACAATAATATACCTATACAAGGTTTCGTATCTTTAATAATATTGTTATGTTTCGACCTTTTCGATAACGTTTCCTTGTTCGAGTTCTTTTAATTTTTCAAAAATAAAATAAACACAAGAGTAATCGATTTCAACTTAATGATGTTTTATTTTCTTTAATACCACTATTTAATAAATAATACGAAGTAATTTGTCTTTACTTATCGACGTTACCACTTCAAAAGCTTTTTCACAACAAATCCCCGTGGTTAGGCAACAATTTCTTTTATAGTAGATAACGCAGTTTCTAGATAGTTCTTTATAGAGAAGGTTCGGCGTTGCCGGTCATGTTGAATATCTATGCAATTGTGTATTTAGGTTGTATCTACATAAATATATATATATGACAGCTTTTTAAAAAACCGCATAATGAGGATGGTAAATCACCAAACAATTGAAATCCATGTCAACCTAAACGGCCATACTGCACAATCTTGTAGATTCTATTTTCGTTATCTTGAATTTCAGTACTACCAAGTCAAATTTATTTATTTATTTTGTTTATTTATTGAGTCCCCTTGCATAACAAGACTTGGTCTTATAATTATAATGAAAGGATGTTTAATGTACAGTAAATTCGCCTACATAAATTAAAATTATCACAAATAAAGTAATTAAGATATTTAATTTTTAAAGTTACATATTGAATAAAGTTTAACAAAATAAGGACATACTTAAGTATGTATATAAAAACATTTAATCGTTTATATGGCATTTACACTAGACCGAAATCTAGTACTTACGAGATTTCGAACAAAATCTTGTGGATTATGACTAGATTTTCCATACAAAACAAAATCTACTTCGTCACTAGATTTTACAAAAATCTACTCAAAATCTCGTAGACCTTAGAGATGCAACTGTGGTTTTTCGTAAATTGAACAAAAAAATACTACGCTGCTGAATAGCTTAACTTTGATGTGTTCTCGCCAGCTGTTTCGTATTTAAATGATAATTTTTGTATGGAGTTTGACATTTAAAAATGAATATTTCAATCAACTGTTTTTTTCATGAATACGAAATCTTAAAAAATGTCACGAATAACCCGGTGTAAACGGTAGAGATATTGATAGAGATTTCAATTGAAATCAACTAGATTTCGGTTTGTTGTAAATGCCATATTAATCAAAGTTACTAAAAAGATTTTTTTAAATTTGTTGCGTTGCTGTTAACTTGTTGATTAAGTGGAAGAGCATTCTAAAGACGAACAGCATGTAAAAACAACTGCCATTCAGAAACTAGGCATTTGTATTTGGGGATTATAATATTTTTTCCTCTTAAAGACCTGGCAAATCTAATCTTCTGAAATAGATATTCCGGTTTTTGGGTGTATAAAATTTTGTGGAGGAAAATAAATGTTTTTATCTTCAAGAGATTTAAAAAAAATACACCATATAATGTTTTGACGTGCAATGAAACATGATCACGCCTCTTGAGATTATAAACGTGTCTTACTATGTTATTGTATAATACTTCGAGTTTCCTCTTACTGACACTGCAAAAAGCAAACAATTCACAACCATGGGTAAGACATGCAACCAAAAATGCTTTTGCAAGTGGACTTCTTACTGTCAAAGGTGTGAAGTACAGAACAGTCCATAATGTCCTCAATTTAGCATAGTATACATACATACATATGTACATAATTTAAAAACATGACGGCCATGTCAGATTGTTATTAAATACAATTCCAAGATTTTTTGCTGTATTTACTAACTCAATTTTTTGTTTGTTAATAACAATATCATGTTATATAACATGTCTGTATAGATTTCTTATGAATCACTAGATATTTAGATTTTTTAAGATTCAAATTTAGACGATTTTTAGACGCCCACATATAAATGCTATTTAAATCATGATTAAGCTTGTTTATGTTTTCCGTGATTGACTAAGCTGGGCTGCTGACCTATAATTGCACATCATCTGCATACATGTGGACATGGCAATGAGATAAATGGCTTGGCAAATCGTTAGCGTAAATCGAGAAAAGTAGCGGTCTCAAAATTGACCCCTGAGGAACACCTCAAGTTAGCTTAACTGGATTAGACACTGTATTACTCACACATACTGATTGTGTACGATCTGTAAGATACGACAACATACGAGTAAGTCGTGATGTGGCCGAAAAAAGTTAATATTTCATGGTTAACTGTATCAAATGCTTTCGAGTGATCGAGAAGCACTAAAAAATTTACATATTTTCTCATTATACTTACATATGTATATGTCAATCACGTCTAATATTCTCCGTCACATCCACTAAAGCCGTTACACAACTGTGGTTTGGTCGGATTGCCTGATTGCTTATCACACAACAATTTATGTTTATGAATGTAATTGCTTTTTTGTTGGTGCAAAATTTGCGAAAGGAAGCTTAATATAGCAATTGGTCGATATTCATTGTTTGATTTAGGAACTGGAATTATTTTTGCATGCTTCAATTTTAGAGGAAAACAGCTTGTGGTAACAATTGTGTTAAAGAAATATGTTACAAGTACATATATGGTAGAAGAGAAGGAGCATTACTTTTATAAACTTGGGATGCATGTTGTCGAACCCTACTGCATTTGATTTTATTTGTGAAAAGCTTGAAAGAACATCAAGCTGACTAACGCATGCGAAACTGAACATGCTCAACTCACACATAATATATGATTTTTCACATATATGGCAGCACCTCCACCTCTCCCAATTACTCTATCCGATCTAAATATTCTATAGCCAGATAACGATACAATTCCATTTGGAATTGTGCTATCTAGCAACGTCTCCGAAACACAAATAATATTAACATTAGAATTTTCATATATCCATCTGAATTCATAAATTTTAGGCATTAAACTCTGGGCATTTAAATGGCATATTTGAAGACCTTTTTTTGTTTGGCAAGAATTTTCACCATGCTATACGTTACGTAATTGGAACTCCCTTCGTATCTCCCACTATTCATAATAAATTACTTTTGTTAACTTTATTTTTTGCCTCCTTGCACAACAAGACTAAGTATTATAGTTACAGTGTAGGAATTTTGTGTGTAAAAATTTTTTGCCTATACAAATTAACCATATACATACATGCATATATAAAATTAACTAATTAAAATATATTGTAAAATTTTTAAACACATAACAATTAGATTTGACATAATAATTAAACAAATAAGAATTAATATGGAGTATCTTGATATGAAAATAAACATTTAGTCAAAATAATTAAACAGGGCATTCCAAAGACGAATAGCTCTGAAGTAAGGTATCGAAATAATAAAATATTATATTATTATTGAGAAAAAATCCTATTCTACTCGCAACGCAACATATTTGAAAATTAAGAAAATCAGATAAATGATGATTTTGCAGCAATAAATAATATATAAATTTTAGAAGTTTCTTATCATATTTAGTTATATTAAAGCCAATAAAAATATGGCTAAAGGAAATGAAAATGATAATAAGATATTAAATTATGAAGATGCATTATTAAAATTAGAATTAGAAGAATTAGTGGGTAGGACTCCATTTTCGCAGCGAAAAAGTTTATTTAGTTTATGTAGATTAACAACACATAAAGCTTCATCACTGCTTACACGCTTCACATATATGTGCATACAAGGCCCCAGTATGAATATGCAGTTTGCAGTATTTTTTCCTCTTAATTGCATTTGCTTCTCTGAGAATTTGAATCTACCTTTAATTTTAAATTTTGTAACACTGCCGCCCACTTAAGCCTGTTCGTCCCGAATAGGATCATAATCACCTTTTCCATGTTTGGCTAGTCGCTCCAGATGCACAACTTTAATTTTGGATCTTGGGCTGTTATACTTCAGTATTCTGTAAACGACATCGTTCAATCTTTTTACCACTGTGTAGGGTCCATCCCAGTGAGTTTATAGTTTTGGGGACAATCCTTTTTTTCGTCGTTGTGGGTTGAAAAGCAGAACCATTTTTCCCTCCTTGAATCCCTGAGAGTTTGCAGCTCGGTCGTACCTCGATTTCGCGTACAAAGTTATGAAACTCATTTAGATTTTCTTGATGCTGGGAATAGTTTGCATTTTCTTCAGTTGCGGGTGTAGGCTTAACACCAAAATCCAAGTCGCCAGGCAGTTTCAGCTCGGCTCCGAATACAATATCAGCAGGTGTTCGTGATGTTGAGTCGTGCACAGCTGACCTGTATGCCAGTAGAAATTTCGGAATGTGCTCGTCCCGGTCCTTTTGATGCGAGCTTACCACTTTTCGCAGGTATTCTTCCAGAGTACGATTAAACTTTTCTACCCCGGTCAGAATGTTATTCTATTGGAACGCCATAGCGACAAACCCAGTTGTTTACGAATGCATCCACTATTGTTCTTGCTTCTTGGCTTGGTATGGCATATACTTCTGGCCATTTACTGAAGTAGTCCATAACCACAAGAACATAACGATTTCTGGCGTTGCTGATAGGGAACGAACGTGCAACATCTATTGCTATCCACTCAAATGGGGCTCCCGAAATGTATTGCTGCAGCTGTCCGCGACTTCTTTTTACAGGATTTTTGGCTGCAATACATTGTGTACAGTTTGCTATCCATTCGCCTACAGCTTGTTGACATCTAACCCAATAAAAACGCTATTTTAACTTTTCGAGGGTTTTCGTTACACCAAGGTAACCGCCACTGGGCCATTATGGAACTCCCTCATTACAGCTTTCCTCTTGTATGCAGGTACCATTAGCAAATTATAAACCACTTTACCGTCCGCACTTTCCCATGTACGATATAAGCATCCAATTATCAGCTTTAGTCTATTCCAGTGGACCCAATAAGATTTTACGAGCGCGCTCTCAGCTGATATCTCGTTTCGGGTAGGCCTTTTGTCTTCCTGTTTAGCAGCTATAATTTTTGCTAGTGTGGGATCATTCCTCTGAGCCTCTGACCAGTCCTCCTCAGTATCGATGTGCATTAGCCGAACGTCAAAAACGCTTTCCTTTGCTTCAGCTTCGTCGGCACTCTAAGTTGCAGGGCCTAAGTGACAGGACATCCACATTGTTATGTCTTACACCTTTTCTGTGTTCGAAGACGCTCAAATCCTTTAGCTGCCTTTAAGGGTTATTAAATTGCAGAAGCCACCTGAGTGCAGAATGGTCGGTGCTTAGCATAAAGTGTTGTCCATGTAAATATATGTGGTAATGTTTTATGCACTCAAAAACTGCTAGAAGCTCTCACCGCGTCACACAATAGTTCCTTTCGGGCTTTGAAAGTATTTGGCTGTAATAACATATCACTTTTTCTGTTCCATTAACCACCTGTGAAAGCACGCCTCCTATTCCATATCCGCTCGCACCGCTATCTAGCACAAATTTCACTTTTGCGATTGGATAGGCTAAAACAGAAACTGTACACAACAAACCTCTCAGTATCTGAAACGCTTTCTCTTGCGATTCACCCCATTGGTATTGTCGCGACTTCTTAGTTAGCTCGTACAAACATGCTGATACGCTGGCAAAATTCGGTACAAAGCGTCCGTAGTGTGTGCAAAGAAGCAGAAAGCTGCGGAGATCATGAAGATTTTTCGGACGATGCCAGTCCTTTACGATGACCCAAATATTTCACCTCTTTCTGGTATAGTGATCATTTCTTTGCGCTAAGCCTTAGTCCAGCCGATGATATTCGCTGAAGCACTGAAGCCAGGTTTTTGAGGTGTTCGTCAAAAGTCTTCACCATCACAATTATGTCATCAAGGTACACCAAGCATGTCTTCCAGTGAAGTCCTTTTAAGACGTGTTCCATAAGGCGTTCAAATGTGGCCGGAGCTTTGCAGAGCCCAAATGGCATAACTTTAAACTGACATAAGCCATAGCTTGCACTGAAAGCTGTTTTCTCTTTGATCTGCTCTGCAATTTCTACCTGTCAATAGCCACTCTGCAAGTCTATGTTATAAAACCATTTTGTTCCAGCCAGGTTGTCCAGGGTGTCATCAATTCTCGGTAGCGGGTAGCTGTCCTTCTTAGTGACGTCGTTTAGCTTCCTGTAGTCGACACAGAATCTGGTACCGCCGTCGTTCTTCTTTACTAAGAGTACAGACGAGCTCCATGGACTTGAAGATAGTTTGATTATGCCACTCCGCTCCATTTCGTTGACTAGATCCTTAACATAATTTCGTTTCGCCAGGGGTACGCTTCGGAGCGCTTGTTTTATTGGCCTCGCTTCGCCAGTATTCATTTCGTGTTTTACTACAGCCGTTCTCCCTTGGCTTTGACCTTTTATGGGAAGACGAAACCATGCCTTTTTAGCAGCCTTTATTTCCACCAGGAAATGCTAGTCCTGCTACCTACATATTTCCCCACATGCTCGTCAAATAATTATCGCTCCTTGCAAGACATATTGGCAGGTTGAAGATTTTTCTCTCAATTTATTATTGCCTCCGCTGGACCACACTGACCTATGTTGATATTTTTGTTGATGGCTTGCTCCTGGCCACATAAGCTAAGCACTCTTATAGGGACTCTTCCGCCTTTGCAAGTTTTAATGAGGGCTTTTGCGGTTATTATGTTGTCCTTAATTTCTACTGGTTCGACTACCCACTACCGGTTGTCCACACAATCCCCCTTCATTCGTTCCAATATTAAAGATTGAGAATGCTGTAATAACTTCTGATATTTAACAGCAACAAGTTTCCTTACGTGATTTTCATAGCCAATATCTAGAGGTAATTCAATGTTGCGCCAAACCATAACTTGTTGCCCCACATGCAGATCGATGCCATGGCTTATCATAAAATCGCCACCAATGATAACCTCGTTAACAATAAATACATGTAATTGGCAATAGTCACCTTCACATCAATTTTATCATAGACAGTGGCAAAGATCCCCGGTAGCTGTGCGCAGCCGTACATTGCTCAATAGTTCAATAGCCCTTAACTACATCGGATCTCAAAATTTACTGTGACGATCCTGTGTGTATGGTAAAAATGTGTTTGTCACCATTGATGTATACACTTGCTGTAAGGTTGGTGTTTTTTTCTGCTGCGGCATCACTGATAGGGAGGTTGTGGGAGCTAGCTCTTGGCCCATAGGCTCGTTTTAGTTTAATGGTGACTCCTGTGATGCTTGTAGGTTCAGCCGATTATTGTGCCCTTGTTGCGAGACAAATTTTGCTCGTTTTCTAGGTGCCTTGCAGTTGCGCTTGAAATGACCGATTTTACCATAGTTATAGCTTTTACCTCTGTCCTTGTTTTGTCGTTCAGCTAATGCTTGCTTCACTGCCTCCTTAATGTTTGTCACTAGACTATTATCGTTTTCTGAAACAACCTCCATATATCGCACCTTGCATATTTGGGGCGTAGAAATAACTCTAGCGGTTTCTTGTGCCAATTTCCATTGCGAAATCCTGTAGACTCATTTGGCTTCTACGCTCTACCTCACAATTCCATACTGTACAATTCGTGCTTGTGGTCACCGCCGTACTTACGCTGTAGTGCCGCCATTATGTCATCATAGTTGTTCCTACAGCTCACTGGTACGGTTTCAAGTACCTCTGCCGCTGTGCCTTTCAACACCAAAATCAACTCTATGGCATTTTCTTCACTGCTCCATGCGTTTTTACTGGCCACTGTGTCGAACTGGAGCTTATGTACATTAAATGGTGCACTGCACTGTTTTTGTTCTGCTAGAAACTTCAACACATACTGGCCCCTTGGTCCTGCAAATTTTTAATTTTTGTTTCCAGATCCTGCCATTTCTCGTTACCAGTAATTTCCAGCTCGGTTATTTTTTTCTCCAGTATAGAAAGCTTTTCGTCAAATTCACTCACAATGCTATCCATTCTTTTATTTAGAACTTCAGAAATTTCTTGAAGTTTTTCATTTGTAGGCTTGAACTTCGGCTTTAACTTCAGCTAAGAGTTTCTCGTTGTTGGCTCTAGATGTTTCCTGAACTTCGGTTTTGACGATATTAACTTCAGCTAGAAGTTTCTGATTTTGGGCTCTAGAATTTTCTTGAACTTCGGCTAAAGTTTTTCATTGTTGGGTTTAGACGATTCTTTAACCTCTTCCATTTTTCCCATCATAGCAGCCAACAATGCGTTCAAATCCAGGCTGTTTGTTGTCTCATACTTCTTTTTCGTCTTTGCCACCAATTGAATTTTTCAACTGAGGCATTTATCGGTTCTTTAAAACGATTCATCAGCCGTCGAGGTCGTTGTCAAAACATTTATTCAGACAACGCCACTAATTTCATAGCAGCAAAAAACCAGTTAGCAGAACTGGCTACCAGTATCTATTCCAACAAGGAGCAGGAATCAATCATCTCAACCGCCAGCTCAAAGGGAATAAATTTCCATTTTATCCGACCTCGTGCACCGCATTTTGGCGGATTATGGGAAGAAGCGGTAAAGTCTGCAAAACATCAGCTACTTCGTAGTGTTGCAACTGCATAATTTACTCAGGAAGAACTGGAAACAGTCGTAGTGGAAATCGAGGCGATACTCAACTTTCGGCCACTAACTCCTATGTCAAGTGACCCCAATAATCTTAAAGCATTGACTTCTGGTCATTTTTTGATTGGTGAAACAGTGTAAAATAAAAACATCAAGACTTTATCACTGGAAGCTCGTAGCTCATATCAAACTGTGGGTGCTGTTGGCTGAAGTAGTTAGCGCGTTGACTGCAAAGCAAATAATGTCTAAGAACGTGGGTTCGGGCCCAGCTTCAGACAAGTCATAACATCCAGCATTTTTCAGATGTGCCTTAGAGTATGCCATTGTATTTGTTGTTGTCGGAGTGTTTAAGTGATGATGGCATAGCACACTGGTCACTGAACATTTCTGGCAGCAATTGATACTGGTGTATGCTAGCGGACATCACAGCGCCCTCCTTCGTCGGTATTGTAGCAAAATCGCCGGCGAAGTAAAATAATGAATAAAATGGCTACAACAGCTTAAAAACACATATAATGCGCCTACTTGACATCAAAGGCGCTGCAACACTGATCTAAAAACTAACACAGCGCGCAATATCAGAGTTGCAAAAATTAAGCTTTCTCTCTTTCACCATCTGTCCTCTTCTCACTATCTCTTTCCCAAAGAAGGTAACACACCTACGGGTTGGTAGGCATACTAATTGCCTGAGTGTTACTTCTCTTAAAAAAAAAAAACAAGAGTTTTGGAAAATATGGTTTACTGAGTATTTGAATCAATTGCAGTAGCGTCATCAGTGGATTAAGCAATTTAATAACCTCAAAGTTGGTGATATGGTGATAGTTAAGGTGGATAATTTAATAGTAATGAAATGGCTGTTAGCAAGGGTAGTCAAGGCTTATCCGGGTACTGATAATGTGGTCAGAGTCGTGGAAGTCAAAACAACCAATGGATTATTCAAACGCACAATACATCGAATCGCTCTTTTACTGCTTAAATTTGTTTCCTTTAAAAAATATATTTAACCCGTTTTTCGCCGGCTGTTTACTATTTTATTTATTAAATCAATTAATCAGCTAATCACCCTTATCGTGTTTAGCGTATTTCGACTACGCCTAGTACTAGATTTCAAAATAAAATTGCAAAACTTTTGATTATTCTATTACAAGTCGTACTCGAAATACGCCAGTCACGACAATGCTGAATATAAATGGCCATTATCACATTATTTTTATAATAATATACATATACATATGTATAATTTGTCCAAAAATATAATGGTAGTTATTGAGTACTCATATATATGTACCTATACATTACAACACTACTTTAAGTAGTAAATTTTTGCTAGTAAAGTGCTAATTTACCTTTTCACATTTTTGAGAGTAATTTTGGAAAATTTCTTGTTAATCTCTCGTTACTATTTTTTATTAGTAAAGTAAATGAACACACCTATTGTTTCTGAATGTGTTGTTTTGAACACCTCTATTATTTGTATTGAAAGTGTTATTCATCCTTATTCCAGTGGGCGACATCGACGTCACGTTAACACAATACCAAAAAAAAAATGGAGCTTGTCTACTCGCTCTCGAAAACAATTTTGTGCTTATGAAAGTGCTCTTCTGTTCTATAAGGTCTAGAAAATAACATGAGCCTGTCAATAGTAGTCAGTTTTTTTCGGCAACGGGTAGACAAGCCTCAATTTTTTGGTATTGTGTTGACGTGACGTCGATGTCGCCAACTGGCATATTATGATTATTTCTATTATGGTTAAAGTTTTTATTTTTATTATTAAAATGGTTGTCATATCTATTAAAGTTATTTCTTGTGTTCGAATTAGTGTTAATTAAATCTATTGTAATTTTGTCTGTATGAATTGAATGAATTGTAGTTTCTACTTGAATTAGTGTTATTGTTGTTCTCATGGTACTTTTGTCTATTTAATTTAAAAGTGTTGTTATTTTGTTGTCCAAAGTGTAGAATTGAGTTGTGATTTATCTTTTGTTCATTTTCCAATTCTAATGAGAGCTCACATGCTTCTTGCAGATCTTTTGGCCGAGCGGCTAATATGGTCGATTTAAAGGACTCGTTCAAACCTTTTTTAAATGTGTCTAATGCTAATTTATTATCAAATTTTATTATGACCTTTTTCTCGGCTTCTGAAACTTCATTTTCTAATTCTTCGATTCCTAGTTTGCTTAAACTATCTATTATACCCGTTTTTTTTTCTCTAAATACATTTGTAGTCATCTTTCCTTACAATAATGTACTAAGTTTATTTTTGTAATTCTGAAATAATCTTTGTGTCTTTATATCTATCGTTGCTGGAGTGTTTCAAAATTTTCCGTTTGTGAGAAGCTACCTACCGCTGTCCTGACATGTGATGATAATTTGGCATGATATACACATACATACATACATATATTGAAGAAAATCTACTTTTGCTTCATTTGTTAAAGTTTTATTAATGAGTTCGGCTGTTATTAAGAAACTTTCTAAATCTATATTGTTAATTTTTGGACTTATAGTTAAATGTTCTTTAATAGTTGTGTAGATCTTTTCAAATTCCAATTTCAACGCTACTAGTCTTTCGCTGTCTTTTTCTTGGACTTGGACTTTTCTTTAAGTTCTTCAATAAATCTTTCAGTTTTGAAATATTCTCATTCATTTATGTATATGGTTTTAATTCTTATACATCTTTTTTTTTATTTCTAAACATCTGTAATAGGATTATTTATGCTGCTTCTGTTTTTGTGTTTTTGTACATAATTTTTAAAATAATTGCTAGTTTTATAAGCTATATATAATACTAATGTTACTATACTTAAAGTTATTACATATTCTGGCATTATAAATTTTGTATTTTCAGCATTTCCATTGTTAACAATGTTTTCTTGAATTTCCACCTTGCTTTGTGGTTTACCTATTTCTTTATAAATTTTGTGAACCCAACTGGGTCCCACCATTTGTGTATTTAATTTTTATGCAGATAATATTTTTATATTGGTATAAAATATTTTAATATATATATATATATATATATATATTACATATTAATATTAGGATATATATATATTTTTTATTTTTTTTACATAAATTGAATTTCAACATTTTTGTTTTGCAGATTTTTATTTATTGCTTGAGTCCTATCCTGTCCTTAGTGCTCTCGGCTAGTGTAAATTTTAGGTATAGTAGGGCAACTTGTGTCCTCTTCTGGAATTTTTTTTTGCCAGCACGTTTCTTCTTAGGCTTCTGGACTTGGTTGTTGCGTGGCTTTTCTGGCTTGTTCTCTTCTTATATTCCTCGATGGTGATTGCCTTTGGGCCCGCTGTTGCTGCTAGTGGTTTATATTCAGGTGCTGATGCGTAGACCGGACTTGGATGGTATTCTTCGGCGATGTACCTTTCCCAGCGTTTGAAACTGTAATAATAAAACATAAAAGTTTTGAAAATTAAATTTAGCCTTTCTAACTTATTTTATTATAATTGTTTCATTCAGTGCTATGAAAATTATAAGGGAATCCTATTACTTTCTTTCATTGACCAATCATAATGTATTGCATTGGAATGCAATACACTCAAATATGTGTCACGCAACTATTATGTTAATTTTTGTTAAAAATTATTGTGGTTAGAGCTATGTAGCTCATGAACAAACGGGTTAAATTGAACGAATCACTCAACTGAACGAAGTGATCCGGCCATTTTACTGCACGCTTTTGGTTCAATTGAAGTTTTGATGAATTGATCAGAGTTATTTTAAAAATTAAACAAACATTTCTTTTTAGCATCAACAGATAGAAAGTATTGTATATTAAGCTAAAATAAAATGTCTAATATTCTAATCAAAAGAACAAGAAAATGTTTCTAAAATGAAGTTAACTATGATTTCATTTTTTTAATAAATCATTTAATTTAATTACATTATTCAAATATTTACAACCGAATTTCTTAAGAAAATAATGAGTTAAAAAATAGAATTACTACTGTACTGTCGTTCCATTCCGAAAGTTCTGCATGCATTGTACACTTGTAGGTTGCACTACATTATGCATTGTACACTTGTGAGGTACATTACAATTACTCGGAAAAGGATACGAGAGTTATTTGTATTGTGGAAGGTATTCGTTTTTTTCAAAGCAAACACAACTTCACCGCGTTCAATGTTCAAATTTTAGCATCACTAGGTTAGGTTAGGTTCCATTGGCAGCCGTGATCAAGCATAGCTCACGTGGGTCCATCAATTAGTTCCCGTTGTGCTACCATGTTGTCCCGTCTTCCAAGGGTCATATGTTATCTGGCTGCTGATATTCTCATGCAGCCACCCGGTTGATTCAATGAAGGAGTGGATCTTTTTTGAATCAATATTAGAGAGACAAGTTTTGTCCCCAAGGGTTCTTTGACCGAAAAGTTTAAGTCTTAGATCATCGAATGCCGAACAATGACAGAGAAGATGTTCCGTCGATTCTTCCTCTTCTTCATCGCCGCAACTTGTACATATGTCATTGTAATTGAGCCCCAACCTTTGGGCGTGCCTCCCAATAGGCCAGTGTCTAGTTATTACCGCGATTAGGTTTCTGAGATGAAGTCTGGATAGCTGTAGTGCCCGCCTAGTCCTTTTTTCATCTATTATGGGCCAGATTTTTCTAGTTTCCCTACAGGTAGTTTCATCTAACCATTTCTGAATTGCAGTAAGGTGAAACTTATGTGCTTGTTTTTTACTCATTGGGAGAGAGACGCCTATGTCATGTGTTGAATCGTTACGATTTAAAGTGGAGCCTGCATGCGCCAACGCGTCCGCGATACAGTTTCCGTGTATGTCCCTGTGTCCTGGTACCCACTTAAGGGTGACCGTTGAGTGTCTCGCTATCTCGTCCAGAGATATCCGGCATTCCTTGACAATTTTTGATGTGATGAACACATTCTCCAGGGATCTAATGGCCGCCTTACTATCGGTAATGATCTGAATATCCCTACCAGATATTTCGCCATACCGAATGAATTTTGCGGCTGTGTAGATGGCCGTTATTTCAGCCTGAATGACACTGCAGTGGTCCGGCAGCCTTAAAGGAATGCACCAGTTTAGCTGCTCGGAGTAAATGCCAGAACCGACACATTTAGTGATTTCGACCCGTCCGTGAAAATTTGAATCACATTCGCGGGTGTATGTAGGTCATCAGGGTGGGCCGCGTTATCCGAAAAGCTTACAGGGAAGCCAGGATCAAAGATTGGCTCAGGTATGACATAGTCAACGCTCATGTTCCAATTTATATTATATAGGATGTTGGCATGACCGATATTGTAATCTCTCCATGCTCTGGTGGCTTTTAGTCTTACTGCCGTGTTCGCAGCCAACTTTTTAGCCAAAATGTATGGTGGTAGCCAGTTCAATATCGTGAACAGTGCCTTAGAAGGAGTTGTTCTAATGGCACCTGTTACTGTTATTGCCATCATTCTCATTATACGTTCAAACTTAGTTTGATGACTCTTCCGCCTAAGCGCCGGCCACCAAACGACTGCACCGTAGAATAGAATGGGTTTAATGACACATTCGTATAGCCAGTATACATTTTTCGGGTTGATACCCCAATTTAGGCCAATGGCTTTTTTACAGCAATATAATACAGTTGCTGCCTTAGTGGTTCTGGAAGTGATATTCATATTCCAGTTCAATTTACTATCTAGTATTATTCCAAGATATTTGGCACTATCGGATAGTTTCAGTGGAACCCCATTCAGCTTTGGGGTAATAAATTTGGGAATTTTGTGTCTCCTAGTGAAAAGTACCAGTTCCGTTTTGGCAGGATTCACATCCAGACCACATCCCCGGCACCATTTTACGAGGACATCCAGTGCGGATTACATGAGTTCAGATAGTAGTCTGGGATCCTTACCCATAGCCATGACTGCGACGTCATTCGCATACGCAATCGTTCTGCAGCACGTCTTATCCATGGCCCTGAGGAGGAAATTTATATTTAGGTTCCAAAGTAATGGCGAGAGTATACCTCCTTGCGGGGTGCCCCTGGTAGCCACTTTGGAAATGTTTGCGGCGCCCCAGTTAGATTCAATACGCCGAAAGTGCAAGATGCTACTAACAAATTGGATGATCCCTGGGTCGATCTCCAGTAGCCTCATAGCATTAATAACCGACTCTGGTTTAACATTGTTGAAAGCTCCCTCAATATCCAGGAAAGCAACTAATGCGAATTCCTTGTATTGTAGGGATCTCTCTATGTGACCCACAAATAAGTGAAGCGCAGTTTCGGTGGACTTCCCTTTCGTATAGGCATGTTGAGCCATTGACAAGGAATTATGTCCTAGCTTTGATCTGATATGAATGTCTATAATCCTCTCCAGTGTTTTCAGCAGAAAGGCTAATTGGCCTGAAGTCTTTAGCCTTAGTGTGCGATGTTTTCCCCCCCTTGGGGATGAAGACAATCTTATATGTAGATGGGACATGTGAGAGACTTAGGCAGGCTCTGAAAATCACCAAGAGCCATGGCATCAGTGTCTCTAGGTTATTTTGCAGATCCGCTGGCATAATCCCATCCGGACCTGGAGATTTAAAGGGATGAAAGCTTTTAACAGCCCATTCCAGACGATGACGAGTTATCGGGATAATTGAGTTATTCCGAGCGCCATTAAGAATTACCTCCCTCGGCACATCATCAGTGCAGCCTGGGAAGTGAGTATTCATCAGAACCTCAAGGGTCTCCTGAGTATTTGTTGTCCAGGATCCATCTGACTTCTGTATATACGATGGAATAACTGGATAACATCTTACGTAGCCGACTTGTCTCCGAGGAGTTTTCTACATCACTGCAGAATTCCCTCCATGACCTTCTTTTAGCCTTCCTTATAAGATTCTTGAATCCATTCACTGAGGATTTGTAACTGTTCCATACACCATTACGTTTCGCCTCGTTAAAGAGCTTCCTGCTTTCCTTGCGTTTTTCAGCAATTTCCGCATTCCACCAAATGGGCTTAGCCTTGCCTTTCCTGTCGATTCTTTTACAGGATTTTTCTGTTGCCTAGGTTAAGACACTCGTTAGTGATTCCACTGCGGAGTCAAGCGTGGACACATTGTCTATGCAAACTTGGCATGGCGGCAGCTTGTCTTCGAGTACACTAGCATAGACACACCAGTTGATCTTTCTTCTGTTCGTATAGGGTTTCACTGAATCAACTCTAAGAGAAAAATTGAAATCAATGTACATGTGGTCAGAGAAGGAACAGTCCTTTGACACATTCCAATCGCTAATCATTTCCCTTCTGTTAGTCACAATAAAGGTGGGTTCATTACCCCTATTAACTATTGTTAGTTCAATTTCTACTATAAAGTTTAGAAGTAACTCACCTCGTTGATTGACATCCGAGCTGCCCCAGATGGTATGGTGAGCATTAGCGTCTGCACATATTATGAGGGGAATGTTGCGCCTCCTGGTTACACCGTTTGGAGGATCGTCCTGATCGTGAGCCATGTAGCAGCTCATAAACCATACTGTCCGTGTTTTGTTTTCCACCGCGACAGTGCAAGTGTCCTTATCGCTAAAATCAGAGAGAATAAAAGCTTTGAGGACGTTTTTGACCATAACACAAGCTCTGGTCTTACCTTGTTCAGCTGCATACAAAGTACTATAGCCGTCTAAACTAAGTCCGCAAACCCTGTATTTATACAACAATTGTTCTTGGATGCAAATAAGCTCCTCCGCGCCTGAAGCTAATCGGAGGAGAAGGGCAGCTGTCGCCGCTTTAGAGTGATGAAGGTTAATTTGTGTGCCCTTCATCACAGTTCATCACTATGGACGACTGTGACGTTGGAATCCTCTGGGTCGTCGTCCGATTCCAGAAGGATGTCCTCATCGTCCGCAACCTCCATCCTGCCAAAGAAGTCACCCACGAATCCTGTGATCGACTGGGTGTCCTCGCTGGCCGATGAAGCAGCGGAATCGTCCTCCATAGTTGACATATTAGCCTTCGTCAACGGAGCTTGAGGCTTCTCCATGTCATCACCTTTGTAGACGCGGAGGAAGATAGTTCCAAAACCATAGAAAATCTTCCCCTGCAACTCCCGAAGTGACGCCGTGAGCTCACCGACCGGTTTTCCACCAAGTCGGCTGACGATTTTAAAGGCGGAGCGCCTAGTGGTGTAGGCCCGTTTGGCGGGATTTATGTGCCTTTGGGGTTTTTTTAGTGAGGCCGTAGAGGCCGAGGGAGGTGCTGCTGGGGGCATCGAATCGTTCTTCGGGTGCCCTGTTTGCACAAGATTCGGCACATGGGAAGCTGGTTTAACGGCAGACTGTGTCTTAACCGTTGAACCTGTGCCCGAGAAAGGGATTTTGACGGGGTTTACTCCCGTCCGGACCTGAGAAGCCTTAGAGGTACTTGGTTTCGAAGAACCTTGTACCAGGCTTGGTTTGCGACCGCCTGAAGGCTTGGTCATGATTTTTTGCGCACTAGTAGCAGACCGACTAGCAGAGCCTGGCGCAACCACTCTGCTAGACGGGGTCTCAGTAGCTAACAAATTACTACAGCCTGAAACCGACGTTGTAGTAGTTGGTTCTCCGGAGATTATGAAGCCCTTTACCGGATACATAGGGCGTGAGTTATTGTCTGACATTTGGAAGACAGGGGGGGTTTGCATTTTATGCCTACTGCCAGGCGAAAGGATTGCTGCCGCTCCACTGGAGACAGACGCAGACCATTAAGCCGCTCAATATGAGGACAGACGCTGATGGATTTTCACGGACCGACAGACCTCAGAGAGCCAAAGATGACCGTTTCAGGCCAGCGGACAAGGATACTCCATAGCCGCTCCACCTAGGAGAAACAGACGCTAATAGAGTGGGGAGGGGTAGTTCTTTGTTCGTACTCGATTTAGACCCTTCTGGCATGGGAGGCCCTACCGGTCGTGACTAACATCACTACCGCCAGCATGACTCTAAATGTCACAGTACTTAAGCGCTCGCATCGCGACAAGATGACTACCCATTCGCGAGGGTTTAGCATCACTAATTAACATTAAATTACCCCGTTATAAAGCCGTGCCGTTTGGTTAGATATTTTATACACGTTATTAAATTTCCTAATCTTTTAATTGGTATAAAATAAGTGTATTAAAAAATTCAAATTTTAACCTGTTCAATATTTTTATTTTCAAAAGTATTGAGTAGTATCGAGTACACAGCTGAAAGTGTATCAACTTCGTATAACGCTATTTACATTTGCTCTGCCGATGAACCATGAGCTTTATGTCGCCATTTTAATATGATTTGATGTTAGATACAAAAACTCATAACTTTTGAACCAAATAAGATAATCAAAAAATTTAAAAAGCGAATGAAGATGAAATCAGTATTTGAAAAGAGTTGCACACCTTTTAGGTGCCTACTTGTGTATTAGCAAAGTTGAAATTTGAAGAAAAATCAATTTTATGGGAAGTAAAATAAAATATTTTTTTTAATTTTTGATTTTTTATGTTTCTTTTTAAAGACTTAGAAGAGATAGAAACAACTAAGAGAGATATATTCGGCTGTGCCAAATCTTATATACCCTTCACCATAGTATGGAGTGACGAAAGAAGTCACAATGACGAAAATTCACGCTCACGAAATACGAAAAAAAATTTAAATGGAAAAAATTACATTAAACCAAAATAATTGCCGCGCACCGTGTCACGGACGCACCCTCACGTGATGGAAACAAAAAATTAATCACGATCATACATGATTGGTTCTAATCTCTATTTCATAGTATAGGCTGATTTCATAAACACAGCTTGCAAAGCAACACTGGAAGCATGAGTTTACAAGGCATTCTCGTGTTGCTTTGCAAACTCCGTTTATAAAGTCAGCCATAAATTATGAATTCCTTAACAAATTTGTAACACTTTCTTGCCTAGAGTGCATTATAAAAATATTAACATTCCCTTATTAGCACTTATATATTTTTTCACACATCCAAAAAGTGTTTCAAAGTCTTTATCAATAAGCCAGAGGTCTTCGACTAAACAAAGAAATGATTTGTAACGTAAGAAGATTTAATAGTGAAGAAATTCTCCCAAAATTTATTTAAAAAATGGCCAACTTTTACATAAATCTGTTAGTCTAATGATTGAAATGATCCAATATTATCTTCATATTGAAAATAATTTAAAGTTATCAAAAATTCTTTAAAAACGAACTTTTTCAAACAAAAAGTAAAAGTAATACTAAAATGTATCACAAATTAAAAAAAATTAATAAATGGTTGGTCAGGATTTGAAACACAATGCTATTATTTTTAGAATTTTTGATACATTTTAGTTGTTTTTATTACTTTTAATTTGTATTTGAAAAAGTTTGTTCCACAATTTATTTAAAAAACCAGCCACAATCTCATTTATAATATTTTTTTAATTTTTGCGTTTTTTCCAATTTTATGAACGATAAAAGGTTTATTTTTCAAAAATATCCAATTTGTTATCAGATAGGATTTTGTACAGTGATAAAATAATTATATAATGAATTCAGTAAGTTGTCGACGATTTTATTTGATATAATATAATATAAATAACAAAAATAAAAATAACTTGACGGTGTAAGAAAAAATATTAAATTATAAAATATAACAATATATTTTAATTCATTATTTTAATTTAATTTTTTCTTTGAAACTCGTATGATGTACGTATGTATGTAAACTAGTGGTAATCTGATAGTTGTCTTTTTAAAATTTTGCTAACTTTTCCAGTTACTTATCTGTATTGCGGTTGGACCAGACGATAAAGGTATATTTCTGATATAGAAACACAATGGAATTTCAACCACAGTTGATTTAAAAAAAACGAATTCGGTAATTCATATTCAACCTGCTAAGAAAACAGATGAATTTAATTAAAAACAAATTTTATTTAAATCTTCTGCGTTTACTGTGTAAGACAGAGAACTAAATATGAAAAATTACGATAAAGTCGCAAACAGAAAGCATTTTGCTCTCAAATCCAACCCATAATTCGGCTTATTTTCGTAATATTTTACCATTAATCCGCGTCCAATTTCGTAGTGCGTGCTATCGACATGCGATATTCCTCAAAACTATGATTTCTTGGGTGTTTTTAATGAATGAAAGACCAGTTTATTTTATATGAATATGAAGAAATCAATTTTTTATCTCGTAAGATCTTAACTTGTCATTTTGTATATGTTGAATTGGGGAAAATACGAAAATATGCAAAAAAATGAAATACAAATATGTATGCATATACTATTTTTGGAAATTTTTCCAAACATTCCGATCTAAAAATCCAAAGTTCATATTTGTGATATGTACGATAGGAACTGATTGTTTGAAAAATATTTGATGAATTGCGAACGATTCTTAAAATACATTTTATACCCACATTAAATTTGTGGAAAGTAGGTACTTGCAATACTTTTATTCAAAATACAAATGCATTTTAAATTTTTATTCCAAATACAAAATAGTTTTTAATAAAAGTTAAATTTTCACAATGGAAATGATATTTTTTAAGTTTTTTTACTCTGTTTTTTAATCAGTATTAAATCATACAATTTTCTTGATGTTCGCATATTTTTAAGAATTTTTGGCATTTTAGAGATTTTTTCAAGATTTTTGGCTGCCGATTGCCAATTATATAATTTTTTTAAATAAATTTTGGGAATAGTTTCCAATATTGCAGTTGCAATTTTTAGAATATGCGCTATTTTCGCGGGGTTTTCAATTTTTTAGTTTCTTTGCTAATTAGATTTTGGAGCTTGATATCAAATTAAATTCTTACATCAAACTTTGTTTTTATTTTATAGAAAAATGTCAATTAATTGAAGTGCTTTTGAATATTAACTCACTGATGTTACAGAATGAAAGAAACATTTCTTATCAAATTTTAGCCGGGAAGAGATTTTTCTGCTTTGTTATGTGTTACTAAGTATCCAAACAACATTTTAATTGATTTTTTATTGAGATTTTTTTATCACATTGTACAAATACAATAATACCGGGTTCTGATATACTGCAGGTACGCTCTGCACCTGAATATAGAAAATAATTAAATTTACACAAGTATAACACAGGATGTAAGCATCAATTTTGGCTTTCTTCTGAAATCACAAATATTCATAAAAAATGAAATATTAATACATTTTCAAAACAAAACGAAAATTCAATTTCATTGATTTTGTATATTTACTCGTACATAGTACATAGTGTCTTGACGATCCATTTCATTTCTTTAATATAAATAATATAAAAAATAATTAGGTTATTTATATACGAAAAGAAAATATAAGCGATAAAAAATACTGTAATTATGCATATATTATACTAATAAACGTATAAAATTAAGTTTGAAGAAACAAACAAAAACAAAACAACAAATTATTGCTTTTGATTCTTCATATATACACATGTATATACACAATGTGTAAATGTGCCCATGAACGCATTTCAGTATGTATGTATGTGATATATGTGTGACAAAAAGGGAAGATTTACAACAACCACACCAATTTCCATCAAGAATTTGAAATTTTAGTATTTTATAATAAATAAGATATATTATGTTCTTAAACGCGTAAACTACTATGAAAAATACAACTGCTCTGTGGTGTACAAGAAGCGGTCGTGACTACCACCTAGGTTGTTGAATTGAATCCCCACGAAACTTTTTTAAAAAAAATTTAAAAGTAAAATTATTTCGAATGCCATGTTTTTTGCTCATATTTTAGTCGTTAATGGACCGACTTCAATTATTTTCAGTCTAAAACTTCGTAGAACTCCATACAAGAGATCTGCTTCATAAAATTGACCGTAGGACAGTTGGGGCCATAAAAAAACAACAGAATAGGAAATATAACAAAAAAAGTCTTTTGGCTATATCTCATTAATTATTGAACCGAGTTTTGTTATTTTCAAACCGAACAAATTTATGAAAAATTCCAAGAGAATGGTATAAAATTTATTTCTCTATGTTGTGTTGAGGCCTTAATTCTAACTACACCAAAATGTAGGAGACGGACAGACGGACATCGCTCATTCGACTTCTCTATCTATAAGGATCCAGAATATATATACTTTATGGGGTCTTAAATGAATAATGAAGAAATTACATACGGAATGACAAACCTATATATCCCCTTTCTAAATTTTTTGGTGGAGGGTATAAAAAAACGAAGGCACCCGTCATAAACCATCATGTTTACATTGTCACAGGTGATTGAATACTAAGAAAGTCAACTACAAGACAAAAATAAAGTAAACAAAAATGGAAAACTGCTTGATCTCAAAGCCAATGGCTTTAGAAAAAGCGATAGAGTATGGAATATTTGGAATAATTAAAAATCAGAGATGTTATTTCGTACTAACCGAAATTGATTTAACTTGTAAGAAATGAATAAGTAGCAGTTTTCGTATTCTAATTCGTTAAATAATACGGTTAAATAGTTGATATTCCTAGTCACTAGTATCCACCGTCAAAAGTAGTAAGATCGAACAAAAGAACGCTGATGAGATGGTGTATCGACCTCGAAATCAGTACTGATTCGTACTGCTAATCTGATGAATAAATTGTTTTAAATAAAGAAAGTACTCTCTTAATAAAATAATGAATGTATCCAAAAAATAATTTCTTAAATTAAGAAGATATGGGTAAACTCAGATTTGAACTCAAGCCATAAAAATTTCATTTCAATTGTTGAACCCAGTTCAACAAGCCACCAAACTCCTAGTAAGGACTCATTTATTTCTTTATTTTTATTTTGTATTTTTTTATTTCAAAATTTAAGTTATATCTTTTTAAAAATTGAAGTTAATACTTTTTTGCATATTCCTGTATATGAGCATTTCGTCAAGTTTGTATTTTTTCTCTTGACTCTCATTTTTTGTTGGTACTGGAATACCCTTTTTAGTTATAAGAATTTAGTTTATGTTTAAATAAATCATTGTCTAGTTGAATTTCAAACGATCAACACGTGTTGGCTCTTATTTCTATCACTGGCAGTCACAATCACAGCAAAGGCCTGTGAATTAAACTAATACCAAGACGGTATTAGGCAAACAGGAGGAAAGTTCTTCAACCCCGAAGAAACCCCTCCCGAGCTCTTGGAGCTCAACATTGGTCCTTCGATAAACCTAAGAAAAGCTTAGGTTGGATGTGAATCAGCTAAGCGTTCACAATTTGAATACACACAGCTCTATACACATAGTACATACGACAGGCGTATGTACATATACATATGTATGTACCAGTAACAACTCAAGTATCATCTATTACAACTACAAAGAAGTCAAAATCATCATCCGTCTACGAGGCAAAACACAAGGAATAACGGTGGTACCGTCATCATTGGTCTGTGAAACACACTTTGTGGAGAACAATATCGGGTATGTACAGTGTTTGATTTATATTATGTGCAATTTGGGAATAGTTAAGGGATAATTTATGTTACAACAATAGTAGATAGGTAATGGGGCTTTTAGACATGCGCGACTGCGCTGCCGGCAGCATGTCTAAAAGCCCCATTACTTTTGAGCGAGCCAGTGTTGCCATCCTCTAGTTTTTTTATGTGTGTGTGTAGGTTCGTTTGCTTGCCTGTGCTCCCAGCATACCATATGCGCTCTAAATGAGCACATAAAGACTCTGTCATCTGAGCGCTGTCGCTCATAATGAGTTCATAAAATAATCAGAAAGTATCTTAAAAGCCTCATAAAAGAGCGTGTTTTCCTACTAAAGTGGTCACTCATAAAAGAGCTCTAACTTTTATGCATAAAAGAGTCTTTTATGAATAATTAAAAGAATCTTTTTTGCACGCATTTAGAACTCTTATTTCAGTGCATAAAATAATCTTTTTTGCACGCATTTAGAACTCTTATTTCAGTGCATAAAAGAATCTTTTTTGCACGCATTTAGAACTCTTATTATTATCCTAAAAATCACCAAAAATACAGATAATTCAATATACAAGTTTTTATTTAAAAGATTTCAATGTTATTAAAAGTAATTTAAAAAATTAATGTTTTCAAAAAAAAAAAAAATAAGTAAAATAAATTTAAGTAAAATAATTTTTTGTGCATATTCGCCTAGTTCATCATTGCTTATTTTTAAGGTTTTCTCGATATTTAATGCGGTCGTTTGCAGTCTGAAACCATCTTAAACTACAGTTATTAAACACCTTTTCATCTACATTAAATTTACGGTTAAAGGCTCCTCTTATAATTGCTGTTATTGTCATAGCCTGTAGACATTTTTTTCTTTTGTTCCTTTCCAAGAGTATTTTGATGCTAGCTCATCAGTGAACATTTTTTTCCAAACATGACGAACGAACTTTGTTGGATCTGATATGCAATATTTATATATCTCGTGCTCCTTAATAGATATATCAAAAATTATAATAGTCAACATTTATTTTATAGAACTTACTAGTTTGGTGCACATATCTGGTGAGCTTTGTAAAGGGTTCTTTAGGAAGAACTGACTCCATTTTGACCTGCTGAAGATTTTTTCTCTGCGACGTCACCTCCGTCAAAAGCCGTGTGTGCATGGCAATGTTTTCCGCCTCCAAGTCTGCTACTCGTTGTTTTAGTTCTGAAGATATATAAAAGTTATTAACTATACATATATTTGACATTTTTGTTTGTTTATTTACCTTCATTTGCTGTCAAAATTTTATCCATTTTGCTGTTCATTTTGCTAGATTTGCATTTCTTAATTTTTTTGCACGAAGTTCACTTATTATTAATTTACTTTCTTAAGAGCTTGCTGTTTTCATTATATTAATTTATTTTATTTTTAGTTATATTAAATTTACTCACAATTGCGACTGTACGCCTTCAAAAATATGCACAAATGAATATATTGGTAATTTTTTTTTTGTTCTGCTTAGCATGCATTTACCGTTATGTTTCAGCGCGTGTACGCAGAAAACACTCATAAAGAAATCATAAAAAACCTCATATATGAGCTCAGAAATATTTACGCAGAAAGCACTCATTGAAACTCATAAAAACTCTCATATATGAGCTCATACATAAGAGCGCTCCGACAATGGTATGCTGGGCTATGTTGGTTGTGTGTGTGTGTGTGTGTAGGTTCGTTTGCTTGCCTGTGCTATGTTGGTTGGTTGTGTGTTTATGTTGTTGGGTGTGTTTCTGTTGGTATCTAGGCAGTGAATTTTTTGTTGGCAGACCATGTGTGTATATCTGATTATTTTAAATGCATCGTCATCACTGACGTCACAGTATGTTGGTATACAGGCAGAGATATTTTTTGTTTGCAGAGAATGTGTATGATTGTTTTAGGTGCGTCATCACTGACGTCATAGCGGGGGTGTGTGTTTATGCCGTTTGGTGTGTTGCTGATGGAATCGTGGCAGAGAAATATTTTGTTGACAGAGAGTGTGTTTATTACTGATTATTTTAGGTGTGTCGTCATCACTGACGTCACAGTATGTTGGTATACAGGCAGAGATATTTTTTGTTGGCAGAGAATTTGTGTATATCTGGTTATTTTAGGTATGTCATCATCACTGACGTCATAGCGTGTGTATGAGAGTGTGTTTGAATGTGTGTGTGTGTCTGTGTGTATGTTGCGATCACTTTGGTATCGTTGTATTAATGAGGTTTAGTAGATTTTATTTTTTGTTCTTTTATATATTTAAGTCTGTTTTTATGTATGTTTTTGATTTTTCTCTATGTTTTCATAATTCTGCTCACTTCGAGATTTATTCCTTATAATTTGGCTATATAGATATATATAGCATATTTTATTTTTTGTTCTTTTTTTATATTTGAGTCTGTTTTCATGTATGTTTTTGATTTTTCTTTAAGTTTTCATAATTATGCTGACTTCAACATTTATTCATCATAATCTGTGTATTATTTCCTTCTCCCTCTTATGCCAATTTTATATTATTATCTCTCTCTATCCCCTTCACCCTATCACTATCCCCCACTTATTCACTATTTCACCATAAATATTTTCTTGGAAGTATCGGAGCTACTTTTAAGTTCAATTACAATTAAAGATTCAAAGTGACAAGATCTCAATCAAAAAGGAACTCCGTGAAAAATCTAAAAACAAAATTTAATTCCCTGAAGAGTAAATCCTTAATTCACATTAAGGATCTGGATATAACAGTTAAATGTCCTATTCAAAATATATCACGGATAACAACAAAATATGGACCAACACTAAAAGTTGAGTTGGAAAACAACATAATGTTTCTCCCCAAAAAATATAATAGTTTAACAGATGAAGAAATTAAGGATCTCTCGAGTGGATCATTTCAACTATGCAGAGAAGGAGAGTGCGGCCTAATTCTTGAGAGTGAGATGGATGAATTTTTAATTCAAAATAGCCAATATCCCGTTTGGCATTAAAATAAATTAATTCTGTTTAGTAAATTATAAATAAAAAATAAAAAAGCCATTAAAGAGTTTTGTAAAATATAGATGATTATGTGTTTTTATTTAATCTTTCTTAGTTATTTCATAAAGAAATTTAAGACATAAATGACCACAGATAAATGTATTAAAATTCTGATGTTGATTACAGTTGTATTTTATATTTGTACCAAGATATTTGACTACTTCCGAAGGAGGTTGTAAGTTTCCAAAACTGTCGAAATACTCTTTTTCATCGATGTTCTTATAATATGCTACCCAGTGTGTACCAGGACCTGTTGATAAATCTAAATTGATTATTCCACACTCAATTTTCTTTGATCGTTTTGGTAGTGAGTCCAACATGAATACTCCTCTAAAATAAGGAATATTTATAGAAAAATTTAATAGGTCAACATCTGATAGTGGTCTGTTGGGTAGCATTCTTAAGAGTTTTTTGTCTGTTCTTTATAAACTAAACCATATCCCTTTCTATATGGTTTTAGGTAAAGGCCTTTTCCAACTGCTATAGATTCCATCGCTTTATTATGTCTAGTTGCTTCATCAAGTTGATTTTTTGCATTCTTTGTTGCATTTACAGCCTTAGCTATAGCGGCACCTCCAGTGGCTAGACTGCCAATTGCCCCCAGAGCAGTTAGAATCGGTATTAGGGGTAAAAAACCACCAATTTTTGGAACACTTATTATGCGTGGTATTATAACATGTGATTTTCTTCCTTTTAGGGATTTATTGATAGTTTTACGTGCGATTCTAATGGCAGAGTTAATGTCTAAAGGTTTTTGTTTCTTTAGTATTTTTGTTGCAGCTCTAATTGATGAAGTGAACAATTTTTTACCATTTAATTTGGTTTTCTTTTCATTTTTCTTTTTTCCCACACCCATACCGAACTTCGTTTTGGCTTTCATTGCGTTAGTAACCATATATGCAAATGATTTTTCTCCAATACTGCTATCTTTTGATAAAACTCGATCCCAGGCTGAATTTTCAAGAATTTTATCTGCCTGATGTCTAATACTTAAATCCTTATTTTTAGAATAAGTTATACCGTGATTTTTGCAGGCAGAGTCCAGTAAATTAATCCTTTATCACCTCGATTTAAACGTTTCTGTAGCTTAGTTTCAGGTCCACAGTACTGATATCCAGGAAGATGAAGTTCAACAGGAAGATTATTTATTATTTTATCTACTATACCTTGAAAAAGATTTTTTTTAACTTTTAAACAATGCTGTTTATGGGAAGACAATGGAAAACATTGAAAAACGTAGGGACATTAGAATTACTTCATCATGGGAATCAACAAACAGAAATCATTTGAGTCTCAGAGCATTAATTGCAAAACCAAATTTTATGCATTTGCCGAAATTTTCTGATGATATGTATGCGGTGGAGTTGAAAAAAATGGAACCAGAGTATAATAAACCTATATACGTTGGCTTTACAGTACTAGAGTTATCCAAGTGGAAAATGTATGATTTCCATTATGGTTTCATGAAGCCTAAATTCGGAGATAACATTTCTCTCAACTATATGGATACTGATTCTTTTATTTACTCGATTCAAACTGATGATTTTTACGATGACATCCGTAACGATATTACTTTGAATTTTGACACATCAGAATATCCTATAGATAATCAATTTCATTTACCGCTACTCAATAAGAAGGTTTTAGGAATGATGAAAGATGAAAACAAGGGAGATATAATGACAGAGTTTGTAGGTTTAAGATCAAAAATGTATTCTCTGTCGACTCTTCACTCGGAAGATGTTAAAAAATCAAAGGGGGTTAAAAAGTCTGTAATTAAAAAGTTGACCATTAATGACTACAAGAAATGTTTATTTGAAAGTGAGATCTTGTCAGATGAAATGTTTTTATTCAGATCCAAAGCACACCAGTTGTATACTCAAAAACTATATAAAGTAGTGCTTAGCTCTTCTGATGACAAGAGAAATATTATGGAAGATAATATAAAAACGCGTGCTTGGGGACATTATATAGATAGAATTAATGATTCAATGGATATAGATTAATATGTTTTATTTTTAATATTACCTGTAAGATGACAATGACGATTTAATTTTATCCTATTTTTATTAGTTTCTATTGATTTATTATATTATTTATTTATTTAATTTATTTATTAATTTAATTATTGATTTATTTATTTACTATTATTTCATTTGGTGTTCTTACCTATGCCCAAATCATTTGTAAATAAAAAGCAAATATTGTATAAAGTTTTTTCCATATTTTTATTAATCTGTATTATTATTATTAAGATTTTTTAAGAAAAAATACTAAATAAAAAATAAAAAAATTTTGAATTTTTTAATATAAAACAGTGAATAAACATGTGTATTTTCTTTATTTTGTAGTCTCTTTTTTAAGTAAAATTGCATTCTTTAAGGCACAAACACCATAGTTGTGGTAACTACAATAGAAATATTTCGGATGCACAGTTTCCATTTGTTTAAAATTAATGCAGCCAATTTCTTCAATGTTTGTTTGATGAATCATTTCTTCCAACCATTTTTTCTTTTCTTCACCTTTAACATAGATTATAGAATATTTTAAGTTGTCTTTCAAAAATCTGCAAACGCTTTGAAATGATACTGATCCATCGTTCCAGTATAGATGATGATAGTTTTTTGTTAACCAATTTGCTTCTCTCTGCTTTTTTGCCGATAAACATTGGAAATCATATGGAGGTTTTATAATGAAATTGGTGTGTTCATTATTGTTGAAAACAACTGCTACTTCTTTGGCAATAAATTTGTTTGAATTACTTTTGAAACCTTGCAAGTCTATGAAAACCTTGTTATCCTCCATATTACTTAATTTACAAGACTTTTCGAACTTGCCCTTTTATAGGAATATATTCAATTATACGATCATGAATAAGAATACAGTAAGCTGATGTCTTTGATGGAATATTTGTGTCTGTTTCAAATTCAATTTTTATATCAATTGGTCCGTTATTGAGCGACTCGTTTTGATGGCTAACATCTACTACAATAATCGGTGCATTATTTTTAAATTCTTGAGCGGTGAGAAGCGGCTGAGACTCTCTCATGTAGTAGCTCTGTTGAAATCTTAGATACATATCATATAGAATTGCATAACGCTCATTTTTAAATTTAATATTTAGATCATCATATGGGTATGATACTGAATTTAAATGAACTTTTAAATTGGTCAGATCACAATGAACAAACTTATTTTCTTGTTGAAAAAGCAATCAACACAAAACGGGGGCGTTCTCTACTTGCGGCTAATTTAACATTCCAAATATGACTTGTTCCTGTATTTAATTGTGGATTTACATGACAATCCCAACTACGGAATGCCATCGGTATAGAAGCACCATTGCTAATAATTTTAATCATATTCAGCTTACAAAGATCAGATAATTGTACGTGTGGAATTCTCCATGAGATGAGTGAAATTGCAAGTTTTGCTTTTTCAGTCGAAACGTTCGAGTGTAGAAGATTTTCATCATTCTTATTACATAAGAATATCAATTCATGCTTTCCATTTAGTATAACTTTATTATAGTCTTCAGCGAATCCTAAAAGCATCTTAAGTGGTACATAGAAATTAAAGTAGCCATTTACAAGTTTTAAATCATCAATTTTATTCCAACCAGCATTCTGCATTCCTGTGCTTTCCGTTGGTGATAAAGAAACCAAGTTTTTTATGGTGCTTGTGGCTCCTAAATATCTTGTATGATCAATTTCAATGCCATTCAGCTCATAGCGAATTTCATCAAATAGATATGCCACAAAGTTGTTTTTTAATTTGAAATTACCTGTAGATTTAGAGGTTTTCTCATCTACAACAGATCCTTCCACATATATATTACTTTCACTAGGTAAAACATACAAATCTTGATTTTGTATTGAAATGCGTATTTCATCATTATTGTTGTAAGATTGTAGGTATGGCACATATGTATGATAGTCCTTTTTGATTATATTTTCATCAGATAATGGCTTATCCAATACATTTATTATTGAACTCATTTTGTCTTCAGTTTGAAATTAAGAAACTTTAGAAAATTTTTATTTGTTGTTGTCAACGTTTTTTGATGAACTGATCTTTTCAATTGTGGTTTAGGTTGTGATAATGTTTTAGGGTTGTATGTTGTTGCTGTTGTTATATTTTTCGATATACTTGAGTTGTATATCAACATTACTTAGTTGGTCTTAAATGAATTCTTATTGTTATTTCCTCTCCTCGAAAATTAATTAAATCGCCGTACTGATCAACTACTCGTAGCGTTAGTGAACCTACCTCTCTGGAGTTCACAGGTAAATAAATGAGGTTTCTAGGAATCTCAGCTATTTTATAGCCTGGAGGCACATTAATCGGAAACTCGTGTAGTGTATGCGATTTGGAATTGTTCATATATGTATTAACAGTGATACTACTTTCAATTCGTAATAGATTCACCTTGAAAATATTAACTGGAAGATCTGAATAATGATCTTCGTTTGGAGTTAGGATTTTATCGTTGAATCCTAAGAGTTTTCCAATTGTATTTTCCTTATTAAAATATATTGGATCCGTAGAGCTATTAACTTTAACCTGCATTGTGTTATTATTGGCTTCTATAAAAATTTTATTTTCTCTACTATATCGTTTGTATTCTTCCTCTATATAATCAACTATGTCATTCAATTCATAAGATCCAATTGGTATTTCAATCACATTTTCACCTATATGAAACAAATTGTTGTAGACATCAACATTTGGAATGCTATTATACGAATGAAAATCAGTTAGAGCACATTCATATGTCTCATTTAACTCAATAGGAGGGAAGTAATTGGCTGATAACTCTGAAGTGTTGGAGCTCAGAGTAAGCGTTATTGACATTATGCCTGCTTGATTGTAAATGAATAAAGTTTAACACACAATATGGTTTATAAAAAGCGTTTTTATTTTAATTTAATCTTTTTTGTTTTGAATTTACATTATAATTTTTAATAGTAAATGCAATAATTCTTAATACAATAATTATAAATATTTTGTTTCAACTATAATATTTCATCTTTACTTATCCAAGAATTGTGTTCATTAGTAAATCCTAACCACTTAACATACGCTTTATCTCCTTTAGTTTTAATAATCTTTTCAACTAGATATGTATTTGGAAATCTAGTTTTTGAGAGTTCTTCACCGTAAAATCCACCTTGAATGAGATTACCACGATAATCCTCTAATATGTATGTTGCAGGATATGTGTTTTGAATTGTTTTAATAGTGAAAATTTCTGTTGTCCAATTTGGAGTATAACCTTTTTCAAATGTATGTTTGTATTTGCTTATGCGCACAAGATCTCCAACATTAAATTTCGAGATTTTATACATCTTCAAATGACTGTATACTGTATTTAATAATCTTTTCTCATTTGTTGAGTTGACTTTAATTGGAGGCATTTTAATGGTACGATGAACTTTACTGTTGTATGCTTTTAATAAATCTTTGTAGATATCTAACCAGTTATATGAACCATTAAAACTAAATTCTTTCCACATCATCCCTTTTAATGTTCTATTAAATCGTTCTACTATTGATGCTTTCATTGTGCTATACGTTGAATAGTGATTAATTTTGTGCTTATCCATCAATTTCGCTGTTTGTAGGTTTTTTGGTACTCGTCCCAGTTGAAAAATATCTACCATTGCTTGTGTTGTTTCAAGTGCAGTTTTTGTTTTCAGCGGTACTGCCCATGCATATTTTGAGAATGTATCAATTATGGTTAACAAAAATCTATAATTTTTATTGTCTATAGAGTAATTCCCCATTTCAACTAAATCAGCTTGCCAGAGATCATCTATTCCTTTCATCACAACTCTACGACGTGCAAAAGATTTTCGAGCTTGTTTATGGAGTTCGTTAACTAGATTTCTTTTTGAAGACATGTTTATAGTTTTAAGAATTGTTTTGGATACGTTGTAATCTGCTTGATGAACTTTTACTTATTGATGCGAATATGTAATTTTCCAATCTATATTTCTTTTCATTTAACTTTTCTTTTGTAGGCTCTCAACAAATCTTTGTAGATAACCATCTTCCAAAAATGTATTGATTTTGGAAATGCTTTCTTCAATTTTCTTATTCTTTTCCAACTGTAATGTTGTTGCATGTTGTAGCATTTCGAGTTGAATTCTAAAAGTATCATACATTTTGTTGTTATCTTCCTTAAAGTATTTTAATAGTTTGTATTCTATGTCTTCGATTTGAGTTTGCAGAAACAATTTATTGATAACATCGTTTTCCTCCACAGCCTTTGCCACATTTTTGATTCTTTTGTTTTGGACATCGATGTTGTTGTTCGTATCCATAAAGAACCCCAACAGTCTAGGGGCATTTTTCAGTGAAATTATATCGCTTGTACCGTTTAGATAGTGCCCAAACTTATCAACAGACATACTTTATATAGATTATTGTATTATATTAGCTTCGCGTAGTTCTTCAATAATTGATACAATCTCGTTATTATGATTAGTATGACCAGCAGCTTGTGATGCTATCAATAGACGAAGTCGATCTACCAACTCATTTGGATCGTCCCAGTATATATAGTTTGGTTTATGGGGGTTAAATTGCATCAATCCACCACCTTTATAATTAGATGATGTCTTATTTGCTATTGCTTTTGATACAGACTGTTGGTTTTTCTCTTTAAACATCTTTTTAATAATATGTTTATATTTATATGCTTTCGTTCCCTTGATTTGACCATCAGGTTTATATTCTCTTCTGTACGCATTTGTACTAATTAAGATTTTTTTGTAGAGTTCTAGCTCATATTTATCATAGTTTTTTGGCGTTTTATGAAACATTAGAGAAAACAGTCCTGGCGTTAAAGTCCATATTTGACCACCAACCTGTATTTTACCCTCATTTAATTTGAGGTTACTATCACCAAATTTCCATTCATTATTGAAATCTTTATGTGGTCCATAGTTAGTATCTAATTCATTTCTGCCCTCCAAGACTGATAAGTCAGTGTAACTCTCTTCAATATTTGAATTCTGTGAGTAAAAATTATCATCATCCTCATTGTCACTATTACTTTCATTAGAATCATTGAATGATTTGCTATTATCAAATATTGCTCCTTCTACAAGTTTCTTTGGTGTGCTTGTCTCCAATTTAATTGTTGATTTATTAATATGAGGACTGTTAGTTTCTTCAATTTCTGTTTTCATCTTATTCTTTTCTTTTTTGATAATTCTATTGATATTGTTAGAACTATTTATAAATTCATTTAAGGGGTCTGTTATAGGTTTGAAAGTATCTCTTAGTTGATCACGTGTATCTATTTCACCAGTTTTTATACTACGAAGCTTTTTCTTCAAGACATTTCTAGTTGCAACCAATTCTTTTAAAACTTTCTCATCCATGTTTAGCAACAGCAATTATCAGATCAGGTAATCAGGTATCAGATCAGATTATTAGGTATCAGATCAGATTATTAGGTATCAGATCAGCTTATCAGGTATCAGATCAGATTATTAGGTATCAGATCAGATTATCAGGTATCAGATCAGCTTATCAGGTATCAGATCAGATTATCAGGTATCAGATCAGCTTATCAGGTATCAGATCAGATTATTATGTATCAGATCAGATTATCAGGTACCAGATCAGGTTATTGGGTATCCTATTAGGTTATCAGGTATAGTAAATATTTTAATAGATATGTAGGTGTATTGTGTGTTCAAAGTCAGATTATATACTAAAGTTGTTCTTTTATGTATAGTAATTTATATTGTTATAAAATAGTCAAATAATTTTCTATAGCGACCATTGTTTAACTCGTTATCTTTGCTTATCATCAGAAATCCATATTTTTCCTTCCAACATTCTCTACAAATTTCATGAAATTGTTCAAAGTTCATGTCGCCGGCAACATGATCACTTTGGAATCAAATTTGGATCAAATGCTTGGGAATTCTGGTATAAGTTTGACACAAGTAGAATGAATCCACATCCTTATGTCGACCCATACAAAAATAATCCCGTATATTGTTCTGCTTCTCACATGCAACATCATCAAATATCATAATTGAATTAGTTTTAGCTTCGTTAGGGGTAATAACTGATTCATTGTTGTCAAATGTGTAATATCCCATTCCTTTAATTGGTGAAATTAATCTCTTCAAGTATTCATATTTCGGCTGATATAAGGATTTTGAGTATAAATAGATGTTTTCAAATTTTAGTCCGTTAGGACTTTCTAGTAACCCAATCATAACATTAGTCTTTCCACAATTTGATGGTCCCACTATTAGAGCTCGGATAGAATTTGGTAAAAGTGAGCTGTGTTTTATTTTTGAAGTGATGTTCGATGAATCATCAATATTACGAACCAAAATATTTTTATGTTGTTTCACTAACCGCATTTTTGTAACTAAATATAATTTATGTTTGTTACCTTTTATTATAGAAAAAAAAATTAAATAAATAAAATGGTTATACATTACAAGTCGTTTAGTCATAAAAACACCTTCGTTGGAGCAGGTATAGTAGATAAAATAATAAATAATCTTCCTGTTGAACTTCATCTTCCTGGATATCAGTACTGTGGGCCTGGAACTAAGCTACAAAAACGTTTAAATCGAGGTGATAGAGGAATTAATTTACTGGACTCTGCCTGCAAAAACCACGATATAACTTATTCTAAAAATAAGGATTTAAGTATTAGACATCAGGCAGATAAAATTCTTGAAAATTCAGCCTGGGATCGAGTTTTATCAAAAGATAGCAGTATTGGAGAAAAATCATTTGCATATATGGTTACTAACGCAATGAAAGCCAAAACGAAGTTCGGTATGGGTGTGGGAAAAAAGAAAAATGAAAAGAAAACCAAATTAAATGGTAAAAAATTGTTCACTTCATCAATTAGAGCTGCAACAAAAATACTAAAGAAACAAAAACCTTTAGACATTAACTCTGCCATTAGAATCGCACGTAAAACTATCAATAAATCCCTAAAAGGAAGAAAATCACATGTTATAATACCACGCATAATAAGTGTTCCAAAAATTGGTGGTTTTTTACCCCTAATACCGATTCTAACTGCTCTGGGGGCAATTGGCAGTCTAGCCACTGGAGGTGCCGAGTAGTATGAATAAGGGGTTTCTAGATAGAAATGTGCAAAGGAAAAATGTGCATACCTTAACCCTTTAAGGGTCGATGGGGTTAAATTCGACCCCATGATATTTTGTGTTATGAGGCGGCAGCGTGTTCGGTTTTGCTTAAAGTGAAGTCGTGGTGGGGGGTTCGGTTTTGCTTAAAGTGAATTCGTGGTGGGGTGGTTCGGTTTTGCTTAAAGTGAAGTCGTGGTGGGGTGGTTTGGTTTTGCTTAAAGTGAAGTCGTGGTGGGGGGTTCGGTTTTGCTTAAAGTGAAGTCGTGGTGGGGGGTTCGGTTTTGCTTAAAGTGAAGTCGTGGTGGATGTTATTTTTGTTGAAGTGAAGTCGTAACATTTAATGTGTTTTAGAGGGTTAATACAATATGAATTAAACTACATTAGGGCGGTTTACGAAAGTCTGTGATTTTTTTGCTAGTATTTAATAAATAAAATTCATTTACTGCGGTATATATTAATCTCCCTAATACTATTTGTTATCAGTATAAAATGTTAACCACATTATTTAAAAACAAAACACTAGTATTTAATAAATAAAATTCATTTACTGCGGTATATATTAATATCTCTAATACAACTCGTAGTAATTTGTTTCAATTTAAAACAATTTTCAAAATGAACATCATTAAACTAATACATTACAATCAAGTGTAGGAGTAATTATAATGTTTTTACTATCTAACAAAAAATAAAATAATAACAAATATTTTTTTTCTTTTTTCACTTTTTGTGTGCAAAACGTTTTCTTTGAATGATGAAAATCAATTGTTTCATTAAAACTCATTAACAAATGTTCTTATATACTTTTTATTTTTGCTAAAAAATAAAACTTTGATAAAAAGTTGTGGTCAAGTGTATAAATAATAAAAAATGAACAAACAAACAAACAAATGGTTAAATTAAAATTGCATTAACATTTTTATTTAAGTAAATATGTTATACTATATTATTATTATTAAAAAAGAAAATAAAAAAATTATAAAAATCGCAGCTTCATCATCATTCAAAGTAATGTTTGTTGTTGTTGTTGTTGTTGTTGCTGTTGTTGTTTTTGTCTTCAATACTCAATTTATTTCTCTGGTGTATCTTGAGCTTAAACGAAAATAATCAATTATTATTATATTTAATAATCAAAAAATAAAAATAAAAATTATTTTACCAGAAATTACCTGATGTTTCCGCAATAATGGTTAATTCATAGTATAACCCACTGCTTCCTTTCTTTATTTTGGAAATGTAGTATGTATTAACATTAACTTCTGCAATAGCATCATCGTCTATCGTCTCAATAAATATACTCGGTAGGTATATATAATGAGTTCCCTCTACCAGACACCGAATTTTCATTCCAAAGCGTGTCTGTACACGCTCCATCTTTATTATTTTATAATTACGATTAAAAACCATCTCCTTTATAGGGAGAATGGTTTTATTTTGTGATTTTTGAAAAATTTTTTTTAAATGTGATTCCATTTTTGATGATTTACTTAACTTGAATGACACTTAAAGTAAAATTAGTGGGGTTTTTATACAAAATTCAGAAATACAATTTTGTTTCTAAACAGGAAAAATGTTGAGAGGTTTTTAATTTTAAAAAAGCATTCGTTGCGGTTTTTCATTTTGATAAAGTTCCTAATTTATTAAATATGTGAGTAATTTTAGTTTGAGGTTTTTTTATTGATATACATATGCGGTTTTCATGTTTTATAAAGTTCCTAATTTAACAAATACGTGAGAAATTTTAGAGTTTGTGAGGTTTTTTTATTGATATGTATGTTTTATAATTTTAAAAAAGTTTTTGTTTCGAGGTTTATTTAAAATGTGTTTGCTATTTCATCATCATCATGATCATCATCAACATCTTCTTCTTCAGTACTGTCATACAAGTCGTTGTAGAATGCAAATTGCTTCTTCTTTTTAACGATTAGAGTATATGATCCCTTCGCTTCTTTAACTTTCTTTAAAATGTGTGGAGTTGTGTTTAGATAATCCATCTGATTTTTAGTAATAATCAGAAATCGTTTAGGTAAATAAATATGATATTCTTTATTTACAAGGCATCTTATACTTTCACCATATTTTGTATCTACTCGTTCTATCTTGTTGATTTCATATGCAGTATTTTCTTCCATATCCTTTAAAGGTAAGTATATAATATTAGGATTTTGAAACAATTTTCTTAAACTTGCTCTCATTATTTTGCTTTTAACTTTTCACTGTAAAACGAATTTTCAAACTGATTCTTTATATTCAATAATTGATACTATAAGGTGTTTTTAGATATTTTAATAACTTCTTATCAATTGCGGTTAAGCATAAATATTAAAAAAATATACGTATGTATGTAATATATATATATATATATATATATATATATATATATAAACAGCTGGTGTTTTAATCTTATTGTATCCAAGTTTGTGTTATATATATATATATACGTTATTTATAATGAAAGATTTAGTTGAATTAAAAACTTTGTTAAATATGTATTGGGGTCAATTTTTACAAACTGGTGATAAATATTGTACTTGTCATGCACAGTGGAAAACTTTTCAAATAATAAATGCAGTAGTTTTGGATATTATAATGCAGGTGTTCCTAACCGCAGAAGGAGGGACAAGAACTCAAATTTTTTCTCTTAATAGAGGACAACAAATGTCGACAAATATTCCAATATTTCATTTTAGTCACAATCAACATATAAAAATTGAGGTTATCGGTGGTATGATATCACTAGTTGGAACAGTCTATGAGGGTGGTTTTAAAGATATAAATGTACACTCATACAAACCATCGTGCGTTTATAGTGAAATAGAGGCTATTGCTTTCAGAGATACAAATAAACTATATAATAGTAAGACTGGTATCCACTCATTAAATAAAAATCAACAAAAACCTCTTCTCATTCAAAAAATAGTTAATGATAGTAAAGTTAAGAAAGGTGGTAGTAACGTTGGTGGTGACTCAGTTGATAAATCATTTGAATACGACGATTATTAAATTAGTATATAAATATGAGAAACAATTCTTATCATGTCATTTAAAAATATATCGCTAACTTAAGAACACGTCTATTAAAAAGAAAAACTAAAATGAAAAATATTTTTATCATATTTTTTTCATATATCTATATCATACAAGTGTTTTCAGCTTCATTACCTATTGATTTGAGTGAAAATGAACTTAAAAATACAGAATTTGCTATAAAATTACCGAATAATGATACTGTGAGCATACAACTAAATTTCAAACTTTTAAAGTATAGTAATGATTTAAATAAAAACATCGAGTTAACAACAAAAGCAGAAAATAAATCAAATGAAGAACAAGAAGACCCCTCACCACCACCTACAAATCAGTCTTTTACTGTTGAACAAGCTATTGAAACATTTAGGCAAGATTTAATAAAAAAAGAAAAAAATATTGCAGGAATAATTGAAAGTTCGGCTCCATTTTATAGACATTTTCAACTTCAATACAAAGATAATATAAAATTGAGAATCCGTTGTACATATGACAGCAATTACTTGAAACGTCGATTAAACATTTCATGCTTCGAATACCGTCAAGTTGAATACGAGAGAATTTTAAGTAATGGTGAAATTGAGGTGGCTTCTGAGGATGATACAACGTACCGATCCGATGTTACATTAATCAACATTCAAGATTATACCAATGATTTGGATATGGAAATATTATAAATTAACTAATATGATGAAATACATTTACTACTACTACTACTACTTAATATAAACTTTGTTGTTGATGTGTTAAGGAGTTTTATTTAACATAAATAAAAAAATTAAAATAAGAAAAATAATGAATAATCAGTTTTATTCGAAAATTTTACATGACTTCTTGAATGAAGAAAGGTTTTTGTGGTATGAACATGAGATTATTTTGAAGAAATTAAAAACTCAATTCGATGAATATGCATTTTATAAGAAAAGTAAATCAAAATTTGGATATCATTACACCAATTGTGTGTGGTCCAACGATGAAACAACTTGTGGACCTGATACCTGTAAATGTTCCCTTATCGATAAAAGTTGGGAACAAGCATTATGTATAATGAATTTTTATAATAATTTAAAAACATAGACTTTATAAACAGTTCTACAGTCGTCGTCGTCGTTGTGACTTGATTAGTACTAAACAATGTCGGAGGAGAGAATTTTAGTTGTAGACGTACAAGGTTTTTATCTCAACAATAAATTCATTGAAAAAGAACTGAGTATTTCGATTAACGATATACAAGTACAAACATTTATTATTAAACCACCTTTTCCATATTCATTGTTGACAACAAAAGAAAAAGATTCAATTAATTGGCTTTATAATCATCATCATGGATTAAAATGGAAAGATGGCGATTCAACCTTAACAAATATTATGGAATATTATATTGCGCATGTTAAAGATAAAAATTTTATTTATTATGCTAAAGGATTAGAAAAAATTAAGTGGATTCAAAATATTTTTAAGGATAAAATTAATTTTTATAACCTAGATGATCTAAATTGTCCAAATTTAAAAACATTATATCAAAATGATAAATCTGTAAATGTTTGTTGTTATCATAGAAAATATTGTATATGTGCTCAAAAAAATGTAATACTCTTAAGAAAGTTTATTAAATCAAATATTAATAAAGAAAACATAAAATTATAAAAGACATTTTTTTATTTATTATTTAACACTTAAATCAGATAAAATAATCATCAAACATCAGTTCATTCTGAATACTTGTAATGTCAATAACGATCTCTTTAACCGGAAACACTTCAACTTTGGTTGGAGAATATTTTCCTCCAATTGAACTGTCTACAAATTATGTTTGTGGACTTATTGATTTTGTAGCATTCAATTCCATACCCAATGTAGATGTTTACAACAATTTGTTTCATATAGGAAATCATGTTATTACTATTCCAGTTGGTTCATACGAACTTGAAGATATTGATTTTTTCCTAAACTCAAGCTTAAACGATATTGATGAACCAATTTATCTAAAAATTGAAGCTAACAATAACACACTTAAAACTGAAATAACCTCATCAATGGATATAGATTTTTCACAACCAAACAGTATAGGAAAGTTGCTCGGATTTAGCAAAAGAAAATTAGAAGTAAATTCAACTGAATATTATAACACTGATCAAATTCTTCAAAATGATAAATCTGTGGAAGTGGTGATTGTAGATATTAATCAATTGAATACTACAAAGTTATTTGAATCTGATTTACCTACACATATTACGAATGTTAATACAATACGCATTGAAAGCAACTTAACAACCGGTTCATTTATTAATAATACTTCGAATCATACTATTCATGAATTTCCTCTTGATGTTCCTCCAGGATATAAAATAAACGAAAAACCTCGAAATGTTATTTATTTACCCGTCAACTGTCAGCAAATAAACAACATAACGATTAGAATCTTAAATCAAGACGGTGAACTTATAAATTTTAGAGGAGAAAAAATCACTCTTAGACTCCACTTCAAACCAGAATAATGATCATTTACAATAAAAACATAGTGCAAAGAGGATTTCCATTCAATCCCTCATCAACTCACATTCGAGAAAGTATAAAAAATAAAAAACTGTTGTCCTCATCTAATACAGAATACTTAAAATCATTAGGATTTAATCTTCAACCATGAATGAAATACTAAATGTCCTTCAAAAACCTATATATGATGAGAGTATTGTAAAAAGAGAATATCATAGTTACTCTCCATATCTAAAATCATTCAACAACAATGATGAAATTCGTATACCAATTCAAAATCAGGATCTCTTTGTCTTACCAAGTGAGAGTATGATTTACATTCATGGTTTTATAGTAAAGAAGGAAGCAAACAAAGAGGTTCCAGCTATAGATGTGAAATTTAAAAACAACTTTGTTTCATATTTGTTTGATGAAATTCGTTATGAAATTAATGGTTTTGAAGTTGATCGTACACGCAAACTTGGAATTTCATCCACCATGAAAAATTTTGTATCATTGAATAAGGCTGAAAGTGCTACACTAAAAAACGCTGGTTGGTGTCTTAACGAAACTTTTGTTTTAGAAAAAAGTCATTTTAGCTGTTGTATACCTCTGAAAATGTTGCTGGGTTTTGCTGAAGATTATAACAAAATACTATTAAATTCGAAACATGAGCTTATCCTTCAACGTTCTACATCCGATGAGAGATCATATTATTCTACAAATGCAACTGATCAGTTGAAATTAACAATTCTGGATATAACATGGAAAATGCCACACATTCAACTATCGGACTTTGCAAAATTGGAAATGTTTAAGATAATCAACAGCAAAAATTCTATACCAATTGCATTTCGTAGTTGGGATTGTCATGTAAATCCTGCACTACCAACGAATACAAAGGTTTTATGGAATGTGAAGCTTTCTCCACAAAACGAAAGACCACGATTTCTTATAATTGGTTTACAAAAAGAGAAAAGTAAAGAACAAGGAAATATATTTGACCATTGTAATATCTCTAATTTAAAAGTATATCTAAACTCAGAGTCATATCCATATGATGATTTAAATAATCGTTTCGAAATGGGTCAGTATTCTGTTCTATATAATATGTATGCAAAATTTCAACAAAGCTTTTACATGCGAGAACCTGAACCATTGCTGGATGTTAATGATTACAAGTCTTACGCACCGCTTATTGTTGTTGATGTTTCACATCAAAATGAGACTGTTAAAATTGGACCTATTGATGTACGAATTGAATTTGATACTGAAGCAAACAAACCAATTCCAGAAAAAACATCAGCATACTGTTTAGTTATTCATGATCGCTTAATCGAATACTCACCTCTAACAAGCGAAATTAGAAAAATTATTTAATTATAATATTTCTTTTAAAATTTTTAATAAATGAAAAAAAAAAAATGTTTATATATATATATAAATAAAACAAGATCTTTTTAATTCTTAATCGATGTATTTTATTAAAACATTTATAGTTTCTTTTTAGTTTAGCTTCGAAAACAAAAATTTTAAACATAAATGACCACAATTTATTGTATTAAAATTTTGATATCTATCATAATTATAACTAATGTTTTTTCCTAAATATTTTATTAATTGTTTTGGTGGTTGCAAATTGCCAAAGCTATCAAAATATTCGATTTGATTGTTGTTTTTCCAGTATGCTACCCAATGTGTGCCAGGTCCCTTTGAAGTATCCAGATTGATTATTCCACATTCTTTTTTAAATGGTTTGCTTGGAAGAGTGTTGCACATAAACACACCTCTAAAATTTGGAATATGTTTTGCATATTTTCTCAAGTCTATATCAGAAAGGGCTCTTTTAGGTAGCTTCATTAAAAATTTTGTTGATAAGGCTTTAAATATAATCCAAAACCTTTTTTATATGGTTTTAAGAACATGCCTTTTCCCATCGCAATGGCTTCCATTGTATTATTGTGTCGTTTTGCTTCAGTCAGCTGTTCCTTTCCATTTTTAACTGCATTGATTGCTTTTGTAATACCAGATACACCACCAGCTAAACCACCAAGTGCACCCAGTGCAGCAAATATAGGGGCAAGTGGAAGAAAACCTCCAGATTTTGGTAGCGGTATTATTCGAGGTGTTTTTATTAACAATTTTTTCTTCCCCTTGAAAATATTGTTTACAACTTTTCGTGAAATCTTTATAGCATCTTTCAAGTTTTCACTTTTCTTTATATTCTTTCTTGCACTTTTCAATGCATGTGTAAATAGTTTGTGGGTATTTACTGGAGACGACTTTTTAGTTTTACTAATAACGTTACCCATACCGAATTTTGTTTTTGCTTTCATTGTAGTAGCAACAAACCAAGCGTTTGATTTTTCACCCAAACTACTATCGCTTGCTTTGACCCTTTGCCAAGCCTTTTCAGTTAAAATTCTATCAGCAATATGTCTTTTCTCTAAATCTTTATTGTTTGAGTATGCTATATCGTGCTCTCTGCAAGCAGTATCCAATGGATTGATTCCTTGATCACCTCTAGCTAAACGTTTCTTTAATTTTGTACCAGGTCCGCAAAATTGATAACCGGGTAGATGAAGTTCAATGGGAAGTTTATTAATTATTTTATTTAGAAAACCTTTACCAATGAAGGATGGATGGCGACTGAATAACTTTTTATAAATGATAGTCATATCTATTGATACTTTATCGATTAAAGATTGAAATTAAATTGATTGAAAACAAATAAAAGAGACTGGTTTATATATTATGTTATCATTAGATTTCAGAATGCGTTTTTTTAAACAACATAAAAGGATTGATGTAAAGAATATCGAATCAAAGTTCGATTCATCAAATAAAATTCGTCATAGTTCATTACTACCGAATTCTATTCGAGCTCTTATTGTGGGTCCATCAAATTGCGGAAAAACAAATGTTATGATCAGTCTTATTGAAAGTCCTCATGGATTGAAATTTAAAAATATTTACTTATATTCAAAGTCAACACAACAACCGAAATATAAGTACTTAGAAAGTCTAATTAAACCCATTAAGGAGATAAATTTTTCATCATTTTCTAATAATGATGATGTTCTATCCCCAGACGAAGTTAAACCGAATTCAATATTTATATTCGATGATATAGCTTGTGAGAAACAAAATCATGTACGTTCTTACTTCTGTATGGGTCGCCATAAAGACATTGATAGTTTTTATTTATGTCAAACTTATACACGTATACCAAAACACTTGATTCGCGATAATGCAAATATGATTATAATTTTTAAACAGGATGTAATGAATATTAAGCATATTTACAATGATCATGTTGGTTCTGATATGACTTTAAAAACATTTCATAAGTTATGTGCCGAGTGTTGGAAAGAAAAATATGGTTTTCTAGTTATTAACAAAGATGATCCTATGAATAATGGTCGATATAGAAAAGGTTTCGATATATTTATAAATCTATAAAAGAAACATTACAGATATTTTAAAATCAGTACAAGATTAATTATTAAACTAATAGCTTCTCAACTATTAAACCGCTAACTGCTAAACTGATCTGTTTTGAATCTGTTTCTAATTCAATCTATAAATATGAATACAAATCTGGTTAATAATCTTATTAAAACTCGAAATATTTTAAAAAAGAAATATAAGAATATTTTGCTTGGAGAAATTGCAAATGATGAATTGTTGGAAAAGACATTGAAACCAATATCAAAACCATTAAAAGAATTAGTTCAATCAACTAGTAATAATAATAATAATAATAATAACACCATTATAAAACATGAAAAATATCCGGATGACTCTTTTAAACATGATCTTGAGAATAATAAAGTTGCCTTCAGTACACCATATAAAAAGAGTAAGCTTGATTATAACACGTTTTCTCCAAACTTTAATAACAAGAAAATCGAGGAAAGTTCAAACACGTTTCAATCATTTGATGATGAAAATGATCATGATGACTATGATGATGATGATGATGATAATAATAATGTTAATGTTGATAATGAGGATGATAACAATGATGATGATAACACCATTACAATACATCCCAATCAAAGTATTCAATATAATTTATCAAAAGTTAACTTAAATATATATGATAAAACCTATGGTCCTCATAAGGATAAAAATCAAATATGGAGACTAGGTAATGAACCCATCACTTTCAATTCAACCAATATTACTGTAGGTAATTTAAAATGGCCCTTCACATCAGGCTTATATGAATTGTTAGTTTATAAGAAACCAATCAGTTATAATAAAACAGATTTAAATAATTATAAACAAATATTGGAGATGACTAATGTCCATAAACGAAATAACAGTATTAATGGTCAAATTAAAGGAAATCGTTCAATTAAATATACAACGATTATTAAAAACCTATTTAAACAACAACAGAAAATTCATAAGGGAAAAGGTTTAATGAAGTTGAATAGAAAAAAGACCAATTATGTTTATTGGGATGATCCTAACGAATTGGTTGATAGATTGCGTCTTTTGATTTCATCCACAACAGCTGGTCACTCAAATCATAATAATGAAATTGTATCAATTATTGAGGAATTGAGAGAAGCAAAAATTATTATATAAATAGACTTAAAAATATTTAACAATTAATATTCTTAAAATGCCTATCGATAAGTTTGGACATTATATTGAACAATCTGCAAGATATCAAAATCCGCATTTCAAGATTCATTTAGATAGTGATCGTAATTTCAACTTTAACTTACGGAGAATAAAAAATATTGCTAGTCCTGTATTGGAAAACGATGCTGTGAACAAAATTTATATGAAAAGTTATTTAAGTGAAATAAAGAAACAACTGGATACAATGTATATGGAGAGAATTAAGGAAATGGAGGATCGTTTTAACGAAATAATACGACAACAAAACGTGTTGACTACAGAAAAATTTGATAATGTAGAAACACGTTTAAGTAAATTAATACATGATCAAAGTATAATACTAAATATTTAATTACAAAATTGATTCAGTTGAAGAACGTCTAAATGAAAAACGAAGCTCATTACAAACCGTTTAAACATAGATATATATATAAATCGTTTTTGATTTAAATTCAATATCAGCAGCATTTAAATTGATGTAATCTAAGATAGATGTTAGAAATGGAGCGACAAGAAGTGGTTCAGGAACTTCATAAGCAAGCACGTAGAAATTTCATTCGACGTCGAGTGGTGATCAAGGGAATTGATGATCTTTGGCAAGCAGATCTTGTTGAAATGGGTGTTTACTCAAAATATAACAAAGGCTATAGATTTATTTTAACAGTTATAGATACATTTTCAAAGTTTGCTTGGGCTGTACCCGTAAAATCGAAAGGTAGTGAAGATATTACCAATGCTATGAAATCTATTTTTTCGCTAAAGAGAATTCCAAAAAACTTGCAAACAGATAATGGTAAAGAGTTCTATAATAAAATATTTCAAAACCTGATGAAAAAACATAATATCAATCACTATTCTACATATAGTATCATGAAAGCGTCTATTGTAGAACGATTTAATAGAACTCTAAAAGGAATGATGTGGAAAAAGTTTAGTCTACAAGGAAATTATCAATGGATACATATATGCAAGGATTTAATTAATGAATATAATAATAAAAAACATAGAACAATTGGAATGAAGCCAAATGCTGTTAACATAGAAAATGAAAGTTCTATATTAAAACAAGCCTATAATCATCCCAAAATATATAAATTTGGTAAACTAAAAGTTGGAGATCACGTTCGAATTAGCAAATATAAACATATTTTTTCAAAAGGATATACTCCAAACTGGACAACTGAAATTTTTAAAATTCGTACTTTACAGAACACAAACCCCATTACTTATTTATTGGAAGACTATCAAAGGAATCCGATTGTTGGTGGATTCTATGAACATGAACTATTAAAGACACATTTTCCAAATACATACTTGATTGAAAATGTTATTAAAACTAAGGGGCACCAGGCGTACGTAAAATGGTTGGGATTTTCCAATCAACATAATTCTTGGATCAATAAAGATGAACTTCAATAATATTATATATACTTCAATATGAGATTTATTTTTATTATATTATAAAATTCTCAAAAAAATAAAATAATATATAAAAAAGTTTTGTTTTGATTTTTTTTTATTTCTAAACGATTAAATTTTATATCAACTTAGTTGAGTAAGGTTAAGAACAAGCACGATTAAATTTTATTCACACAAAAACAAATTGTGGTTACTTGTGTTTAAAATTCCTATTCAATAGATAACTATAGTTTAAAATAAAAACAAACTAAAATATTTTAATGATATTCTTTATTTATTTATTTATTGTTTTTTCACGTTGTATATATTCACTTATAATCTAAAATCACTTAATACTATTGTACAATATTATCACTTGAAGATGATGTTAATACATTTTCATTGGGATATGATGATGATGATGATGATGGTTGTTGACTATTTATTGCATAATGTCCCCATGCATATGTATTAATACTATTATCTCTAATAAATCGCTTATCATCTAAATAACTTAATGCTAATTTACTAATGTGTTGAGTATATATTTCATGAATCTTTGATCTAAATACATACATAGAATCATAGTACATTTTTTTTTCAAATAAACATTTTCTAAAGTCATTAATCGTTAGTCTATTGGTTACGCATTTTTTAACTCCTTTAATTTTTTTAATTTCTTTTTCCTCTTCATCAATTTTAATTGAATACATTTTAGCGCGTAAACCAATGAACTCTTTAATTATTTTACCATTACATTCATCCTTCATCATTCCTAAAACCTTTTTGTTTAACAAGGGTATATTAAAAACATTATCTTTCGGATAAGCAGACGTATCAAACTGTAAGATGATATCATCTAGAATATCCTTATATAGATCATATGTCTTAATATCGTAAACAAAGGAATCAGTATCCATATAATTCAGATAAATATTTTCCTTATATTTAGGTTTCATGTATTCATAATGGAAATTATACATTTTCAACTTAGATAATTCTAGAACAGAAAACCCAATATAAATTGGTTTATTATATTCCGTTCGCACTCGACTCATTTCAATGACAATCATTTCTTCTTGAATCTTAAGTAAACTATGGAAATTTGGCTTAGCTATAAGAGCTCTAGCTCCCAACCTCTTACCTCTACTCTCCCATGAACAAACTATTTTAACATCTTTTCTCTTAGCTACATTTTCCATTGTTTTACCGTATACCGCATTATTTAAAAGTTTAAAAAAATTTTTTTCAAATTCATTTTCGGCATTGGTTCTATGATCATTATTTAAATCAATATACGTTTTCAACCAATCCGACTGATTGAATTTAAGAATTCTATGAATTTTCTTTAGAATAAGACCATGTTTAATACATTGTTTAAGATTTCTATAGTGTATTACATATTTTGTTTTATCATTTAAATCCGTTATTAATTTAGACTGTTTCATATGTTCATTTTTTTTATTTTCTGCACAAAATGGGAAATCATTGTGATGATCGTGTATGGTGGATGGATATTCTAAATCCACTTCCAATATATACCCTAATGGTGAATCATCTTCCACAGCATTAAAATTAAAATTTTCAATGTTTTCAACCCATTCAAAATTTTTATAAGGAAGGTACTGCGACATGACATAACCGTATAAATTGTTTACATCTAAATAAATAAGATAATTCGATTCTTTAGTAGAATCATAATCACTTACATATTTATTGTTAGCTACAGAATGTCGTTTACAACATTGAACAATTCCTCCCCTAATACCACGTGTAACAAAATTATACATGTTAATGTCAGTTAATAGTTCTAACTCTATTCTTGTTTTTTTCAACATTGCATCCCAAGATAATCCAGGAACAGTATAATATTGGCATGGATCTAAATTATAAATGTTTTTGCAAACTTTACGGAAATTTTCAAAAACATCACATAGTAATAAAACATCTACTTTCAAGTATAATAGTAAATAGTCCAAGAGAGTCGTACATCTAAATGTATTCCATACCTTTTCAGCATGTTTATAATTATCTTCACTACACGCTTCATCAGTTAGTTTATTAAAGAAGAGAGAACGAGGTGGTAATTGTGTTTCCATGAGACGATTCTTTGAATCCAAATAATCATAGGGAAAGACACCTTTACGTTTCATTAAATCAAATTCATTATCATTTAAACAAACCGATTTTATAGTTTTCAAATCATCATCAGACAAGAAACCTGCAAGTTGATCTAAACTTGATGCCATAAAACGATATGAATCGAGAAAACGTAGCTCAATAGTATCTTTTTCACTCACCCTAATTCTCTTCGATACGGATACATATAATTCCTTATTTAAAGGAATGATTTTTATATCACCTGCTACTGATGAAAGTTCTCTTATAAATAAATGACAATCATATGCCGAAAGGTTGTGAAAAAATATAGGGATAAAATTTCCAATTTGATACTCTAAGTTACATATATTATGTGCAGGACCTCTATAATCACCTGTTAGATGACAATGGTCAGTTACTTTATCTCCAATAGATATGATTTCACCGCATATATGACAATTCATATCTTCATCTTGTCTTTTTTGTTGTATAAACGTTAAAGGTTTCATTGGTATTACTACACTCAAATAGTTACTATAAATATATAATGCGTCCTCGACTAAACTTTTAAAAAAATGTGTTGATGCATTTTCACCACTATAAATTCTATGTATATCTAAACTAGAATTATAGGAACATTTAATATAATAACTAAATGCAAATGGAATATGCTTTTGTACTGAATTAATTTTAGCTGAGTTTTGAATATCAACTGATTCCAGAATACATTCGAAATCTGCATAAACTACAAACGGAACATCTAGTTGGTTTTTATGATTCTTAAATCTAAGTATAGAATTTTTATAGGTTGGCATTATAGTTACAATTTTGTTGCATTCCTCCTTATGTTTCTTTAAAGATGATTCTTTGTAAAAGTGTATGAGGCATGTATTACAAATATACACCTTATTTTTATGTTTTGTAAATTGACTTCTTAATAATCTATAATTAAAGAAATATAAAAGGAAAAATTTTTTTAATTAGTTTAATTTCACTTTGAGTATAAATTTAAATAACGATAAACATACCTTGATATATTTTTTATCCAGACATAATGGAATCGTTCTTCATCTTCCATCAATAATAAATTTATATGTTTACTTTTTTCTTCTTGAGAGAAATAATATGGTCCCACAACATTATAAACTTCTAAATACGTATCTTTTTCAAGTATAGATGTTTTCTTCTTCTTTTCAAAAGATCTTTCCAGACCAAAGACATTTATGCTTATTCCCGGGTTGTTGTCTTCAAACTGCTGTATTTTGTTGACAGATAGCGGGAAATTTAAATTTTTAAAATTTAATAATATATTATTTTCCAGGACTATAATATCATCTTGAATGTTGGTTATGTTATACGAAGAACAAATTACACTATTATTTTCTATTGGATATAGCGCTGATATTATAGCCCACTTAAAACAGTATACGTCATTGTTTTGTATATTAACACAAGCTTTTTTTTTTGATATGTATGTTGGTAAAGAAATATACTGTGAACCTTTTATACATGCATATTTATTAATATTAACATCAAGGTGATTAATTTTTGTTAATGCAAAACCACTATCACGTTCTTGGAACTCATCCATTTTTTGCATAATTATTTCACATTTATTTGCATAAAATCTTTCAATATCATTCATATGGTTAGTTAAAGACAAAATATACATTTTTGTTTGATGTAGTATTATGGTAATTATGGGTTCTTCATCGTCTTTCATCTTCATATATTCACAGAGTAATTCGAAATTAAATTTTAAACTTGTATGTTTTTGTAGATGATCTTTCAAAACACATGCTACATTATCCTTTATGTTATTGAAAAACAATTCGGGATTTAGATTATCCATATTGTTGTTTTTAAACCGAAATGTAGTAATACGGTTTTTGAAACAAGCATCTAAACACTTTATATTATTGATTTCATCAACAATTTTTAAACAATTATCTTTATGTTTGTTTGTGCGTTGATGATATATCCACAGTTTCCTTACTACATCTTCTTTACACTCCTTACAGTGTATAATTTCTTTCTTTTGATTATTTTGATGCTCTATTAAGTGGATATGTTTAAGATAATCTTGCTTACTTGAAAAATTAATGTTGCAAGTCGTACACCTTAATGAATAACCTTGATGATGATGCATCCTGATATGTCTATTTAATGAAAAGTTGCGGCTGTACACTTTTCCACAGATATCACAAATAAAGTTACCACCCATTTTAATTTGATTTATTTTATTAATTTTTTTTTTGTGAATAAATAACTAAAAGTATAATCACACCTTAGAGTTTAGTACAACAATGAATATATTTTATTAATTTGATTTCATTTTATTACCACTACACTTAATTAAATAATGTGGTTATATACATATGTTTTATAAGTATGTAGGTATATGATTAACACTAAAAATAAATAAATGTTTTGTTTTTAAATAATGTGGTTAACATTTTATACTGATAACAAATAGTATTAGGGATATTAATATATACCGCAGTAAATGAATTTTATTTATTAAATACTAGCGAAAAAATCACAGACTTTCGTAAACCGCCCTAATGTAGTTTAATTCATATTGTATTAACCCTCTAAAACACATTAAATGTTACGACTTCACTTCAACAAAAATAACATCCACCACGACTTCACTTTAAGCAAAACCGAACCCCCCACCACGACTTCACTTTAAGCAAAACCGAACCCCCCACCACGACTTCACTTTAAGCAAAACCGAACCCCCCACCACGACTTCACTTTAAGCAAAACCAAACCACCCCACCACGACTTCACTTTAAGCAAAACCGAACCACCCCACCACGAATTCACTTTAAGCAAAACCGAACCCCCCACCACGACTTCACTTTAAGCAAAACCGAACACGCTGCCGCCTCATAACACAAAATATCATGGGGTCGAATTTAACCCCATCGACCCTTAAAGGGTTAAGGTATGCACATTTTTCCTTTGCACATTTCTATCTAGAAACCCCTTATTCATACTACTGTGCCGCTATAGCTAAGGCTGTAAATGCAACAAAGAATGCAAAAAATCAACTTGATGAAGCAACTAGACATAATAAAGCGATGGAATCTATAGCAGTTGGAAAAGGCCTTTACCTAAAACCATATAAAAAGGGATATGGTTTAGTTTATAAAGAACAGACAAAAAACTCTTAAGAATGCTACCCAACAGACCACTATCAGATGTTGACCTATTAAATTTTTCTATAAATATTCCTTATTTTAGAGGAGTATTCATGTTGGACTCACTACCAAAACGATCAAAGAAAATTGAGTGTGGAATAATCAATTTAGATTTATCAACAGGTCCTGGTACACACTGGGTAGCATATTATAAGAACATCGATGAAAAAGAGTATTTCGACAGTTTTGGAAACTTACAACCTCCTTCGGAAGTAGTCAAATATCTTGGTACAAATATAAAATACAACTATAATCAACATCAGAATTTTAATACATTTATCTGTGGTCATTTATGTCTTAAATTTCTTTATGAAATAACTAAGAAAGATTAAATAAAAACACATAATCATCTATATTTTACAAAACTCTTTAATGGCTTTTTTATTTTTTATTTATAATTTACTAAACAGAATTAATTTATTTTAATGCCAAACGGGATATTGGCTATTTTGAATTAAAAATTCATCCATCTCACTCTCAAGAATTAGGCCGCACTCTCCTTCTCTGCATAGTTGAAATGATCCACTCGAGAGATCCTTAATTTCTTCATCTGTTAAACTATTATATTTTTTGGGGAGAAACATTATGTTGTTTTCCAACTCAACTTTTAGTGTTGGTCCATATTTTGTTGTTATCTGTGATATATTTTGAATAGGATATTTAACTGTTATATCCAGATCCTTAATGTGAATTAAGGATTTACTCTTCAGGGAATTAAATTTTGTTTTTATATTTTTCACGGAGTTCATTTTTGATTGAGATCTTGTCACTTTGAATCTTTAATTGTAATTGAACTTAAAAGTAGCTCCGATACTTCCAAGAAAATATTTATGGTGAAATAGTGAATAAGTGGTGGATAGTGATAGGGTGAAGGGGATAGAGAGAGATAATAATATAAAATTGGTATAAGAGGGAGAAGGAAATAATACATAATTTTAGATACTTTTTGGTTAAATATTTAGGAAAAAATCATCAGTATCGACAATTCCTTTGAAAAAGTAAGCAGAAACAAAATTAATACGGATGTTAATAAAATGAGTCAAATAAGAAGGAGTCTAAATAAATTCATAACAGATTTTGATAGCTTCAGACTATACGACCATTGGGAAATGATCAAATTTTTCCAAAATATGCTCGACGAAAATGAGGAATATGATGTAATGGAAGATGAAGACAACACAGAAGGACATTTTCAATGCTGTCCGTGGTATGATCCGAAATGTGAGGAAGGACCTGACACTTGTAGGTGTTCTATATACTTTCTACGGAAAGCAATATTAGAAAATTTAATAGTCTCATACTATGAAATGTTTCAAACTTTATAATCAAAATTAAGAAAAATTAATAAATAAAATAAAATTGTATTAATAATATAGAATATTCTCTGTCTTGTATTATTTTTCGAAAAGATAATTAGGAATCATATATTTCTGAAGAAATCAGTAGAGATTTGTGTTTGGGTTATAAAATAACTTATCAGATCGTTTAAATTTTCTAGTTTTATAAAATGCTATATAAATGCAATTTTATAAGATTGTAAAATTCAAATTCCTTTGTCAAGAAATAAACAAATAAAATCAAGATTGTGCCTGATTTAACAGTAGAGCTCAAATTATAAACAAAAATGCGTTAGTATGCAAAACAGCAAAACAATAAGATTTTGAACCCATTTGTAAAATTGCGTAATTCAGATTTTTGTTAACATATGCATAAAATTATTTTTTGTGAGCTTTGCAATAGAAACTTATAAATACAATTTACAGACCACCAACGAATTTGAGAAAAAAATATTTAAGACTGCAAAATTTTCTGTATAGTCAGATTATGATGAATAAATGTTAAAGTCAGCATAATTATGAAAACATAGAGAAAAATCAAAAACATACATAAAAACAGACTACTAAACCTCATTAATACAACGATACCAAAGTGATCACAACATACACACAGACACACACACACACACACATTCAAACATACTCTCATACACACGCTATGACGTCAGTGATGATGACATACTTACTTATTTTTTATTTTTTCGTACCTAGTAGATAGGCTACAATTTGTGGAGTTTAAGGAAGCTAGGTCTGGTATTTTGCCCCTTCACTCTGGTGTTCCCCAGGGATCGGTCCTGGGCCCCCTCTTATTCATTCTATATGTTAATGATTTGTATCTACAGACAAATTCTGATGCATGTGTAACATTCTTGTTTGCTGATGATGTTTTTCTTTTATTCAATGGGGACCGTTCCCTGTCTCAGAGGTTGCAACATAGTGTAGATGGCTGTCTGGATCGTGTCCTGAAATGGACCTCTGAAAATTCACTTTCTATTAATCCTTCTAAAACTAAGGCTATTTTCTTTGGAGCTTCTGACTCTACTTCTCACTCTTTTAGACCTCACCTTGGCCATGCCGATATTGAGTGTGTTTCTCGGCATAGATGCTTAGGTGTGGTATTAGACGGTTGCCTTTCTTTCGAACATCATATTAACACTGTATCTGGTAGGGTGTGGGGCTCGCTACGTAGGATATATTCCTCCAACTTGTATTTGCCTTTTCGGGTTAGGCTCAGATTAGCTCATGCTCTTCTTATGCCGCAGGTTCTTTACTGCCTTGAAGTGGTGTCTGCTGCTTCTGTTGAAATGTGTAATAAGCTGCGACGCATAGTTAATATGATTGTCAGATTCGTGTATAATGTTAGGCGTTTTGACCATATCTCATCCTTCGTACGAGAATTCCTGGGTTTTACGTTTAACGATTTTATTAAGTATCGGAGCCTCCTTTTTTTCTATAGGGTAGTGCGTAGTGGTGCTCCATCTCCATTGTGTGACAAATTTATCTTCCTGCGATCTTCTAGAAATCCACAGATTTTCATTCCAAGAATTTCTAGACGTATTTTTGAAAGATCTTATGTGGTTAGAATTGCTCGCTGGTGGAACTGTTTGCCCTATGAACTTCGCATTTTTTCCCATTCCAATAACGTTTTTCGTGTTAAACTTAGAAGGTATTTAACCAGTATCTAGTGATGCGTTTGCCTATATATGTATGTATATATATATGGATGTATGCGCAATTGAGTGTAGACTCTAAAATCCTGATTTATTTTCTACTTACTTACCTAATATACTTACTACCGTCTAAAATAGTTTTTGAGACATCAGATATACATATTTAAATTCCAGTTATTTGTAGTATGCTTATTCTTTCCCACTCCAACGATTTTTTCGTTGAATTGCTACTAATGGGACCATGTTACCTTATACTTTGTGCTTTTATTATTACCTTTAAATCTTTTCTTTAAGGCTGGGGAGCCAATAAAGTACTGTGTTTATTAATTAATTCATTATTGTTTTTATTCTTTAATTTTTCGTTATAATGTTTAAACAAATTAGAAGTAAGAACTCGGGATCTTTATTACTATGTAATACATATTTATATTTTTGGCCAAAATAAGGCTTTATATTACTCTATTGAATAAATAAATAAATAAATATACCAACATACCTAAAATAACCAGATATACACAAATTCTCTGCCAACAAAAAATATCTCTGCCTGTATACCAACATACTGTGACGTCAGTGATGACGACACACCTAAAATAATCAGTAATAAACACACTCTCTGTCAACAAAATATTTCTCTGCCACGATTCCATCAGCAACACACCAAACGGCATAAACACACACCCCCGCTATGACGTCAGTGATGACGCACCTAAAACAATCATACACATTCTCTGCCAACAAAAAATATCTCTGCCTCCATACCAACATACTGTGACGTCAGTGATGACGATGCATTTAAAATAATCAGATATACACACATGGTCTGCCAACAAAAAATTCACTGCCTAGATACCAACAGAAACACACCCAACAACATAAACACACAACCAACCAACATAGCACAGGCAAGCAAAAGAACATACACACGCACACACACAACCAACATAGCACAGCCAAGCAAACGAACCTACACACACACATAAAAAAACTAGAGGATGGCAACACTGGCTCGCTCAAAAGTAATGGGGCTTTTAGACATGCGCGACTGCGCTGCCGGCCATTACCTATCTACTAACAATTATGCATAAACCTTTTTTTAATACACAAGAAAGTGTAAAATTCTGCATTAAATGAGAAAGAATTCATCCACTTGATGTTAATATACCATCACTATTAAAAAGTGCCACCACTGATACATAGATAATACAAAGAATTTAAACGGAATTATTCCAACAATATAAATACCATTTATAATTGAACTAAAGAAATACCAACACTATCTAAAAGTACCATCACTGTAAAATATAAAAAAAAGTAGCGGCATTTTTTTTTTCTGACCTGCGCACTAGCATATGAATCTCTTTGGTACGCAAGTAACTTAAATCAGTGTTTCATTTCTCTCATTTCAACTACTCAAACTCATAGGAAAAACAAGAAAATTCAAAAGTTATTGATGTAAGTTATACACGCATATACATACAGACATATGTACATACAAAGTACAAAAGTAGTACGTGCATTAAAAAGAAAAGTTGACGAAAAGTTTGTGCTGTGAACATAAATTAAATTAAATAGAGACTTTTCAACAAAGAATTTAAATTCAATAAAAACTGAAATAAAACATAAAAAAAATTAATAATAAATAAAAGTTGCCAAAAGAAACGAAGCTAAACACACAGGAAAGACCAGAACGGATTCTACTAGAAAAGGTTGGTAAAAACAAGCTTAATTTTATGTGAGATTTCGGTTCAATAAATAATAAGATTCGTATAAAGTGTTGGACATACATACATACATATGTATGTACATAACAAGAGTGGCACATAGATAAGAAGTGTGGTAAATATATGTATATGTACATGTGTACATACATAAAGTGTGGTACATAAAGAACTGTTACACTTTTCTCTATATCATATCTTTGGTAAAAATAAATAAATATTTATTGGAAATCTTTAGCATACTATATACTTAACCAACATAATATTTATATACAGTGGGGTCGATAATAAATCGCACAAATTTTTCGAATCATAAAATTCTGCATAAAAGTGAAAACAAAAGTTACAGTCAACCAAGGGCGTAAAGGGCGCAGAAAGATCGCGGTGGAAAATTATACCCATAATCAAATTTATTTGGCGTATTGAGGAAAATATTATCGAAGTAAAATTTTATTTCTTGCATAAGTCTATAGAACAAATTATTGTGGTAAAAGTTTTTTCTGAGGCGTTGGTCAAATTAGTGCGATTCTGCTAGAATTTGGTAATTAAGTGCAAGATGAGTAAGACTAAGGAATCGGTTGCCAAAAGAAGGTGCAGAAAAGATCTTCACTATTAAGTAACTTATTGTGAAAGTTATAAAGAAACAGCAAGTGACAGTCAAGATGTGTCCCTACTAGATATAAAGATGGTTGAATTAGATAGAAAGTGGGAAAAGTTAACAAAATCTTATGACGACTATATTATGGAAGAAGATAATGGGGAAGCTGAAGACTTTAAAGATGAGATTTCTATAGCATATGTGGAGGCTAATCTAAGGTATGAGGAAATAAAGTCGAAGATGATTAAATTAATCAAAGAAAAAAGTGAAGCAGGTAATGTGGCAGGTTCAGGCAAAAATGGTTCTAGGTTTAGGCTACCGCCCTGTGATATGCAAAATTTTGATGGGTGCGTCTCAAAATGGCCGGCCTTTAGAGACATGTTTCAGGCGGTATGTGCAAGCAATGCAGACATGGCTCCGGCGGAAAAGCTATTTTATTTGCGTATCAAATTAAAAGGTGAAGCATTTAATACCATAAAACATTTGGATCTAGTAGATAAGAATTATTCTATAGCTTGGGAATCATTAAAAGCCCGTTACGAAAACGTTCGTGTTTTAGTGCATCAAAATATGAAACAACTGTTTGGAATGCCAGCCATATCACAAGAAAATCCGAAGGCAATGAGGTATATGCAAAGTTTAGTAAATGATAGCATAGCGGTATTAAAAACTTTCAAAGTGGATGTAGAGAATTGTCATCCGTTTCTGATTCATTTATGTTATTCTAAGCTGCCAGATGAGACGGTTAAGGCTTGGGAAACTTCTTTAACAGAACACAAAGTTTTGCCTACTTGGCAGCAATTGAGCGACTTTCTTACCGGCAGGATAGAAATGTTAGAAGCACTACAGAATTTGCGAAGACCGGTAGCAAAAGACAATCAAGTTCAAAAAAGTCAATCTTTTCACTCCCAGTCAAGGGCTGAAGTTACAAAATTTAGTTGCAAGAAATGCAAACAAAATCACCCACTTAAATCATGTAATTATTTCAAGCCGCTTAAAGTATCAGATAGAATAAAATTCGTATATAACAACAAATACTGTGCGAATTGTCTTTCACCAAATCATTTTAAGTCAAAATGTCAAAGTACATATTCTTGTTTGAAATGCAATCGAAAGCATCATACGATGTTACACGTAGAGAGAGCCGAAGAATTAAGAAACAACGCTAGCCATGGTACAAGTGCTAGAGAACAATTAGCATTTGATATGCGTTTTGACTCTGGTATGCAAAACTCTGTCAACACAATGCACAGTCAGACCGCAGAATCCAATAATAATGCAACACAATTTGACTCAGTTCAAGCGCACTTTTCGCAGCATGAAGGTACAACCATACTACCTACAGCTTTAATTCAAATCGAACATTTAGGCGAATTTTTTAATGTGCGAGCACTTTTAGATTCTGGATCAGAGAAAAGCTTCATTTCGAGGCGAATTCAACAAAGGCTATCACTTCCACTAGAAGCTCATAATACAAAAATTTCAGGGCTTGGCGAAACAGTGGTAGCAAATTCAAAGGCAAGGTGCAACGTGCTTCTGCGTGCAAGAGATTCAGATTTCAAGATACAAATAAAAGCCATTGTGTTATCAAAGTTATCACACTTTTTGCCCTCTAGGCCAATCAATATTCAAAATTTAGAGGCCATTAAAAGCTTTAAACTAGCCGACCCTTTCTTTGATAAGCCAGCTCCTATAGACATTATTATTGGAAGCAATTACCGTTTATCAATCTACAAGGGGTTAAGTTTTGGAATGACAATACTGTTGAAGCTAGAGAATCCTACTTTGGATGGTATTTGTCAGGGTCTGAAATGAGTGACATAAATTCCTTTTCAACCACGGTTTCATCTAACGACGATTCACTTCTGAATGAACAGCTAAGAAAGTTCTGGGAAGTAGAAGAAGCAGAAAAAATTCTTATTGAATCCGAAAGTGATTTGTTTTGTGAACAATTTTTTCTACAAACGACAAGTCGAGAAGAAGACGGTCGATATATGGTAAGACTACCCTTTAAAAGGGAGTTTCCGACAGATATATTTTTGGGTCCATCAAAGAATATGGCGCTAGCTCAATATCATAGGATTGAGAAGACTTTAAATAAAACTCCAACTTTGAAAAAGCAATACAGTGCGGTTCTACATGAATATTTAGAGCTAGACCATATGCAGGAAGTCGAGGATTGTGAAACCCAAGACGACAAACAGTTTTCCTTTTTTCTGCCGCACCATGCGTTCGTAAAGCCTGAAAGTAAGACGACAAAAGTGCGTGTGGTATTTAATGCGTCAAAAAAGACGAAGACTGGATTCTCACTTAATGACGTTTTATACCAAGGACCTCCTCTACAAACTGACCTGATGGCAATAATACTACGATGGCGCAACTACAAATATGTGTTTACTGGGGATATCCAGAAGATGTACCGACAAATATTGGTACACGAGAAAGATCGTCCATATCAGCGTATTCTATTCAGGAAAAAGCTAGGTGAGGAAATAACCACCTATCAGCTCAAAACCGTAACATTTGGAATAAATTGTGCGCCTTTCCTGGCAATACGTACTTACAAAATCAGCTTATAAGGGCATTAGAATCTGCTAGATTTCCAGTGAAAAAGATCACGGCAAATCACAAGTTTTTGCTCAAGAGCTTGCGCCGGGAGGATCTTCTAAACGAAGAGTTTTTAAACTTTTGGGATTCCAGTACGATGAAAACCTTAGGCATCTGCTGGAATGCAATATCGGATCATTTCTGCTATGTTGTTGATCCAATAGAAATAACCTCCTCTACTACGAAAAGGAGAATTCTGTCGGTGATCGCTAGACTTTTTGACCCACTAGTTTGGCTAGGACCTGTGGTAGTGGTAGCCAAACTTTTAATGCAGGAGTTGTGGGAAGCGAATTGCGGCTGGGATGATGGTGTCTCACCGCTTCTTTTTACAAAATGGTGTGCATTTTTAAAGAATCTACCTTACATTTCTACTTTGAAAATCCCGAGATGGGTGCACTTCGCACCAAAGAACGGCATACAAATTCACGGCTTTTGCGACGCCTCTGAGAAGGCATATTGCTGCACGATTTACCTTAGAGCGGAAGCCCCAGAAGGAAAGATATACAGTCATTTGCTAGTAGCAAAAACTAAAATAGCTCCCATAAAAAAGATCACAATTCCAAAACTCGAATTGTGTGGAGCTTTGTTGCTTACCAAACTTGTGAAATCTCTCGCTATGAACTTCGATTTTCCATACGAATTATTTTTATGGACAGATTCTTCAATTGTCCTTGGATGGCTTCAGAAACCCCCTAACTCACTAAAAACTTTTGTCGTGAATCGCATTTCTCAAATCTTAGACATCACCAGCATCAATACCTGGAAACATGTGAAAACCGAGCAGAATCCAGCGGATTTGGGATCTCGAGGGTGTACACCGCAAGAATTACACGAAAGTCAACTCTGGTGGAATGGACCTTCATGGCTCAGTCAATCAGCGTCCCTGTGGCCAGTACCACGCACATTCGACCCGACCGATTTGGAAACCAAAAGATGCTCGAGTTTTCACTTGCGAACCAATTGCGGTAATACTTTCATTGAATACCATACAGCAACTGATATACTCGAAAACTTCTCGTCCTTCGATCGAGCCCTACGTGTCGTATGTTATGTTTTTCGTTTTTTAAATTGCGCTCGTCGACGCTACGTTGCGACTGAAAAGTGTATAACTTCACATGAATTAATTACAATCAAGACTCGTCTAATGATTCTCGCACAGCAGCAGCATTTCCACAAGGAACATCAATGTATCAAAGAAAAAAGGCCATTGAACCGAAAAAGCAGACTACTTACTTTGAGTCCCTTTATAGACAAAGACGATTTATGGCGTGTTGGCGGTCGGCTAAACAACTCAGGTTTAAGCTACAAAGAACGCCACCCTGTCATAATTCCCGAAAAATCTCGATTTGCTGAACTTCTAGTCACCTACACTCATAAAATTCTTCTCCACTCTGAACATAACGTCATGCTGCGAGCACTCAGACAAGGTTTCTACATACCAAGATTGAAGAACATGGTGCGAAAATGCATCCGAAACTGCAAAGCCTGCACAATCTATAAGCACAAGTTTCACCAACAAATAATGTCGTCTCTTCCCCCTGAGCGAGGTAACTTTTCTCTTCCTTTCACTTATACTGGCGTTGACTTTGCTGGCCCGTTTAACCTCAAATCATCTACCTTACGAAATGCCAAAATACTCAAGGGCTATGCTGCAGTCTTTGTCTGTTTCTCTACTCGAGCAGTACATTTGGAGGTCTGCTCGGAGCTGTCAACTGATGCGTTCTTAGCCTGTTTCGATAGATTTATTGGGCGCAGAGGTCTACCTAAGACAATGTTCTCCGACAACGGAAGAAATTTTCTCGGCGCAAGCTATACTCTTCTTAAAGGCCACAATGATTTCCTCAAATCAACCGACGAGGCTCTTGCCAAAAAATATGCAACAATGGGATTTATTTGGTCCTTTATACCGCCATATGCACCCCACATGGGTGGCCTCTGGGATGCAGCAGTTAAGAGCATGAAATCACATCTAAAAAAGGTCACTAATAATATGTCATTTACCTTCGAAGAGTTTACCACTTTACTCGTTCGAATCGAAGCCGTGTTAAATTCCAGACCACTGTCCCCCTTGACCGAAAATCCAGAAGAAGTATTGCCACTTACCCCAGGTCATTTGTTACGTGGCGCGGCGCTCACTGCAAGACCAGAAGCTCCCGTTGAACCCCCATTAAAAGATATTCCTGTCATGAAGCGTTGGGAGCGACTGAAAGCTCTTCAACATATATTTGCAAGAAGGTGGAAGAACGAATATGTAACTGAGCTTCAAAGACGTGTCAAGTGGCAACAAGAGAAAGAGAATTTGAAAAATGATAACATAGTTATTGTCAAAGACGACTTATTACCCCCCACCGAATGGCGATTAGGACGCATCGTTAATGTTATACGTGGCAAGGATAATAACGTCAGAGTTGCAGAAGTAGTCACCAAAAATGGCACAATCGTACGTCCGGTTGTCAAGCTGTGTTTACTCCCTACTAGCGATGTCCGACCTGAAAGCTTAAACAACGCTGTTTTTCGAGAGCCGCCACACTCCCATCATCAGTGTTCATGTGTGTTTCCATGTATCCGCCACTGTTTAGGTGGCTCGGTTGAATGTGATTTCAAACTTGTATTTATACAAATAATGTCTAGAAAAAGCATACGAGAGTTATTTGTATTATTAGTTGTTATTACAGCAAACACTGCTTTACACTATCAATATTCAAATTTTACCATCACTAATTAACGTTAAATTAACCCATTGTTACACGTTGAACACATTTCAAAGCAACCTAAAAAGTTAATAATTCCACACTGTTTTAGCACCACTTCTATATAGTTTTTAGAGATTTTGAAGAAGCTTATATTTTGTGTTTAGATCCAAAAGGTAATGAAAAAAATTGTTTCCAGTTTATTAACCATTATTTGAATATCTTGAAGAAACATCTTCCGCAAATTGAATGGGACATAAGAACTGTCCCACAAGATATTCAAATTGATGCTTTTAACTGCGGAATATTTAATACGCAATTTGCAGAACGTTTTTTACAATCTGGAGTATATACGAATCTTTCGGACCAAAATGAATATATGTAGATTAATTTTAAGAAAACTAATTATAGCTATGGAGATTCATTAAATAATATTTGTCTCCACTGTGGTCATGACGCGTCAAAATGTATAAAAAAATTTTGTTGCAAGATTTTTATACCCTTCACCAAAAAATTTGGAAAGGGGATATATAGGTTTGTCATTCCGTATGTAATTTCTTCATTATTCATTTAAGACCCCATAAAGTATATATATTCTGGATCCTTATAGATAGAGAAGTCGAATGAGCGATGTCCGTCTGTCCGTCTGCTACATTTTGGTGTAGTTAGAATTAAGACCAAAACACAACATAGAGAAATAAATTTTATACCATTCTCTTGGAATTTTTCATAAATTTGTTCGGTTTGAAAATAACAAAACTCGGTTCAATAATTAATGAGATATAGCCAAAAGACTTTTTTTATATTTCCTATTCTGTTGTTTTTTTATGGCCCCAACTGTCCTACGTAGGGTTGCCAGAAGGGCCTGATTTGGCCTGATTGTCAAGTTTTTTAATGCGCGTCAAGTGTCAAGTGAAAAAGTGATTTGTCAAGCTTTTTTGTAAGTTAATTTTTTTTTCTCAAATTTATTCTAGCTATGTAATAATACTTAAAAAAAGTATGTGTATATTTCTAAAAAACAAATCTAAAGCCCATATTTTTACTATCAATAGAACTAAGGACTAATATGATACATATTTTTTTTGTGCAATTAGAGTTTAAAAAATATTTATAACTATAACTTTCTGTACAATTATTATAAACGTGCCAACACTGATATTTACCCCATTACTCAACACTAGTAAATTGACAACATGGAACCAGAGAAGCAAGTCGTGGACTTTTCGTCGGCGGCGGCGCAAGTACGAAAATTCGTCGGCGGCGGCGGCGATTCGGCTTGAGCCGGGGTTTTACCGGCGCGCCATCCTTCTATCAGCTTAGCCGACTTGATATACCCATGGTGGAATAATACAGGCGGTTTTTCATTGTTTTTTTTAAATAAAACTTATGTGTTTGAAGAATTGTCAAGTTATTTATGAAAATTATTATTTATTTATTATAGACTAGCTAAAAACTCTCAGCCAAATTGTTTTTACGAGTAAAAGTTAAAATTCAATTCGTATTTTCCCAATAATAATTATCCAGAAGTTTTTCTTTAAAAACTAAAAATCTCTTTTATATATTTAGTATGAGTGTTTTTATTTGTCAAGTTTTTTTTTTCAAAATCAAGTTTTTTTTGGTTAATGTCAAGCTTTTTGACAAATTAGATCTGGCAAGCCTAGCCCTACGGTAAATTTTAGGAAGCAGATCTCCTGTATGGAGTTCTACGAAGGTTTAGACTGAAAATAATTGCAGTCGATCCATTAACGACTAAAATATGAGCAAAAAATGGCATTCGAAATAATTTTACTTTTAAAATTTTTTTAAAAAGTTGGGATTCAATCCAACAACCTCTTGGTTGGTAGTCACGACCGTTTCTTGTGCACCACAGAGCAGTGGTATTTTTCATAGTAGTTTACGGGTTTAAGAACATAATATATCTGATTTATTATAAAATACTAAAATTTCAAATTCTTGATGGAAATTGGTGTGGTTGTTGTAAATCTTCCCTTTTTGTCACACAGATATCACATACATTCATACTGAAATGCGTTCATGGGCACATGTACACATTGTGTATATATAACAATCAAAAACAATAATTTGTTGTTTTGTTTTTGTTTGTTTCTTCAAACTTATTTTTGTACGTTTATTAGAATAATATTATCCATGCACAATTACAGTATTTTTTATCGCTTATACATATTTTCTTTTCGTATATAAATAACCTAATTACTTTTTATATTATTTATATTAAAGAAATGTAATGGATCGTCAGGACACTATGTACAAGTAGGTATGTATACAAAAAATGAAATTGAATTTTCGTTTTGTTTTGAAAATGTATTAATATTTCATTTTTTATGACTATTTGTGATTTCAGAAGAAAGCCAAAATTGATGCTTACATCCTGTGTTATACTTGTGTAAATTTAATTATTTTCTATATTCAGGTGCAGAGCGTACCTGCAGTATATCAGAACCCGGTATTATTATTGTATTTGTACAATGTATTAAAAAATCTTTTGACAATTAAAATGTTGTTTGGATACTTAGTAACACATAACAAAGCAGAAAAATCTCTTCCCGGCTAGAATTTGATAAGAAATGTGAGTTAATCTTCAAAAGCACTTCAATTAATTGACATTTTTCTATAAAATAAAAACAAAGTTTGATGTAAGATCTTAATTTGATATCAAGCTCCAAAATCTAATTAGCAAAGAAACTAAAAAATTGAAAACCCCGCGAAAATAGCGCATATTCTAAAAATTGCAACTGCAATATTGGAAATTATTCCCAAAATTTATTTAAAAAAAATCATATAATTGGCAATCGGCAGCCAAAAATCTTGAAAAATTCTCTAAAATGGGGTATAAAATGTATTTTAAGAATCGTTCGCAATTCATCAAATATTTTTCAAACAATCAGTTCCTATCGTACATATCACAAATATGAACTTTGGATTTTTAGATCGGAATGTTTGGGAAAATTTCCAAAAATAGTATATGCATAAATATTTGTATTTCATTTTTTTGCACATTTTCGTATTTTCCCCAATTCAACATATACAAAATGACAAGTTAAGATCTTACGAGATAAAAAATTGATTTCTTCATATTCATATAAAATAAACTGGTCTTTCATTCATTAAAAACACCCAAGAAATCATAGTTTTGAGGAATATCGCATGTCGATAGCACGCACTACGAAATTGGACGCGGATTAATGGTAGAATATTACGAAAATAAGCCGAATTATGGGTTGGATTTGAGAGCAAAATGCTTTCTGTTTGCGATTTTATCGTAATTTTTCATATTTAGTTCCCTGTCTTACACAGTAAACGCAGAAGATTTAAATAAAATTTGTTTTTAATTAAATTCATCCGTTTTCTTAGCAGGCTGAATTACCGAATTCGTTTTTTTTTAAATTCCATTGTGTTTCTATATCAGAAAGATACAGGTTATATTGAACCAATATCTTTATCGTCTGGTCCAACCGCAATACAGATAAGTAAGTGGAAAAGTTAACAAAATTTTAAGAAGACAACTATCAGAATACCACTAGTTTACATACATACGTACATCATACGAGTTTCAAAGAAAAAATTAAATTAAAATAATGAATTAAAATATGTTGTTCTATTTTATAATTTAATATTTTTTCTTACACCGTCAAGTTATTTTTATTTTTGTTATTAATATTATATTATATCAAATAAAAACGTCGACAACTTACTAAATTCATTATATAATTATTTTATCACTGTACAAAATCCTATCTGATAACAAATTGGATATTTTTGAAAAATAAACCTTCTGTCGTACATAAAATTGGAAAAAAACGCAAAAATTAAAAAAAAAATATTATAAATAAGATTGTGGCTGGTTTTTTAAATAAATTGTGGAACAAACTTTTTCACTTAGCTCCAAGTTCCAATTCGTTAAAAATATACTATCATTGTTTACGCCAGGGCGATCTTTGGTACACCTCTGGCCCCTCGTGAGTGATGCCAAGTCGCAGAAAGGAGATTTGACACCGAGGGTGCGCTAACGTGCTGACCTTTAGTACGTTTTTTGGCGCTGATTGGGATTTCGTGTGGCAAAATATTCATTTGTCGTACATCGCTTCACCTATTACCATTTTTATTGAATTTAAACTTTGATTAACCATAATTTTGTTACGTTTTTAAAATTTTTGAAAGTTAAAATAAATTGTGTAAAATAAATATAACCAAAGAGGAAAAACCCGAATTTGTGTGCATCCTTTAAAGAAGCTTGAGGTTCTACAGGTCAGCAGATTAAAAGCCGACATTTTGCGTAAGTCAGCCAATTTGGAAGCCGACAATCATAATGTCTCCGGTATGCGAACTAAATCATTATTATTCCATTCATTTACATCTCAATGCGTCTACAATGTCTTTGTTATTACGGAATCTTGGTTGAATTCAGATTTCTGTAGTGAAGAATTTTTCAATCCTTTCCATTATCTGGTTTATCGAAAAGATCGTGATCCTATAAAGACTGGTTGTAATAGAGGAGGAGGAGTTCTTATTGCAGTAAAAAAATCTCTACGCAGCAGAAATGTTATTTTATCTAATACAGATTCATTAATTGATCAGTTATGTATCTCGATTAAAGCTGTGAATTATGAATTATTTATTGCCGTGTCCTACATACCACCTAATAGCTCTGATTATTTATATGACTGCCATATTTCAAATGTAATGAAGGTCTCAGATACCTTGTGTAATAATGATAGATTATGTGTATTAGGAGACTTTAACCTTTCTGATATTGTTTGGTCAGAAATTCCTAACTCTGATTTATTTTTGCCTAGTAATGTAAACAAATCTTTGGAAATGAACTTAATTGATTCTTTTTTCAGTATTGATTTATTGCAGATTAATACTGTTCATAATAGATTAAATAATTTACTTGATTTAGTATTTCTTAGTTGTGATTTAAGATTCTCACTTGAGATGTGTACTTTCCCATTATCGCCACCTTCTCTTAATCATTCCCCTTTGGAAATTAAAGTTGAATTCTATGAATATATACCAAATGCTTTGAATAATGAAATTCATTATGACTATTATAATTGTAATTTCTTTATTTTAAATAATTCTATAAATGAACTTAATTGGTACAAACTACTGGAAAATGAAATTGTTGGTATTTGCTATGACATACTCCTGTCAAATATTACTAGTATTTTTCAAAATAAAATTCCATTAGCTAAGCCTAAAATTCATATACTCCCTTGGTACACCAAAGGATTAAAAATACTGAAAAATCTTAGAAATAAATATTATAAAAGATCTAAATCATCAAACAATATAGAGGATAAAAATAATTTTCAACGATATGAAAGAGAATTTAACTTTCTTAATAAATTTCTATACAATCAATATATAATGAGCTTAAATCAGACTTTAAAGTATAATCCTAAGCGATTTTGGACCTTTATAAACTCCAAAAGAAATAGTTCATGCATTCCAATTAATATGTCTTATAATAATTTAATTTCAAATTCCTTACAAGATACACTAAACCTTTTTGCCTTATATTTCAAATCCAATTTCACTGATGCCTCTTTTCCAATTGATAATTTTGATCTCAGTGGTATAAGTTCCGTAATTGACTTTGGTTCCCTACAAATTTCTGATGATGATATTGCTGAAGCTATTTTGAAGCTTTCTAATTCTTTCAAATGTGATAATGATGGTATTTCTGCTTTTATATTAAAGGAATGCTCATCATCATTACGTTTACCTTTGAGAATAATATTCAATAAATCTCTGAATAAGGGATATTTTATCAAAAAATGGAAATACACAACTATTTTGCCCATCTATAAAGCGGGAAGAAAAGATGATGTCCATAATTATAGACCAATCTCAAAGTTAACCAACATTGCAAAAATTTTTGAGCATATTGTTTATGATAAATTATTCTTCAGTGTGAAAAGACATATTAGTATTTCTCAACATGGATTTATGCCTGGTAGGTCTACTAACTACTAACTTAGGGAGCTTTCACTAAATTCTGTATACATAACTTTGAAAACAGACTACAAGTTGATACAATCTATACTGATTTTGCTAAAGCGTTTGATCGTATGCCCCATAAGCTTCTAATAATGAAGCTATCTAAATTAGGTGTTCATTCTCAAATGTTATCTTGGTTCCGTAATTATTTGTCCGATAGGCATTCTGTAGTCTCTGTGGATGGAGTTTACTCTCATTCATTTATTAATGTTTCTGGTATTCCTCAAGGTAGCATTCTGGGTCCATTATTATTTAATATATTTATCAATGACATTAGTCATTGTTTTAAGCATTCTTATTTTCTATTATATGCTGATGACTTAAAAGTTTTCAAATCGATTTCCAATCCTAGAGATGCATTTAATTTTCAAGAAGATTTAAATAGAGTGAGTTGTTGGTCAGAGAACAATGGATTATCTTTTATCATAAATAAATGTTTTGCTATGACCTATCATAGATGTCTTAACCCTCTAATTACTCAATATAAAATAAATGGTTTTAAGTTGACTTCTATTGATGAAATTCTTGACTTAGGAGTAGTCTTCGATAGAAAGTTATTATTTAATAATCATTTGAATTTTATTATTTCTAAAGGTTATACCATGCTAAATTTCATTCGTAGAAACACTAACAATCTGTTTGATCACTATACGAAAAAAATCTTGTTTACTGCTTTTGTGAGATCAAGGCTTGAATATGCTTCATTTATTTGGAGTCCTAATACTCAAATTTATAAACATAGAATTGAAAAAATTCAAATAAAGTTTATAAAATATGCTCTTTCTTTCTTAAATTTTTCTGCTTCTAGTACCTCAAACTCGAATCCATCCTATGCTGATAAATGTGCATTGATTTCTATGAAAACTCTTGAAACAAGGCGTATGGACTTGTCAATGGTCTTATTGATTGTCCTGAACTACTGAATACTATTAAATTTCATGTTCCTGCTAGAATTTTAAGAAATAATAATAATTTTTTCACCTAGATATTCATAGATCAACGTATGCTAGGAATGAGCCTTTAAATAAATCTATGATTTTATTTAATACATATTCTACTAATTTAGACATAAGTATTTCTTTTTCTGAATATAAAAATTTGTTGAATATTATAATTAAATAATAATTTTATATTATAGTCATATGTGCTAGTCTGTAAGGATTTATTGTATCCATAGACTGAATTAATTAAATAAATAAATAAAAAGTAAAAGTAATAAAAACAACTAAAATGTATCGAAAATTCTAAAAAATAGCATTGTGTTGTGTTCAGGATTCGAAACCTTGCCACCGGGTAAGAAGGTACGGTTTCAAATCCTGACCAACCATTTATTAATTTATTTTTTTTTAATTTTTGATACATTTTAGTTATTTTTATTACTTTTACTTTTTATTTGAAAAAGTTCGTTTTTTTTAAAAAATTTTTGATAGCTTTAAATTATTTTCAATATGAAGATAATATTGGAACATTTTAATCATTAGACTAGCAGATTTATGCAATAGGTGTCGCTATTTTTTATCTAATTTGGGAGAATATCTTCATTATTAAATCCGTTCTTACGTTTCAAATCATTCTTTGTTTAGTCGAAGACTAAATGATGTTAATATTTTTATAATGCACTCTAGGCAAGAAAGTGTAACAAATTTGTTACGAAATTCATAATTTATGGCTGACTTTATAAACGCAGTTTGCAAAGCAACACGAGAATGCCTTGTAAACTCATGCTTCCAGTGTTGCTTTGGAAGCTGCGTTTATGAAATCAGCCTATACTATGAAATAGAGATTAGAACCGTGATCGTGATTAATTTTTTGTTTCCATCACGTGGGGGTGCGTCCGTGAGACGGTGAGTGGCAATTTTTTTTGCTTTAATGTAATTTTTTCCATTTAAATTATTTATTTTAATTTTTTTCGTATTTAGTGGGCGCGAATTTTCGTGATTGTGACTTCTTTCGTCACTCCATACTATGGTGAAGGGTATATAAGATTCGGCACAGCCGAATATATCTCTCTTACTTGTTTAAGATACCTATGCACAATGTGTAAAAGATATTATGATATTCGCAAAAGAAATGAAAGCTTTTTAAACGAATTTAAATGCAACTATTTGAATAAATTGATCTATTAAGAAATTATAGTTGTAACAATATTCTTATGAAATAAGTAAAATGGTGTATGCTTACAGGGGAAGTCAACCATTAAAAATAATTGACAACTCGCAACGTGTAGTACCTCAATGGTTGTGTGGAAATCTACACGAATTAAAAAAAATGAAATTTGTTTTTAATCTAAGAAAAATTGTACTTTGATTGGCAAAAACAGTAAGTAGCACGCTCCCTAAACGATTAAAATAAAATTTAGATTGTGCACATCAACATAGCATGTATGTAGATTGGAGTTCACAGATCTCGTTGAAGAGATAAAACCAATTATGAGTTAGTGTTTTCAATTTATTAGAATAAATGTAAATATTTCTTTTTGTTCGAATACACGAACAAATTTGAAATATTCTAAAGAATAAAACATTCGTTTTACTCGAATAACTAAAAAAAATTGTATAAAAACATGATTTTGCATTAAATTTTTTATTTAAAGCCGGTCTTTCAATACATTTTTTTTGCGACGGCTGAATATCTCAACTTGCCGGCGGCGACAGCTAATCCGCTTGCCGCACTTTCATCGGCACGACATTAGAGATTGTTAATGATGGAGTTTAGATGCAATTAAGCTTTCATATATATTGCACATATGATATTTAGCCATTTTGAAGGAACCCGATTTTCTCCAAACGGCTCCGTCGATGTTTTGCACGGTTGGCTCATTTTTTGCCTTAAGGGGTCTACTTTCATATTCCATTGGCCTTTGGACGAGCAGAACGACACTGCTCCTGGGAAAAATCAGCGCCGTTTTTTTTTGCCATTTTTGAGGAACCCGATTATCTCGGAAACGGCTCCGACGGTTTTTTGCACAGTGGGCTCATTTTGTGCCTAAAGGGCTCTACTTTTATATTCCATTGGCCTTTGAACGAGCAGAACGACACTGCTCCTGGGAAAAATCAGCGTCGATTTTTTTCGGCCATTTTAAAGGAACCCGATTTTTTCGGAAACGGCTCCGACGATTTTTTGCACGGTGGGCTCATTTTGTGCCTTAAGGGCTCTTCTTTCATATTCCATTGGCCTTTGGACGAGCAGAACGACACTGCTCCGGGGAAAAATCAGCGTCAATTTGTTTTTGGCCATTTTGGAGGAACTTGATTTTCTGGGACGAACGACACTGCTCCTGGGAAAAATCAGCGTCGATTTTTTTTACCATTTTTGGGGAACCCGATTTTCTCGGAAACGGCTCCGACGATTTTTTGCACGCTTGGCTCATTTTGTGCCTTAAGGGCTCTACTTTCATATTCCATTGGCCTTTAAACGAGCAGAACGACACTGCTCCTGCACGCTTGGCTCATTTTGTGCCTTAAGGGCTCTACTTTCATATTCCATTGGCCTTTAAACGAGCAGAACGACACTGCTCCTGGGACAAATCAGCGTCGATTTTTTTTGGCCCTTTTGGAGGAAACTGATTTTCTCGGAAACAGCTCCGACGATTTTTTGCACGCTTGGCTCATTTTGTGCCTTAAGAGCTGTACTTTCATATTCCATTGGCTTTTGGACGAGCAGAACGACTCTGCTCCCGGGATAAATCAGCGTCGATTTTTATTGGCCGGTAATATTTTCCCTTATATTAATTGCCAAAAGCGACGCTATCTTTTGCTATTACGGTGTAAAATACTCAATAATTGTCCCCAGTTTTATAACGGTTTTTGAATTCCCATAATCGACGCTATCTTGGCGCACTTAAGCATTTTTACACTGTAAAAAAATCTGACATTTACAGAAGCTTTTTTTGCTTTTACACACAATGTATGCTTTTTGCAGTGTGAAATTTGACAAACACATTGTAAAATACATATGGAGATAATCACAAACGATTAATAAGGTTATAGTAGGTTTAACGTTGGATTTTTGTATGGGAAACCCGGTTATAACGCACGCACGCAACCTACTATTAATCATTTATAAATAAGGCTATAAAAATTCAGTATATTCACTTTTATTATATAATGTATAAAATAATTAATCGTTCCAGATGGGAATTACGTACTAACCGAAATTGATTTTAGGGTAGGATCACACGATTGCCGCAAATACACCAATCAGGCCAAATTTTTATTGTCCCAACCAAATATACTGCAGTCACATGATTGCCCCATTTTATTAAAAATTGATTGCCACAGATTGGCGAAGAATGAATTTGCGCCAATAATTGCCGCAGTCCAATCATACGATTGTTCTAACTTGCGGCAACACCAATAAACAGCTGTTATTGCAGTTTTTAGTTTGTTTTGTTTTACGTGCAATTTGTTTTCTTTAGCAGATTGATGTAATTCTGCATCATAGCTTTTAATTGGCCTCTAAATTATTATTAATCGTTCATTATAGTAAATTAAATACAATCTACGAGATGTGTTTTACATTAATAAATTTAACAAAATAATGAACAATAAAATTAAAGACTTTTGAACCGTTGTTTTTCTTAATTTTCAAATATCGGCAATTGAAAGACAGACAGACAAAGTTTGTAGAAGAAGGAGCGAAGATGCAGAGTATGTTTGTTTCTCTTTTGTTATTTTCGTAATTATCACCTTATTGCTTAACATCATATTTCTCAAGCCCAAGTCGTCTTCTTCGGGAGAATCTTCTAATACCAATTTTGTGCAATAAACTAGTTTTTCCGTTTTTTAAATCAAATTTCCTTTTTATTAAAAATTGTTTTATATGTTTTTGATAATTTAAGTAAACCACAAAATAAAACAAATGTGTAATAATAAGTAAACAAACTGCGAAAATGGATGAAAAAAGAATATGAAAAAATTTCTGTCTGTCTATTAATTTCCAATATGTAAAAGCTTCAGGCAAGAGCAAAAGATAATTTAAAAAAGTGTCGGGGAAGAAATGTCGCACATGTGAAAGGGGACTTACACCCAATTCATACGATGATTTTTTCCATGATTTTTGGTGTATGTTAGCGAAAGGGTTGGAGAAGCAAACGGGGTAAAGAAAAAATCACATTTTCAGTTCTCGGTGTTTTTTTTTATATTTTTGTTTGCACACATTCGGTTTTTTGTTATGTTGCTTTATATTATTTTTCGTTTCAATGTGGCAATACAAAAGCATTTTTGATGAAATAAGAACATTTTAGATATTTTTATAAAAGAAAAATTTAAAACAGAAAAGTAAATAATACTTTTAAATATAAAAATATTATTACCAAAAATAATGTGAATAATATAATATATGTATGTATCATTATTTGGAACAAGTCTAGTTTAGTGACACAGCTCCAAAAAGAAATATATATATATAGGGGTGTAGAAAATGGTGAAATAAGAAGAAAATGTAAAAAAATAAAAAATTGGGGGAAACGTATAGTTCCCGAGTTATGAGCCTCCGAAGTTTACATATATATACGTGATTTTCCACTGCATTTATAAACGTATTTATACAATATTGATATCATTTTAAAGTTTGGAATTTGGAATGAATTTCCGTCATCCCACGTCAAATTTGGTTGATAAACAGACCGGTTTCGGCTATGTGCCATCTTCAGTGTTCTCCCAATAACTAATCGTTTTTTGTGTTGTCCCTAGTTTTTTGTATAGTTTCCTTGTGTACCTAACTTCTTTTCCTCTCTTTCTCTCTTGTTCGTGTCTGCATCTCTCTCGTTCGTATATATTCGTGTGTGGCCCTCTCTCGTTCGTATATGTTCCTGTGTGCCCTATATCTGCCTGCTTCTTGTTCGTTTAATTTTTCTCTTGTTAGTCTCTTGTGGTTACCGTTACAGTTTATTATTTGAGTGATCATTTGCTAAGTGTTTTATCTTTGTGTAGGTAGTAGTCTGTGGTTGTACGTTTCTGGGTCTCTTTTTGGTTTTGTTCGTTTGTTGTGTTGTCTGGTTTTCTTGGGTTATTGTTTTCTTTTGTGTAAAAATGTTTTAGCGGTTCAAATATTATGTCTGACGCAGTGTTTATTTGTTCGTTTATAATTCTTCCGTCAAACGTTTTTTGTTTGTATATTTCCATGTTTTCTAATACGTTCAGTCGCCGTCCTTTATGCTGTAAATGCAGTAATTCAACTGTTTGTCTGATGTGTCTTGGTGTACATTTGTTGTTGAATATGTGGTTCGCGAAATTTGATTCTGGCGTTGCTCCTGGTTGTTTCAGTTTCTTGTTGTAGTCTCTTATGTGCTCACGAAATTTTGTTTTTATTCTCCGTCCTGTTTGTCCGATGTAGCTATGTTTGCATGAGCAAGTCAATTTGTAAACTCCTTGCTTATCTAGGGGGTCCGTTTCGTTTGTGCTATTTCGTAGTATTCAATCATTTTAAAGCTTTTGAAAGCTTGAGTTCTCAATACAGTTTATACAAAATTTTATCCGAAAATGTTACGATTGTGCAATAGGTAAGTATGTAGTTTATTCAAATGAAAGGATTTTGTAATCTATGGTATAACAACCACCGGCTTCGCTAACGAAAGCATTTTTGCATAGCCGGCCTTAGGCCGGGCTTAAGGATTTTCTCCTCCATGTACAACGAACACCGGCTTCGCTAATTAAAGCATTTTTGCATAGCCGGCCTTCGGCCGGGCTTAAAGATTTTCTCCTCTATGTATAACGACCACAGGCTTCGCTAACTAAAGCATTTTCGCATAGCCGGCCTTAAGGATTTTCTCCTCCATGTATAACGAACACCGGCTTCGCTAATTAAAGCAGTTTTGCATAGCCGGCCTTTGGCCGCGCTTAACGATTTTCTCCTCCATGTATAACGAACACCGGCTTCGCTATCTAAAGCATTTTCGCATAAATTTTGTATATTCTAAAAGAACTCTTCAAAAGCTTTAAAATGATATCAATATTGGTCATATATGTACGTTTATAAATGCAGTGGAAAATCACGTATATATATGGAAACTGCAGAGGCCTATAACTCGGGAACTATACGTTTCCCCCAATTTTTTATTTTACATTTTCTTTCAGCATTTCTACACCCCTATATGTATATATTTTTTTCTTTTTGGAGCTGTGTCACTAAACTATACTTAAGCCCATTATTTTTGTTTAATTATAACGACTTTTACTTGTTTTTATACAAATAAGCAATTAAAGAAGAATAACCGATTACGGACAAAAAAATCAACCGTAAAAACATAGAAAAAAATCATCGTATGAATCTGTAGTTTTCGGAAGCAATTTTTAAAGAGAATTAATAATAAAACATGATTTGTAAATCAGCGTATGAATTAGGTGTTAGCAGTTGCTTCCAAAATCATTTACATTCACATGATGATTTTTAACAGACGTTCTTATTTTTTTTTGTGCCATAATTGTTTTTTTTTTGTTTAATCTTCTTTAGTTTTTTTCGTACCTATTAAGAACACAAATAAATAAATATTGATTTAATTGTATATGTGTCTATTTTACCTGACTGATCCTTTCTGCTAGTCTGATGAATAAGTTATACAAATTTTGTATAACTTACATAATGAATTTAAAAACAAATCGTAAATTAAGATGTGGGTAGTCAAATCTAAACACAAGCCGAAGTAAATTTTTTTAATTTATAGGTACTAAATTAAAGTCATTGATAAACGAGTAGTGTGGTTATGCTTATGTAAGTAAAATTATAAGCAAAAATTTTTTCAAGTCGCAGATAAAGCACTCCATTGTCCTTCTTTTCAGACCACCCGATTTTCCGGAGGAAATAAATTTCCACAACGGTTGGCTTCTCGTCAATTAACGCCGTACAAACATTATCAAAAAACGATAGTGCATCGTGTTCTATAGATGATGTAATTGCAGGTGGGGAAACTATAAAAACCTGCCGAAATTAAAACAAGAGCGAATATTCGAATCAATTCAAATACCAACAGGTGTGATGGAAATCGACGAAACAGGTTGTGCTGTTCTCATTTTTCCCTACATTTTAAATTAATTTCTAATATACATACTTATGCACATACTATATAAAAAGTTCCAAGCCATAAACCAAAAAAAGCTATTGCAATAACTTGGGATTTTGTCAATGATTCTCATGTGTGCTGAAATTCAGCACTTCTTCAAAGCGATCGTTTCCCATCACAGCTGAAATAATTTTGAATTTCTGAGCATCTATTTATTTATTAAAAACTAATCGGTCTTAGTTGTTACAGATTTTTCAACAATGTGCGACATCAATTTAAGCTCCTTAGCTTTACGTTTCGCTTCTTTTTGCTTCTTTTTATCATCCCTCTCCTTCTGTTCTAATACCTCCTTAAAGCGTTCGTCCTTGGGGTCTATTTTGAAGCCAAAATGTCTTCGTACTTCTTCTATTAAGCGATCCTTTTTTTCTTTAGCAGCAAGTGCATCAGCTTCTTTTTTATTTATTCTCGAATTAAGGTCATGCTTCCATTGATTTAGTTTTTCAAGTTTTTTGCAGATTTCTTCCTCGCGCTTTATAATTTTATCATTTTGATAGTTTTGGTGCAATTTATATTTATCAATCATTGATTGTAATGCTTCACTATCAGCGAAATCTTCGTAGGAAGTTTTGAGCCTGTCAGATTTTGTACTAAAGCATATCCTAGGGCTGATACCACTTTCGGAACCATAACGACCAAAAACTTTGCGTTGATATTTTTCAGTAAAGTGTATCCAGGAATGTGGCTCCTTGTACGGCGTTTTAGAGTGCAGCATATTACGATGATGATTTAGCAAGCCTGATTTATTGCAGATTTGATGATCTGCAGTTTCAGAGTTTTTAACATTTTCTTCATTCAAAACTAGTCCAGAAAGTTGCCTTCGATTAAGCTCATTGACAGAAACTTTATTTTTTCGCACCAATACTTTAAACATGTTGAGCAAATAACACAATTAGGCAGAGACCTGTGCCGACAAATTTTATTCGTCTCTAGCGGCGGACAATATGAAAAATGTTCGTTGCGTTAATCATAATTTATGCCACCCCAAAGTTACAATAGGTGCGTTCGTAGTTACCAAAGTTTTTCCTGGCAGCACTGTTTGTAAAACAAAGAAATAATTAGTGCTCTGAAAAAAAATTTAAAAAATTGCAAAAACATTTAGAGAATTTAAAAATTATTAAGCAAACAATTAGAAACGAAGTGAATACAAGGCAAACTGAAAATAATTAAGATAAAACATTAAGATGACAAAATGCGATAAATGCAGATCGGTCATTAGGTGTGTAACTGAAATAAGTTGCAGTGCAGTATGTGATAGTATACCATCTTCCAAAAATTTGCGGGAATAGATTAATATTCAACAAAACTTATGGATGAAAACAATTTTATTAGGTTCATGTGTGATATATGCATGCAGTATATTCCAGCAAATGTAGATAAAAACAAATAAGAGAGATATATTCGGCTGTACCGAATCTTTTATGTATACCCTTCACCATAGTATGGAGTGACGAAAGAAGTCACAATCACGAAAATTCACGCTCACAAAATAAAAAAAAAGAATTTAAATGGAAAAAATTACATTAAAGCAAAAAATTGCCACTCACCGCACAGTGGGGCCAATTATTCAAAAGAGTAATAAAACTGTATCTTTGAAACTTTCGATCCGATTATAAAACACTGTATGTAGGAATCGTAGAGGAGGACCTATGCTTTAAGAATTTTCTAATCTGAAACACCGTGTTGAAACATACGGTGGGATACAGGGTGTAAAAGTTTACTACCTCGGGCATGTAAAACTTTGTTGGCTTCATAGCTTTTACAAATATTATTTGACTTTAACAAATGTATGCTTTTTAATAGGTAAAGAAAATACATTTTATTTTCAAGAAATATCTTTAATATTTTCAAAGATATTTGGCTTTCAATTTTTAAATTTTGATTTTTCGCATTGACTTTCCTCGCAATTTTGTCAATATCTCCTGTAATAGCAAAGATAAAATTAAAAAGAAAATATGATATGATTTGTAATACAATCTCTAATAATATGCAAAAAAATTTTATTGATCTCAATTCATGTAGTCGTTAAAAAAATCAAAGTCAATTTTTTTAAATGAGAGTGAAAAATGGCTAAATTTTGACAAAACTTGAGCTTGATTGTTCGACGTTTTTCTCAACATTTTTTCAAAACCAAAATTTTTCTTTTTCAATTTATCAAAAGATTAGACTTAAAAAACTGCAGTAGAAATTTTAAGCCGATTGAAGCATGCACGCTATATCCAGCATTGGACGAATATGGAGAATTTTGTAACGAAATTCTAAATTAATCGTTAAAGAAAAAATAACGCCCATCGAGTTTTATTTTTTTTTAAATTACATTAGATATATTTAACACAATGAATCTGACATTTTATTTTTACCCGCCCGGTCAAAAATGTCCTCGCCACAGCAGATTTACTAAAAATAGTAAAATTTTCAGAAACATTTGATATACCTGCTTGAAAATTGTACTAAATTTTATTTATCAACTTTTATTTCTTCACTATTTCTTAAAAAAACATAGCAATTCTCTTATATTAATAAAATTTCAACGATATATTAAATGGATTTTTTAAATGAATTTTCAAATCTAAAAAAATATATATGAAGAAAATACCAATGGCAATTTTTTTAAGTTTTTCAATCAAATGCCTTATTTATTTTTAAAAATGATCTAAATTCATACAAAATATTAAAATCCTTTGGTATATAATACATGTACATATATTTATGAACTAAGTGTACTATTTCCAAGTGTTTTTACTACATCCATCCAAAGAGAATGCAGTAGATAGTATATTTTTAACTAATTTCTCTTTGTTAAAAAATATCTTTAAAATATTTTTTGCTAAAAACTTTTATTTTTATTGTAAAATATAAAAATTGTTTTTTTAAATTTTTTATAATATATTGTATAAGAGTTATTTAAAAGTATAATAAGTAATACTATAAATTTTCTTCAAAATAATCGGATATGTTATAAGTTAATAGATTTTTAATTTCTGCGGATTTAAAATCTTCTTTTTCAATTTCAAGACAAATTTTGGGTAACAATTTTGTTTTTATACAACATATGACTAGATCTGATGATATTAATAAATAATAGGCCCATATTTTGTTATATTTTTGAGCTTTTACGTATATGAGTAGTATGAATAAGGGGTTTCTAGATAGAAATGTGCAAAGGAAAAATGTGCATACCTTAACCCTTTAAGGGTCGATGGGGTTAAATTCGACCCCATGATATTTTGTGTTATGAGGCGGCAGCGTGTTCGGTTTTGCTTAAAGTGAAGTCGTGGTGGGGGGGTTCGGTTTTGCTTAAAGTGAAGTCGTGGTGGGGGGTTCGGTTTTGCTTAAAGTGAAGTCGTGGTGGGGGGGTTCGGTTTTGCTTAAAGTGAAGTCGTGGTGGGGGGGTTCGGTTTTGCTTAAAGTGAAGTCGTGGTGGGGGGGTTCGGTTTTGCTTAAAGTGAAGTCGTGGTGGGGGGTTCGGTTTTGCTTAAAGTGAAGTCGTGGTGGGGGGGTTCGGTTTTGCTTAAAGTGAAGTCGTGGTGGGGGGGTTCGGTTTTGCTTAAAGTGAAGTCGTGGTGGGGGGTTCGGTTTTGCTTAAAGTGAAGTCGTGGTGGGGGGTTCGGTTTTGCTTAAAGTGAAGTCGTGGTGGATGTTATTTTTGTTGAAGTGAAGTCGTAACATTTAATGTGTTTTAGAGGGTTAATACAATATGAATTAAACTACATTAGGGCGGTTTACGAAAGTCTGTGATTTTTTTGCTAGTATTTAATAAATAAAATTCATTTACTGCGGTATATATTAATCTCCCTAATACTATTTGTTATCAGTATAAAATGTTAACCACATTATTTAAAAACAAAACATTTATTTATTTTTAGTGTTAATCATATACCTACATACTTATAAAACATATGTATATTAGCAACAATTCTATATTTTTGTAGACTAAATAATTTACAATTACACATAACACTCGAATCAGCCGTAATTTGTTTCAATTTAAAACAATTTTCAAAATGAACACCATGAACTGATGAATCTACTAACTCCAAATCTTCACATAAAGGTATGATTTCTAGGAAATTTTCCATATATCTGATGAGATCTCCCGGAATATATCCTCTATAATAGTTTAGAAAATTTTCCACTTCAACTCTCATGGTCTGATGATTATACAAAGAATCAACCAAAGTTTCATTTTCAGTTCCTATTCGATTCATTGTACATAATATTGCTATTCAACTCAAGTATTTATAATAAACTAATACATTACAATCAAGTGTAGGAGTAATTATAATGTTTTTACTATCTAACAAAAAAAATAAAATAATAACAAATATTTTTTATTAATTTTTTTTTTACTTAAATTTTTTATTAATTTGTTTTTCAATTTGATGTATTAGAAGGAAATATTAATAATAGTTAATTTTTTTAATTTTAATAATATTCGATTAAAAAATTCAACAAATAATTTCGGCTTCCGTTTTATGAGTGTCGTCGACGACATTTAAGATTCATGTTGTTTCTTTAGTGTATCTTGAGCTAGAACGATAACAAAAAAAAATAATATTTAGATTTAATAATAATAAAATAAATAAAAAAACTATTTACCAAAAATTACCTGTTGCAGCTGCATGTATATTCAGCTCGTAATATTTATTGCTGCTGCTACCTTTGCTACCTTTTCTATCTTTAGTAAGATAGTAGGTATTGCGCTGGAATTCTTCTATACTATCATCGTCTAGAGTTTCGTTGAATATACCAGGTAGGTATATGTATTTGGTGTTTTCCACCAAACAACGTACTTTTTCCCCATAAGGCGTCTGGACACGCTCCATTTTTGAAATTTTATATTTATATTCAAAAAGCATCTCCTTTATGGGGAGAACGCTTTTTGTTTGGTTTTTTTTTGAAAATTGATTTTAGGTGTGCTTCCATTTCTGTACTTAACTTGAATAGTAATTAAAGAAAAACTAGATGGGGGGTGGGTTTTTATATAAAATTATGAGAAGTAATTTTATAGCTTATCATTCTTTTCAATAAAATTTTAAAACAATGTTTCTGATGCGGTTTGTCCGTTGTTTATAAAGTTTCTATTTAATTAAAAGGTGTGAGAAAATTTTAAAAAGTTTCTGTTGCGGTTTTTCTGTTTTTTTATAAAGTTTCTATTTAATCAAATGTGAAAGAAATTTTAATGTATGCAGAGTTTTGTTGATATATATATATAAATATATATGATTTTAATTTTAAAAGGTTTCTGTTTAAAATGTTTCTTCTATTTCATCATCGTCATCTTCTTCTTCTTCAGTACTGTCATACAAGTTGTTGTAGAATACATATTGCTTCTTCTTTTTAATGATTAGAGTATATAATCCATTCACTTCTTTAACTTTCTTTAAAATGTGTGGATTTGCGTTTAGATAATCCATCTGATTTTTAGTAATAATCAGAAATCGTTTAGGTAAATAAATATGATATTCTTTATTTACAAGACATCTTATACTTTCACCATATTTTGTATCTACTCGTTCTATCTTGTTGATTTCATATGCAGTATTTTCTTCCATATCCTTTAAAGGTAAGTATATAATATTAGGATTTTGAAACAATTTTCTTAAACTTGCTCTCATTATTTTGCTTTTAACTTTTCACCGTAAAACGAATTTACAAACTGATTCTTTATATTCAATAACTGATACTATAAGGTGTTTTTAGATATTTTAATAACTTCTTATCAATTGCGGTTAAGCATAAATATTAAAAAAGTATACGTATATATGTAATAATATATAAACAGCTGGTGTTTTAATCTTATTGTATCCAAGTTTGTGTTATATATATATATACGTTATTTATAATGAGAGATTTAGTTGAATTAAAAAAATTTGTTAAATATGTATTGGGGTCAATTTTTAAAAACTGGTGATAAATATTGTACTTGTCATGCACAGTGGAAAACTTTTCAAATAATAAATGCAGTAGTTTTGGATATTATAATGCAGGTGTTCCTAACCGCAGAAGGAGGGACAAGAACTCAAATTTTTTCTCTTAATAGAGGACAAGAAATGTCAACAAATATTCCAATATTTCATTTTAGTCACAATCAACATATAAAAATTGAGGTTATCGGTGGTATGATATCACTAGTTGGAACAGTCTATGAGGGTGGTTTTAAAGATATAAATGTACACTCATACAACATTAATCAACATTCAAGATTACACACATGATTTGGATATGGAAATAATATAAATTAGCTGATATGATGAAATACATTCACTACTACTTAATATAAACTTTGTTGTTGATGTGTTAAGAAGTTTTATTTAACATAAATAAAAAAATTAAAATAAGAAAAATAATGAATAATCAGTTTTATTCGAAAATTTTACATGACTTCTTGAATGAAGAAAGGTTTTTGTGGTATGAACATGAGATTATTTTGAAGAAATTAAAAACTCAATTCGATGAATATGCATTTTATAAGAAAAGTAAATCAAAATTTGGATATCATTACACCAATTGTGTGTGGTTCAACAATGAAACAACTTGTGGACCTGATACCTGTAAATGTTCCCTTATCGATAAAAGTTGGGAACAAGCATTATGTATAATGAATTTTTATAATAATTTAAAAACATAGACTTTATAAACAGTTCTACAGTCGTCGTTGTGACTTGATTAGTATTACACAATGTCTGAGGAGAGAATATTAGTTGTAGATGTACAAGGTTTTTATCTCAACAATAAATTCATTGTAAAAGAACTGAGTATTTCAATTGACGACTCACAAGTACAAACATTTATTATTAAACCACCTTTTCCATATTCATTGTTGACAACAAAAGAAAAAGATTCAATTAATTGGCTTTATAATCATCATCATGGATTAAAATGGAAAGATGGCGATTCAACCTTAACAAATATTATGGAATATTATATTGCGCATGTTAAAGATAAAAATTTTATTTATTATGCTAAAGGATTAGAAAAAATTAAGTGGATTCAAAATATTTTTAAGGATAAAATTAATTTTTATAACCTAGATGATCTAAATTGTCCAAATTTAAAAACATTATATCAAAATGATAAATCTGTAAATGTTTGTTGTTATCATAGAAAATATTGTATATGTGCTCAAAAAAATGTAATACTCTTAAGAAAGTTTATTAAATCAAATATTAATAAAGAAAACATAAAATTATAAAAGACATTTTTTTATTTATTATTTAACACTTAAATCAGATAAAATAATCATCAAACATCAGTTCATTCTGAATACTTGAAATGTCAATAACAATATCTTTAATCGGAAACACTTCAACTCTGGTTGGAGAATATTTTCCTCCAATTGAACTCTCTACAAAATATGTTTGTGGACTTATTGATTTTGTAACATTCAATTCCATACCCAATGTAGATGTTCACAACAATTTGTTTCATATAGGAAATCATATTATTACTATTCCGGTTGGTTCATATGAACTTGAGGATATTGATTTTTTCCTAAACTCAAGCTTAAACGATATTGATGAACCAATTTATCTAAAAATTGAAGCTAACAATAACACACTTAAAACTGAAATAACCTCATCAATGGATATAGATTTTTCACAACCAAACAGTATAGGAAAGTTGCTCGGATTTAGCAAAAGAAAATTAGAAGTAAATTCAACTGAATATTATAACACTGATCAAAATCTTCAAAATTATAAATCTTTGGAAGTTGTGATTGTAGATATTAATCAATTGAATACTACAAGGTTATTTGAATCTGATTTACCTACACATATTACGAATGTTAATACAATACGCATTGAAAGCAACTTAACAACCGGTTCATTTATTAATAATACTTCGAATCATACTATTCATGAATTTCCTCTTGATGTTCCTCCAGGATATAAAATAAACGAAAAACCTCGAAATGTTATTTATTTACCCGTCAACTGTCAACAAATAAACAACATAACGATTAGAATCTTAAATCAAGACGGTGAACTTATAAATTTTAGAGGAGAAAAAATCACTCTTAGACTCCACTTCAAACCAGAATAATGATCATTTACAATAAAAACATAGTGCAAAGAGGATTTCCATTCAATCCCTCATCAACTCACATTCGAGAAAGTATAAAAAATAAAAAACTGTTGTCCTCATCTAATACAGAATACTTAAAATCATTAGGATTTAATCTTCAACCATGAATGAAATACTAAATGTCCTTCAAAAACCTATATATGATGAGAGTATTGTAAAAAGAGAATATCATAGTTACTCTCCATATCTAAAATCATTCAACAACAATGATGAAATTCGTATACCAATTCAAAATCAGGATCTCTTTGTCTTACCAAGTGAGAGTATGATTTACATTCATGGTTTTATAGTAAAGAAGGAAGCAAACAAAGAGGTTCCAGCTATAGATGTGAAATTTAAAAACAACTTTGTTTCATATTTGTTTGATGAAATTCGTTATGAAATTAATGGTTTTGAAGTTGATCGTACACGCAAACTTGGAATTTCATCCACCATGAAAAATTTTGTATCATTGAATAAGGCTGAAAGTGCTACACTAAAAAACGCTGGTTGGTGTCTTAACGAAACTTTTGTTTTAGAAAAAAGTCATTTTAGTTGTTGTATACCTCTGAAAATGTTGCTGGGTTTTGCTGAAGATTATAACAAAATACTATTAAATTCGAAACATGAGCTCATTCTTCAACGTTCTACATCCGATGAGAGATCATATTATTCTACAAATGCAACTGATCAGTTGAAATTAACAATTCTGGATATAACATGGAAAATGCCGCATATTCAACTATCGGACTTTGCAAAATTGGAAATGTTTAAGATAATCAACAGCAAAAATTCTATACCAATTGCATTTCGTAGTTGGGATTGTCATGTAAATCCTGCACTACCAACGAATACAAAGGTTTTATGGAATGTGAAGCTTTCTCCACAAAACGAAAGACCACGATTTCTTATAATTGGTTTACAAAAAGAGAAAAGTAAAGAACAAGGAAATATATTTGACCATTGTAATATCTCTAATTTAAAAGTATATCTAAACTCAGAGTCATATCCATATGATGATTTAAATAATCGTTTCGAAATGGGTCAGTATTCTGTTCTATATAATATGTATGCAAAATTTCAACAAAGCTTTTACATGCGAGAACCTGAACCATTGCTGGATGTTAATGATTACAAGTCTTACGCACCGCTTATTGTTGTTGATGTTTCACATCAAAATGAGACTGTTAAAATTGGACCTATTGATGTACGAATTGAATTTGATACTGAAGCAAACAAACCAATTCCAGAAAAAACATCAGCATACTGTTTAGTTATTCATGATCGCTTAATCGAATACTCACCTCTAACAAGCGAAATTAGAAAAATTATTTAATTATAATATTTCTTTTAAAATTTTTAATAAATGAAAAAAAAAATGTTTATATATATATAAATAAAACAAGATCTTTTTAATTCTTAATCGATGTATTTTATTAAAACATTTATAGTTTCTTTTTAGTTTAGCTTCGAAAACAAAAATTTTAAACATAAATGACCACAATTTATTGTATTAAAATTTTGATATCTATCATAATTATAGCTAATGTTTTTTCCTAAATATTTTATTAATTGTTTTGGTGGTTGCAAATTGCCAAAGCTATCAAAATATTCGATTGGATTGTTGTTTTTCCAGTATGCTACCCAATGTGTGCCAGGTCCCTTTGAAGTATCCAGATTGATTATTCCACATTCTTTTTTAAATGGTTTGCTTGGAAGAGTGTTACACATAAACACACCTCTAAAATTTGGAATATGTTTTGCATATTTTCTCAAGTCTACATCAGAAAGAGCTCTTTTAGGTAGCTTCATTAAAAATTTTGTTGATAAGGTTTTAAATATAATCCAAAACCTTTTTTATATGGTTTTAAGAACATGCCTTTTCCCATCGCAATGGCTTCCATTGTATTATTGTGTCGTTTTGCTTCAGTCAGCTGTTCCTTTCCATTTTTAACTGCATTGATTGCTTTTGTAATACCAGATACACCACCAGCTAAACCACCAAGTGCACCCAGTGCAGCAAATATAGGGGCAAGTGGAAGAAAACCTCCAGATTTTGGTAGCGGTATTATTCGAGGTGTTTTTATTAACGATTTTTTCTTCCCCTTGAAAATATTGTTTACAACTTTTCGTGAAATCTTTATAGCATCTTTCAAGTTTTCACTTTTCTTTATATTCTTTCTTGCACTTTTCAATGCATGTGTAAATAGTTTGTGGGTATTTACTGGAGACGACTTTTTAGTTTTACTAATAACGTTACCCATACCGAATTTTGTTTTTGCTTTCATTGCAGTAGCAACAAACCAAGAGTTTGATTTTTCACCCAAACTACTATCGCTTGCTTTGACCCTTTGCCAAGCCTTTTCAGTTAAAATTCTATCAGCAATATGTCTTTTCTCTAAATCTTTATTGTTTGAGTATGCTATATCGTGCTCTCTGCAAGCAGTATCCAATGGATTGATTCCTTGATCACCTCTAGCTAAACGTTTCTTTAATTTTGTACCAGGTCCGCAAAATTGATAACCGGGTAGATGAAGTTCAATGGGAAGTTTATTAATTATTTTATTTAGAAAACCTTTACCAATGAAGGATGGATGGCGACTGAATAACTTTTTATAAATGATAGTCATATCTATTGATACTTTATCGATTAAAGATTGAAATTAAATTGATTGAAAACAAATAAAAGAGACTGGTTTATATATTATGTTATCATTAGATTTCAGAATGCGTTTTTTTAAACAACATAAAAGGATTGATGTAAAGAATATCGAATCAAAGTTCGATTCATCAAATAAAATTCGTCATAGTTCATTACTACCGAATTCTATTCGAGCTCTTATTGTGGGTCCATCAAATTGCGGAAAAACAAATGTTATGATCAGTCTTATTGAAAGTCCTCATGGATTGAAATTTAAAAATATTTACTTATATTCAAAGTCAACACAACAACCGAAATATAAGTACTTAGAAAGTCTAATTAAACCCATTAAGGAGATAAATTTTTCATCATTTTCTAATACTGATGATGTTCTATCCCCAGACGAAGTTAAACCGAATTCAATATTTATATTCGATGATATAGCTTGTGAGAAACAAAATCATGTACGTTCTTACTTCTGTATGGGTCGCCATAAAGACATTGATAGTTTTTATTTATGTCAAACTTATACACGTATACCAAAACACTTGATTCGCGATAATGCAAATATGATTATACTTTTTAAACAGGATGTAATGAATATTAAGCATATTTACAATGATCATGTTGGTTCTGATATGACTTTAAAAACATTTCATAAGTTATGTGCCGAGTGTTGGAAAGAAAAATATGGTTTTCTAGTTATTAACAAAGATGATTCTATGAATAATGGTCGATATAGAAAAGGTTTCGATATATTTATAAATCTATAAAAGAAATATTACAGATATTTTAAAATCAGTACAAGATTAATTATTAAACTAATAACTTCTCAACTATAATCTGATACTAGCTATTAAATTGATAACTGCTAAACTGATCTGTTTTGAATCTGTTTCTAATTCAATCTATAAATATGAATACAAATCTAGTTAATAATCTTATTAAAACTCGAAATATTTTAAAAAAGAAATATAAGAATATTTTGCTTGGAGAAATTGCAAATGATGAATTGTTGGAAAAGACATTGAAACCAATATCAAAACCATTAAAAGAATTAGTTCAATCAACTAGTAATAATAATAATAATAACACCATTATAAAACATGAAAAATATCCGGATGACTCTTTTAAACATGATCTTGAGAATAATAAAGTTGCCTTCAGTACACCATATAAAAAGAGTAAGCTTGATTATAACACGTTTTCTCCAAACTTTAATAACAAGAAAATCGAGGAAAGTTCAAACACGTTTCAATCATTTGATGATGAAAATGATCATGATGACTATGATGATGATGATGATAATAATAATGTTAATGTTGATAATGAGGATGATAACAATGATGATGATAACACCATTACAATACATCCCAATCAAAGTATTCAATATAATTTATCAAAAGTTAACTTAAATATATATGATAAAACCTATGGTCCTCATAAGGATAAAAATCAAATATGGAGACTAGGTAATGAACCCATCACTTTCAATTCAACCAATATTACTGTAGGTAATTTAAAATGGCCCTTCACATCAGGCTTATATGAATTGTTAGTTTATAAGAAACCAATCAGTTATAATAAAACAGATTTAAATAATTATAAACAAATATTGGAGATGACTAATGTCCATAAACGAAATAACAGTATTAATGGTCAAATTAAAGGAAATCGTTCAATTAAATATACAACGATTATTAAAAACCTATTTAAACAACAACAGAAAATTCATAAGGGAAAAGGTTTAATGAAATTGAATAGAAAAAAGCATAATAATGTTTATTGGGATGATCCTAATGAATTGGTTGATAGATTGCGTCTTTTGATTTCATCAACAACAGCTGGTCACTCAAATCATAATAATGAAATTGTATCAATTATTGAGGAATTGAGAGAAGCAAAAATTATTATATAAATAGACTTAAAAATGTTTAACAATTCATATTCATAAAATGCCTATCGATAAGTTTGGACATTATATTGAAAAATCTGTAAGATACAAAAATCAACATTTCAAGATTCATTTGGATAGTGATCGTAATTTCAACTTTAACTTGCGGAGAATAAAAAATATTGCTAGTCCTGTATTGGAAAACGATGCTGTAAACAAAATTTACATGAAAAGTTATTTAAGTGAAATAAAGAAACAACTGGATACAATGTATATGGAGAGAATTAAGGAAATGGAGGATCGTTTTAACGAAATAATACGACAACAAAACGTGTTGACTACAGAAAAATTTGATAATGTAGAAACACGTTTAAGTAAATTAATACATGATCAAAGTATAATACTAAATAATCTCAATCAATCACTAAAAGAAATGAGATCATTATTTAATTACAAAATTGATTCAGTTGAAGAACGTCTAAATGAAAAACGAAGCTCATTACAAACCGTTTAAACATAGATATATATAAATCGTTTTTGATTTAAATTCAATATCAGCAGCATTTAAATTGATGTAATCTAAGATAGATGTTAGAAATGGAGCGACAAGAAGTGGTTCAGGAGCTTCATAAGCAAGCACGTAGAAATTTCATTCGACGTCGAGTGGTGATCAAGGGAATTGATGATCTTTGGCAAGCAGATCTTGTTGAAATGGGCGTTTACTCAAAATATAACAAAGGCTATAGATTTATTTTAACAGTTATAGATACATTTTCAAAGTTTGCTTGGGCTGTACCCGTAAAATCGAAAGGTAGTGAAGATATTACCAATGCTATGAAATCTATTTTTTCACTAAAGAGATTTCCAAAAAACTTACAAACTGATAATGGTAAAGAGTTCTGTAATAAAATATTTCAAAACCTGATGAAAAAACATAATATCAATCACTATTCTACATATAGTATCATGAAAGCGTCTATTGTAGAACGATTTAATAGAACTCTAAAAGGAATGATGTGGAAAAAGTTTAGTCTACAAGGAAATTATCAATGGATACATATATGTAAGGATTTAATTAATGAATATAATAATAAAAAACATAGAACAATTGGAATGAAGCCAAATGCTGTTAACAAAGAAAATGAAAGTTCTATATTAAAACAAGCCTATAATCATCCCAAAATATATAAATTTGGTAAACTAAAAGTTGGAGATCACGTTCGAATCAGCAAATATAAACATATTTTTGCAAAAGGATATACTCCAAACTGGACAACTGAAATTTTTAAAATTCGTACTTTACAGAACACAAATCCCATTACTTATTTATTGGAAGACTATCAAAGGAATCCGATTGTTGGTGGATTCTATGAACATGAACTATTAAAAACACATTTTCCAAATACATACTTGATTGAAAATGTTATTAAAACTAAGGGGCACCAGGCGTACGTAAAATGGTTGGGATTTTCCAATCAACATAATTCTTGGATCAATAAAGATGAACTTCAATAATATTATATATACTTCAATATGAGATTTATTTTTATTATATTATAAAATTCTCAAACAATCGGTTCAGTAGTTAAGACTATATTACGACTTTTCATTTTTTAAAAAGGGGCGTGGTCCCACCCACTTTTCTCCTGGCACGTAATCCAAATTATGCCAATACCATATGTACCAAATATCATCGATGTAGGTAAAAAAATTCCCAAAATATGGCGATTTGAACTTTTGGGTTATATGGGCGGTGCCACGCCTCTTTGTCCAATCAAAACTTCATATAGCCTATTATTCCTTCCAGAGTCACAGTAACATGCTGTGAAAATTTTAGGAAGATCGGTCCAGGGGTTTGGTTTTCCTAAAAAGGGGCGTGGTCCCACCCACTTTTCTCCTGGTAAGTATTCCAAATTATGCCAATACCATATGTACCAAATATCATCGATGTAGGTAAAAAAATGCCCAAAATTTGTCGATTTGAACTTTTGGGTTATATGGGCGGTGCCACGCCTCTTTGTCCAATCAAAACTTCATATAGCCTATTATTCCTTCCAGAGTCACAGTAACATACTGTGAAAATTTTAGGAAGATCGGTCCAGGGGTTTGGTTTTCCTAAAAAGGGGCGTGGTCCCACCCACTTTTCTCCTGGTAAGTATTCCAAATTATGCCAATACCATATGTACCAAATATCATCGATGTAGGTAAAAAAATGCCCAAAATATGTCGATTTGAACTTTTGGGTTATATGGGCGGTGCCACGCCTCTTTGTCCAATCAAAACTTCATATAGCCTATGTCACCCGCCTGAATATTCTGAAGATTCTCTGAAAATTTCATCAAAATCGGCCCACCCGTTTCCGAGTCTATAGCGAACATGGGTACAAACATTTTTGTATTTTATATATATAGATTTATTGTTTTTTCACGTTGTATATATTCACTTATAATCTAAAATCACTTAATACTATTGTACAATATTATCACTTGAAGATGATGTTAATACATTTTCATTGGGATATGATGATGATGATGATGGTTGTTGACTATTTATTGCATAATGTCCCCATGCATATGTATTAATACTATTATCTCTAATAAATCGCTTATCATCTAAATAACTTAATGCTAATTTACTAATGTGTTGAGTATATATTTCATGAATCTTTGATCTAAATACATACATAGAATCATAGTACATTTTTTTTTCAAATAAACATTTTCTAAAGTCATTAATCGTTAGTCTATTGGTTACGCATTTTTTAACTCCTTTAATTTTTTTAATTTCTTTTTCCTCTTCATCAATTTTAATTGAATACATTTTAGCGCGTAAACCAATGAACTCTTTAATTATTTTACCATTACATTCATCCTTCATCATTCCTAAAACCTTTTTGTTTAACAAGGGTATATTAAAAACATTATCTTTCGGATAAGCAGACGTATCAAACTGTAAGATGATATCATCTAGAATATCCTTATATAGATCATATGTCTTAATATCGTAAACAAAGGAATCAGTATCCATATAATTCAGATAAATATTTTCCTGATATTTAGGTTTCATGTATTCATAATGGAAATTATACATTTTCAACTTAGATAATTCTAGAACAGAAAACCCAATATAAATTGGTTTATTATATTCCGTTCGCACTCGACTCATTTCAATGACAATCATTTCTTCTTGAATCTTAAGTAAACTATGGAAATTTGGCTTAGCTATAAGAGCTCTAGCTCCCAACCTCTTACCTCTACTCTCCCATGAACAAACTATTTTAACATCTTTTCTCTTAGCTACATTTTCCATTGTTTTACCGTATACCGCATTATTTAAAAGTTTAAAAAAATTTTTTTCAAATTCATTTTCGGCATTGGTTCTATGATCATTATTTAAATCAATATACGTTTTCAACCAATCCGACTGATTGAATTTAAGAATTCTATGAATTTTCTTTAGAATAAGACCATGTTTAATACATTGTTTAAGATTTCTATAGTGTATTACATATTTTGTTTTATCATTTAAATCCGTTATTAATTTAGACTGTTTCATATGTTCATTTTTTTTATTTTCTGCACAAAATGGGAAATCATTGTGATGATCGTGTATGGTGGATGGATATTCTAAATCCACTTCCAATATATACCCTAATGGTGAATCATCTTCCACAGCATTAAAATTAAAATTTTCAATGTTTTCAACCCATTCAAAATTTTTATAAGGAAGGTACTGCGACATGACATAACCGTATAAATTGTTTACATCTAAATAAATAAGATAATTCGATTCTTTAGTAGAATCATAATCACTTACATATTTATTGTTAGCTACAGAATGTCGTTTACAACATTGAACAATTCCTCCCCTAATACCACGTGTAACAAAATTATACATGTTAATGTCAGTTAATAGTTCTAACTCTATTCTTGTTTTTTTCAACATTGCATCCCAAGATAATCCAGGAACAGTATAATATTGGCATGGATCTAAATTATAAATGTTTTTGCAAACTTTACGGAAATTTTCAAAAACATCACATAGTAATAAAACATCTACTTTCAAGTATAATAGTAAATAGTCCAAGAGAGTCGTACATCTAAATGTATTCCATACCTTTTCAGCATGTTTATAATTATCTTCACTACACGCTTCATCAGTTAGTTTATTAAAGAAGAGAGAACGAGGTGGTAATTGTGTTTCCATGAGACGATTCTTTGAATCCAAATAATCATAGGGAAAGACACCTTTACGTTTCATTAAATCAAATTCATTATCATTTAAACAAACCGATTTTATAGTTTTCAAATCATCATCAGACAAGAAACCTGCAAGTTGATCTAAACTTGATGCCATAAAACGATATGAATCGAGAAAACGTAGCTCAATAGTATCTTTTTCACTCACCCTAATTCTCTTCGATACGGATACATATAATTCCTTATTTAAAGGAATGATTTTTATATCACCTGCTACTGATGAAAGTTCTCTTATAAATAAATGACAATCATATGCCGAAAGGTTGTGAAAAAATATAGGGATAAAATTTCCAATTTGATACTCTAAGTTACATATATTATGTGCAGGACCTCTATAATCACCTGTTAGATGACAATGGTCAGTTACTTTATCTCCAATAGATATGATTTCACCGCATATATGACAATTCATATCTTCATCTTGTCTTTTTTGTTGTATAAACGTTAAAGGTTTCATTGGTATTACTACACTCAAATAGTTACTATAAATATATAATGCGTCCTCGACTAAACTTTTAAAAAAATGTGTTGATGCATTTTCACTACTATAAATTCTATGTATATCTAAACTAGAATTATAGGAACATTTAATATAATAACTAAATGCAAATGGAATATGCTTTTGTACTGAATTAATTTTAGCTGAGTTTTGAATATCAACTGATTCCAGAATACATTCGAAATCTGCATAAACTACAAACGGAACATCTAGTTGGTTTTTATGATTCTTAAATCTAAGTATAGAATTTTTATCGGTTGGCATTATAGTTACAATTTTGTTGCATTCCTCCTTATGTTTCTTTAAAGATGATTCTTTGTAAAAGTGTATGAGGCATGTATTACAAATATACACCTTATTATTATGTTTTGTAAATTGACTTCTTAATAATCTATAATTAAAGAAATATAAAAGGAAAAATTTTTTTAATTAGTTTAATTTCACTTTGAGTATAAATTTAAATAACGATAAACATACCTTGATATATTTTTTATCCAGACATAATGGAATCGTTCTTCATCTTCCATCAATAATAAATTTATATGTTTACTTTTTTCTTCTTGAGAGAAATAATATGGTCCCACAACATTATAAACTTCTAAATACGTATCTTTTTCAAGTATAGATGTTTTCTTCTTCTTTTCAAAAGATCTTTCCAGACCAAAGACATTTATGCTTATTCCCGGGTTGTTGTCTTCAAACTGCTGTATTTTGTTGACAGATAGCGGGAAATTTAAATTTTTAAAATTTAATAATATATTATTTTCCAGGACTATAATATCATCTTGAATGTTGGTTATGTTATACGAAGAACAAATTACACTATTATTTTCTATTGGATATAGCGCTGATATTATAGCCCACTTAAAACAGTATACGTCATTGTTTTGTATATTAACACAAGCTTTTTTTTTGATATGTATGTTGGTAAAGAAATATACTGTGAACCTTTTATACATGCATATTTATTAATATTAACATCAAGGTGATTAATTTTTGTTAATGCAAAACCACTATCACGTTCTTGGAACTCATCCATTTTTTGCATAATTATTTCACATTTATTTGCATAAAATCTTTCAATATCATTCATATGGTTAGTTAAAGACAAAATATACATTTTTGTTTGATGTAGTATTATGGTAATTATGGGTTCTTCATCGTCTTTCATCTTCATATATTCACAGAGTAATTCGAAATTAAATTTTAAACTTGTATGTTTTTGTAGATGATCTTTCAAAACACATGCTACATTATCCTTTATGTTATTGAAAAACAATTCGGGATTTAGATTATCCATATTGTTTTTAAACCGAAATGTAGTAATACGGTTTTTGAAACAAGCATCTAAACACTTTATATTATTGATTTCATCAACAATTTTTAAACAATTATCTTTATGTTTGTTTGTGCGTTGATGATATATCCACAGTTTCCTTACTACATCTTCTTTACACTCCTTACAGTGTATAATTTCTTTCTTTTGATTATTTTGATGCTCTATTAAGTGGATATGTTTAAGATAATCTTGCTTACTTGAAAAATTAATGTTGCAAGTCGTACACCTTAATGAATAACCTTGATGATGATGCATCCTGATATGTCTATTTAATGAAAAGTTGCGGCTGTACACTTCTCCACAGATATCACAAATAAAGTTACCACCCATTTTAATTTGATTTATTTTATTAATTTTTTTTTTTGTGAATAAATAACTAAAAGTATAATCACACCTTAGAGTTTAGTACAACAATGAATATATTTTATTAATTTGATTTCATTTTATTACCACTACACTTAATTAAATAATGTGGTTAACATTTTATACTGATAACAAATAGTATTAGGGAGATTAATATATACCGCAGTAAATGAATTTTATTTATTAAATACTAGCAAAAAAATCACAGACTTTCGTAAACCGCCCTAATGTAGTTTAATTCATATTGTATTAACCCTCTAAAACACATTAAATGTTACGACTTCACTTCAACAAAAATAACATCCACCACGACTTCACTTTAAGCAAAACCGAACCCCCCACCACGACTTCACTTTAAGCAAAACCGAACCCCCCCCACCACGACTTCACTTTAAGCAAAACCGAACCCCCCCACCACGACTTCACTTTAAGCAAAACCGAACCCCCCCACCACGACTTCACTTTAAGCAAAACCGAACCCCCCACCACGACTTCACTTTCAGCAAAACCGAACACGCTGCCGCCTCATAACACAAAATATCATGGGGTCGAATTTAACCCCATCGACCCTTAAAGGGTTAAGGTATGCACATTTTTCCTTTGCACATTTCTATCTAGAAACCCCTTATTCATACTACTTATATGGACATTTCGGAATTAGGAAAACACTTTCCAAATTGAAACAACGATACATATGGAGGAATATGAACAAAATGGTTAAAGACTATATAAGAACATGTGATTCATGCCAAAGCCATAAACAAATTAAAAATAGAAAAGAACCCTTTATAATAACTGACATGCCATCAAAAATTTTCGACATCATAGTAATGGACACAGTTGGACCACTAAGACCATCTAATAACCTCAAAAATGCCAGCGAATTGACGAAATATATAATTGCATGCCCCATTGAATCTAATATCATCACGAAACATAATGTACATTAGAACGAAGTCATCGAGTACTGAATGAGTATTTGCTGAATTTCGTAAAAGATAACGAATGGCACTTATGCATACCTTACTTTTCATTCGTTTTTAACACTACCCCAAACGTCGACACGGACTATACAACTTTTGAATTGGTATTCGGAAAATTGCCTAGACTACCGAGTAATGAAATCCACAATTCTGAACGAATTTATGACTTCGAAAAATATTCAAATCAACTTAAAACTAGACTTCATTTCCCGTTACAAAGAGCACAGGATATGATTTTACAAATAAAAGATAAAAAGAGACAAGAATCCAAAAAGAAACAAAATAGATCTTAGAATAGGAGATTTAGTTTTAGTTAAAGTTCTGAATAGAAGGAAGTTTGAACCTCCATACAAAGTATTAGATATAAAAGATTTAAATGTACTTATAGAAATTGGTAAACAAAACACAAAACTAGTACATAAGAACCTGCTAAAAAAATATTAAAATTGACAACCAACAATAAATAAGAAATATAAATAATATAAGAACATAAAATTTATTTTTATTACAAATATACTTACATACATTAAATAAATAAGCAAAATACGAAAACATTTTGTTTTAAAGAGGCAATTAAATTAGTATACCTCCCAACCCGTAGGTGTGTTACCTTCTTTGGGAAAGGGATAGTGTGAGAGGGCAGATGCTGAAAGTGAGAAAGCTTAATTTTTACAACTCTGATATTGCGCGTTGTGTAGGTTTTAGTTCAGTGTTGCAGCGCCCTTGATGTCAAGTAGGCGCATTAAATGTGTTTTAAGCTGTTGTAGCAGCCATTTTATTAATTATTTTACTTCGCCGGCGATTTTGCTACAATACCGACGAAGGAGGGCGCTGTGATGTCCGCTAGCATACACTGGTATCAATTGCTGCCGGTATTGTTCAGTGACCAGTGAGTGTGCTATGCCTTCATCACTTAAACAGTCCGACAACAACAAATACAATGGCATACTAATTAATGCACATCTGAAAAAAATGCTGGATATTATTGACTTGTCTGAAGCTGGGGCTCGAACCCACGTTCTTAGACATTTATCGCTTTGTAGTCAACGCGCTAACTACTTCAGCCAACAGCACCCTCAATTTTTTTTTAAATTAATACTTAACATATTGTACACACAACAGCACAGCCAAGGTCTTTGTTTTTGTTGTTTCATTTTTAATAACACCCAAAACCAATAAGGGTGAGAGTGTAGTATGTGTGCTATAATTTTGTATATTACTATGTGCTAAATTTGTGCATACTGCTGTCTGTAGTATGAGCTTTTTAATAAAGCAAACAAAACTGAAAATCAAAATAAGAACTAAAGAATGAATGACATTGAGGGAATTAGTTACTTTATGTACTGTCAGAAAATTCCACGGAGCTCATTCGTTATGAATTGAACTATTAACAAAAAATGATTTCGTGGGATTATGCTGATAAAATCAATAATCAGGAATAACATTTAGCTGGAATAAAATTAAATAAAGTTTAGAATTAAGCATAACTTTAAACAAAGGGGTTTTAATTCTCAAAGAAAAAAGGGCATTTTGATGCTCGTAGAATATCGGCAGTAGTGGTAAGGTAATACTCAAACCGACACCGACACACACATCATCTCACCCTTTTTACAGATTGAAGCCTCGTAACAACATAATATCCTCTCTGCCTTAAACATAAAAAGGAAGAATCTACATACTTGCATACAAACTTACATCGATAAGTTCTGTATTTAGGTATTTATCACCAAATCTTTCAGGAAGGTGGAACGAAGACCGAACTTTTGTAGCTGTATTAGGCAGGAGTATCACCTGCAAAATTCCCCCTACTGTCCCGTCTCCAACCATATTTTTTTAATACCGAAATTACTCTTGATACACAAGTAAGGCTTTTAGGAATCAGAAGAAACCCTGATAAATATCGGATGTCAGGTAACGACGACTATTGTGAGGAACTATTCAAAACTACTACAAAACGAAATAAGTCAGGTCGCTTTATTGTTTCCTTTTCATTTCAAAAATACTTTCCTCAGACTAAAACCCTTGGACTTTCTCGCGATCTTAAGTAAGTCAGGCAGATTAACTAAATTTTTTGAGAAAAATCTTAGATATTACGAGGTTATCAGAGAATACTTAAATTAAATTAAAATTTCTTAAAACTCTGAGTCTAGTAATACCAAAACTCTTTGGCCTGAGATGGAATGCTGAGCACGATGTTTTCTATTTCAATCCCGCCAGTTGGCTTGCTATTGATAGATAAAAGGAACTGGGATGAAGCTCTAGAAGCACCCACATTCACTAGTGGCACTCATATCTTGCTGACTATTCTTATATCAAATCAATTGCAATCTCCCGTTTTGTAAACTTCGGCTCTAGTTACCTCACTGAGATTTACGGTTTTTAGGAGTAGTGTTTCCTCTTCTTTTATTAGCCAAAGCTAAAGTAGCTCCCAACAAAATATGTACGAATTTAACTAAATATAATCCCCTATTATTGTTTTCTCTGGACTAGCTCAACAGTAGTGCTATCTTGGCTACAAAAATCCCTATACATGGACCACGTTTGTTACCAATCGTGTAGCTTCTGATATTTTTACTCGTTTTTCCGAACTTCTTAGGGCAATGCATGTATTAATTAAGCTACATACGTGTTTCGATTTTTTCATTCAATTAGCGCTAAGCACCGGGGACATCTTGGTTATTTTAACTTAAAGTTAACACATGCAGAAGTAGTATTTATCAAATCCAGATTAATAAAATTATGTCAAAAGGGGTATTTCTCCATTTATGATATTCCCTCAAAAGGTTTTCCATGACCACAAAAAGTTTACCCGTTTATATCAAGAGTTTTGACACAAGTGTTCCATTCATGGGTTCCAAAACTAAATCCGCTAGCAAAGTTGCCGGGTACATAGGTGCGAAATTTGCTCTTTACAAAGGCGATTACAGAGCCAACAGCTGTTGGCGAGCCTTTCCCCAGAACGAACCACTCCATACCGTCGAGGATCTAGGGTATGAAACAACTATGGCTTACTTTCCAGTCTTCTTTACAACTTAAGCTATCCATCTTACCGCAGTTCTCCTAAGGCACTTTACTACGATAATTATAACTATATCATGGCAGGGACGATTTTTTCTTTATGTTACGACAACACATTATGTAACTGAATGTATTTCAGCCAGTTTAAAGGCATTTTATTGCTCCCGGCGTTACTCATATGGGTGGACTATTAGAGGACGGTGTTGAAAGCTTTAAGGGACTTCTCAAGATAGTTTCTCATGCACAAAGTATTACTTGTGAAAAGCTCTCGACAATGAGAGCTTGTCTAAATTCAAGACCCCTTACCGCAATGACCTGTCAGTCAGGCCATTTTTTGATTGGGGGCCCTTTCTCCCCCGGGAACTTGATAATAGTAATCAATCATTAGGTTATCAAAATCGTTGCAATACGCTAAAAGTTATTCATCATGTATTTTCCCTTCGCTCAGGGCAGCGATTCTAGAGTTGCCGAAATTCGCACCGAGAGTGGCTTTGTAATTCAACCTATTGTTAAATTAATCTTTTTACCCATGTCGGAATAATAATATTATTAATTTTTCACAGTTGTTATGTCGCCACTACCTAGACGTCTAGAAGAAACCTAGGCCTAGAAGTCACTAGACGCCCAGAAGAAATTCCAGCTAGACGTAAGAAGTTCGACTCGCGCGTCTGTAATAAGGAAATGTCGTCGGATCCAACGAATGCCAATTAAGAGGTGGAAAATGATAGTCCGCAAGTTAAAATATTGCTATAATTGTCTACCGCACTCTTATCAACTCAATAATTGTCGAAGTCGTGATCGATGTCGGTTATGTCTAGAAGAACATCACACTATGCTACGAGGGCGGATTGATATTGAAGCTACCTAAGGAGTAAAAAATTATTTTTTTTCAAAAACCATTTATTTCTCAACATAGTCTCCTTTTATCTCAATACACTTAGTCCAACTTTTCGCCAGTTTTTGTATCCCTTCCAAAAAATAGAATTTTTCGAGGTCCTTAAAATAGGCATTTGTTTGGTCAATAATTTCATCGTTGGAGCTAAATCTCTTTCCACCCAGCCATTTCTTTAGGTTTGGAAATAGGAAGTATACACTAGCTGCTTAATCCAGAGAATATGGCGGACGATGTACCAATTCATAGAGCTTTGCCATTGAGACTGCACACGTTTACGTTTATGGTCAATTGAGAGCAAACGCGGCACCCATCTTGCCGATAGCTTTTTCATATGCAAATATTAGTGGAAAATGTTGAACACACGTTCATATGATATGTTTACCATTTCAACAATCTCACGTAACTTGATTCGGCGATCATTCATAACGATATCGAGGATTTTCTTGATATTTTCTTCAGTAACCACCTCTTTTGGCCTTCCTGTTGATGGTATTGTTGCAGTGCTTGTTCGGCCGCGTTTAAATTCATCAATCCAATATTTTACAACGTAATCTGACGGAGCAGACTCACCGTAGTGTTTATCGAGCTTTTTTTGTCTCTTTCGCCGTTTTCCCTTTCAAATAATAAAATCACTTTTTTCCATTTTTCGAGAAAAGTTGCTCACTTCAAACTACTACAACAAATAAACTAATCGATGAATTTGGGTGAAATTTTAACAGCTGACGTTTGACAGATCGCAATTTCTAAAAAAAAGTTTTTGTGTTTGTGCTGACATCTAGCGCTAGGTAGCTTCAATATCAATCCGCCCTCGTAAATGCACTATTAGGAATTTTAACATACAAATATAAAACGTGAAAATTTACAGATTGTTGTTTTGGTGTTCATAATCTGATGAAAACTGGTGGCCTGGGCTAACATCCGCAACAACTATTGCAAAAATAATTCCAGTTCCTAAATCAAACAATGAATATCGACCAATTGCTATATTAAGCTTCCTTCCGAAACAGTTAGAAGAAATTTTGCACGAACAAATAAGCAATTACATTCATAAACATAAATTGTTGTGTGATAAGCAATCAGGCTTCCGACCAAATCACAGTTGTGTAACAGCTTTAGTGGACGTGACGGAGAATATTAGACTCGATCTTCATATATGATGAGAAAATAAATTTTTTAGTGCTTCTCGATCACTCGAAAGCATTTGATACAGTTAACCATGAAATATTGTATGGCAAGCTTAGATCTTTCTTTAACTTTTCTTCGGCCGCCAGCACAACTTACTCGTATGTTGTCGTATCTTACAGATCAGTATTTGTAGCAATACAGTGTCTAATCCAGTTAAGCTAACTTGAGGTGTTACTCAGGGGTCAATTTTGGGACCGGTACTTTTCTCGATTTACGCTAACGACTTGCCAAGACATTTATCTCATTGCAATGTCCACATGTATGCAGATGATGTGTAATTAATAGGTCAGCAGCTCAGTCAATCGCTGTAAACAATAAAAACTATACATCCATCTACAGAACATGATATTGTAATTAACGAACAAAAAACTGACAAGGTCAAGTCAAGTCAATGAACTGCTATATGCTAAATTGAGGACGTTATGGAGTGTTCAATATTTCATACCTTTGAGAGTAAGACTGCTACTTCCTAAAGCATATTTGGTTCCATATCTTACCTATGGTTGTGAATTGTTTTCTAGTTAAGCTTATTGCACATCAAAATATTAAATGTATGGGGTATTTTTGAAAATCTCTTAAAGCTATGGAAAATAATTTTCCCAAAGGGCAGAAAATCTACATATTTCAGAAGATTGTCTTTAAGAGGCAAGAATATTATAGCCCCTAAATATAAATGCCCACTTTCTGAATGGCAGTTTTTTTTGTATGCTGTTCGTCTTTGGAATACTCTTGATAATCAACACATTAGCAGCAACGCAACAAATTGTAAAAAATTTAATTTTAGTTACTTTGATTAGACGATTAAATTTTCTTACTCGTATATATGTATAGTTATTTTGGTAAACCTTTATTCTCTAAGTAACTTTAAAAACTATATACACATCTATATTACTTTATTTATTTTAATTTATGTAGGGGAATTGACTGTACATTAAACAACCTTGCAATATAATAATAAGACAATAAGGGGCATTATTGCAACTTTCCGTTAGTTAAAGGTAGGATTTTGTCTGCCCGATAAATAGCTCTGCCTTGCATGTGGCAACGGGAGTAAGTTCACCATAAAAGGCACGAGAGAGTAGAGTTAAGTAAGTCTAATAAAAATGTATTATGTTTATTTTATTGCTAAGGACGAGATGTGATTTTAGATAATAAAACACCCCCAAACCAAGCTACAGAAGTAAACCTTTATTTACAACTATAAATAATTATATACAAATTTTCAAAACAATAGTACATACATACACCCACAATATTATTACAGTAACTGGCTGTACGTTATTCAAGAAGTAATCCGTTCAGTCATTTTTAAAATAATAAACATTTAAAATTGTAAGCAATTTTATTTTTAACTGATTCTAACATTCATTCAAAAAACTAAGGACATATTAATACGGATTTTCGGTTACATTCAATATTGTCCGTTGTTTTCAAGTGATGTTTTTTTCTTTGCTTCCTTTATTTAATTTGTTTGAGATTTCTTCTCCTACACAAACAAAGGAAAAATTTTTTATTTTTACGGGCTTAAGTCAATTAATTTTTTAAAATTAAAAATTAAATGATCTTTTGGTTCAATTTAAATGAAAAATGAGTAGACCGGTTTTTAAGTGAACTTTCATTTGTTTCAAATTACAATTTCAGTTAATTTTACGTACAGAATATTTTGAGTGTACATACATAGATGTTCATCTCAAAATGAAAAGTTGCACTAAAAATTCTAACTTTCAAAATTTCCAAACATAAAAACTGTAAATATACGAAAATTGTTTACACACTATTGCAAAAGTAAATAAAATGTTGTCCTCGATAGAGGAATGTGCAGCAGTACTGCCAGCTGTTTGCATAAAGAGATTTTTGACAAAAAAGGTTGCCAAGTGGTGCTATTCAAAAACTAAACAATTATTGCATTTACTAATGTACCAATGCATTTATTAGCGCATAAATTTTTAATTTTGGCATTACACACTGTTTACATATTTTCCCAAAAGTTGATGATATGTAGAATTATCACACGGTACGTTCTTGTTTGAAGTCTGTGTATCCAGTTTTTTAGCTCTTTCAAATGCCTCTATAATGCACGATCTGTAAAAGAAAAATATTAATAAAATGAAAAGGAACAAATTACTTCAACAAAAACTTTCAGAAACTACTTCCAAAACTAATATTTTATCAATATACAATTCTGTAAGCAGTATTATGTAGATATATACATATTTAAAAAACTTTTGTTTGTTGAGGGTTTTTGGTGCTAAAGCCAAATCCACAAAGCATGCAGAGGTGACAGAAGGGGAAAACTATATAAGTTTATTTTCCGACTCCCTCTATACGCACAAGCATTGAAAAAGAAATTGAAAAAATATTTTGCATTCTTTGTGGTTTTATTTTCTGTATTAACGTATTTACACAAACTGCTTTGTGGTATTTTATTCTTCCCAACACGAAATGATTGATTTTTGCTTTTCCCACAAACTAATAATCATATTGGAGCTATTCACAAAGCACACACAAACCACAATTTTTCCAAAATTTTATTACAATTTTATTTTTTTGTTTTGTTTATTTTCCCTTCTTCGCAGCATTAAGTCTTTATAGTTGTCTCTTTCTTCAACCACCGGCACTTTAGCTGATTTGGACCATTTGCAAATGTCATTTTTTACATGTCTGTTAGTAGTTTGTGGCCAAATCATCAGTAGACCTTAAACCTAATTTTTAAATGTTTCAAACCTCTTTACTTATACAAAAACTTTTAAAAACTCAATGAGAGTTATAAAAATTACAATAGTATAAGCATAGTATGCTTTGAAACTTATTCAAAAATCCCAACAAACAAATTATTATATTCGATATGAATCTATTTTATTTTCTTTACAACCTTTTTTACAATTAGACGCCCTTTGGGTGACAATAAAAGTATTTAATAAGGCAAAACGGAAAATAAAATCTTAACTAGGTAATTATGAAATTTATATTAATCGAGATTGCCTCGAAATCTTTTTTCAAAGATTTAAAAAAAGGTTGTAAAGAAAATAAAATAGATTCATATCGAATATAATAATTTGTTTGTTGGGATTTTTGAATAAGTTTCAAAGCATACTATGCTTATACTATTGTAATTTTTATAACTCTCATTGAGTTTTTAAAAGTTTTTGTATAAGTAAAGAGGTTTGAAACATTTAAAAATTAGGTTTAAGGTCTACTGATGATTTGGCTTTAGCACCAATGAAATGCATGTATATAGACTAGCTAAAAACCCTCAACAAACAAAAGTTTTTTAAATATTTGAAAAAAGATTTCGAGGCAATCTCGATTAATATAAATTTCATAATGATATATACATATGTAAAATATTAGTTTGGGGAAGACAAGTTACAAATTAAAACTGTGTATGTACATTTAAGTTAAGAAGTTTTTTTAAGTAATTTGTTCAGAGAAATTGTAGCCCGAGACAATAGCTACAACTGTACTTCTGAAAATAAGTCAAAATTTCAAATAGTTTACGAAATATGAACTCAAGAAATTTGCAAATTTTCCAAAAAAATAAAGTCTGAGAAAAAACTGCAAGTCAAAATATGGAAGCTCGATTTTCACCATAGACGTATGGTCTAGTGGACTTTTTTGCTCAGTACAATCCCAAGAATCAGAAACGCGAAGCCCCCATTAAGATTTTTTTCCTTCCATACTAATCGCCCCACCCTATTCCGTATGCTGGAGATATACGGATGTGACGTTGCCAATAATATATTAAATAAATCATTTGTAAAATTTCGTGCCATTTTTCTAGTGTTGTGCTCTTCATAAAATCTATAATCTTTATTCTTTTTTTCTGATAGATTTCCAATTTGAACTAAAGGTTATTTAATGGCATATTTCTCCGTGGATATTTGTTTGTATAAATTAAAGTTTCAAAGAACGATTTTTTAAAAAAAATTATTATTACTATTAATCCGACAGATTAATAGTAATGTTCTTTATTTGATTAATGCCTAAAACCGGCTGCAAATGCTTTACAAAATACAATTCATTTTATTAAAATTAACTTGTTGCATTTTCCCACCAACTTACGGTCGCGCGTGCAGCGTATTTGTTGATCTTGCATATTCCCATCGACGGAACGGAGTTGATGATTTTGTAATTTCCCATCGAAATATTATAACGGCTCGTGTGGCTCCGGTTACTTTGCTGGAATTCGCTAGCATTGCTATTTTAAAGTTGACACGTTTATTGGCTGTTGTGTTTGTGCAAATATTTATAATTGTTGTTGTTGTGGTTGCTACTGTGTTAGGTGGCTTGTGAAATAGTTGTTGCTACTGTGTTAACTCCTCCCCCTTTAAGTTCATACGTCCTCGTATGAATAGTTAAAAAAAAGGAAGGTTATGAATTTTTTGGTTTTTTGCACTTCCTGATGGTAATGACAAGGAACCTTTCGGCTTAACACATAGATTGACAGCTTCTACCGCCTCTTTTACTTCAGATGATTGTTCGTTCCTTTCGGATGATTTGTTTTTTATTTCGGTAGTTAGCTTTTTGTTTCTTCTCGTCATGCAAACGATAGTAACCAATAATGTTATGGCAATTGATAGTCCAAGATTAATGGATAGGTTGATTTTATTCTCGACTTGCAGTTTTTCGATTAAGTGAGAATTGTTGATGTTAACTGCCTCCATCCTTTCCAGCGTTATTACTTGTTCTTGGAAACTCATGTTACTTGGTTGCAGCAATGCAGGTAATGGCTTAGTAAGAGTAGCTTGCGTTGTTAAATATGTTTTGTTACCAATTCGTACCGTGGAATTTAGGTGGTGAACTATGAAGGTGCCATTTAGGTTTACTGTTGAGTTGTCTATTTCGATTTGTCCTCTGAATTCGTTCAGCAGTATCATACTTTCGTCTATTTTTTTTTTTTTTTTTTTTTTTTTTTTTTTTTTTTTTTTAGTAACACTCAGGCAATTAGTATGCCTACCAACCCGTAGGTGTGTTACCTTCTTTGGGAAAGGGATAGTGAGAGAGGACAGATGGTGAAAGAGAGAAAGCTTAATTTTTACAACTCTGATATTGCGCGTTGTGTTAGTTTTTAGATCAGTGTTGCAGCGCCTCTGATGTCAAGTAGGCGCATTAAATGTGTTTTAAGCTGTTGTAGCCATTTTATTAATTATTTTACTTCGCCGGCGATTTTGCTACAATACCGACGAAGGAGGGCGCTGTGATGTCCGCTAGCATACACCAGTATCAATTGCTGCCAGAACTGTTCAGTGACCAGTTGGCTATGCCTTCATCACTTAAACAGTCTGACAACAACAAATACAATCGCATACTAATGCACATCTGAAAAATGCTGGATGTTATGACTTGTCTGAAGCTGGGCTCGAACCCACGTTCTTAGACATTATTTGCTTTGCAGTCAACGCGCTAACTACTTCAGCCAACAGCACCCTCAATACGGGCCACATGCTCATCGTTGGTTGTTGTGCAGCGGGATGGTTTACTCTTCAGAAGGTTTGGGATGCAATTTGTTTCAGTTAGGTCTATGATGTTATCTATTTCGCAAATACTTAGTTTATTATAGCTTTTGCAGTCATTTTTAATTCCAAATATCTTATTATAACATTTCAAAATATTTTTAAAATTTGTCTTAATTACTACATTATTTCTTCTTACAGGTCTAATCGAAAAGTTATCGCAAGTTTCACTATTGGTTGTTGGAATATTTACTATGTAAACGATTTCTTTGTCATTTGATGCAATTTTAATTTTAGAAAAATTTAACAATTCATCCATATTCCCAAATGGAATATTATCATTATAAAAAATGTCTCTCAAAACATCGATTTCGGTACTAGAAAAAATGAATGAATTTACAATATTTGCTTTAGCCCAATGAATGGCATATTCGATATTTGACAATTCTTCTTTAACAATTTCCAATTTATACTTAAAGTCTAACAAATTTTCTTCATTAAATTTATTTTCTAACAGTTTAGAAATATTATTGGTTACATTTGCCAGTCTGTTAATTTTTTCTATAGTTAGTTGATTGATTACAACTTGATTATTTGTATTTTCCAAGACATTATTCATTTTGTTCTCTATAATCTCGAAATCTTGGTGATCCGGGCTACCGGCCAACCATTTCCATGCGCTACCAATGAAGTCCAGAGACCTTTTCGTCTTTGTCTTAGATTTTAGTCTGGATAGACATGATCTCATTTGGGATATGGAGTAGGATAGGTAAGGTAATAGTCGATTGTCAGTATTTTTGTTAAGGTTAATACCGTTTTCCAAATTACGTATCAGGTCCTCGTATTCCCCCAAATTAATTATGTGGATAAGTTTAAATATGCCAGTCTGTATCTTCGCTGAACCCGTACTGATCACGACTAATCTAGAATTTGAGTAATCCATTATCTGGAACTCGCCCCTAGAAAGTGCGAACATCCAAACAAACCTGTAATAAAGTATATTAAAAATTAGTTCCTTATGTGTTTCTTGTGTACGATTCTCCCACTCTCGGTTACTATAGTAGTGTGTCTATCTTCCTTCACCAGTTCCCGTTTGAATTTATCGGTCAATTTCGTACCAAGTCTATTGTTAACCCTTACAAAAATTTCCTGTCCAGGTATGTATCGTTTTATTTCCCTCTTGTTCTTATTATGGTATTCTAAATCTTTTTCCTGTTTTCGTTTCAGTTTCGCCATGTTGTCGTTCCTTGTTCGCTCGTAACTTCCCGGCGAGAAGTCTACAGTTCTCCCAAAAAACAAATCAACGGGCTTCTTCCCTATCGTTGAGTGAATAGAGTGGTTATATTCGTTCACTGATCGTTCCAGAAGCTCCTCGAAGTCCCTACAAATTCCCTCGTCCTTAATACATCTCATGATCTCGGCCAATGTTGAATGGAATCTTTCGATTTGTCCATTGGCCTCACTTCTATAGGGTGGTGTTGTAAATACCTCTATTCCCAGTTCATCCTTCATCATAAACAGTATCGAGGCAGAATTCAGGGATTTCTCATTGTCCATAACAATGGTTTTGGGGACTCCGTAGAAGAAAAGAACATCCCTTAACGGTCTCCTAACATCCTCTATCGATTTTCCCTGTAAAATTCTGGTCTGTGCATATTTTGAAAATTTATCGAGAGCTGTTAGGACTATTTTCCTGTCGGTTGAAAAAATGTCAATGTGGATTATTTGACCAGGATAGCTCGGTACTGGTGTAGCGTTTAATTTCGGCTGATTAGGATGTCTTTCGTACTTATTTTTCCTACATGTGGAGCAGAGTTTCAGTATTCTCTTGATCTTAGAAAACATGCTAGGAAAATAGGAACTTTCTAGTATCTGGGACCTGTTTTCCACAGCATTTCTATGAGCGCGATTATGGGTTTCTATAATCAGGGTTTCCTGGTCTGATTCCGACAAAATATCCTCGACAACCTTTTGTGTAAAGCGAACCTTGTAAGAACTAAAATGGTTAGGATAGATTTCTTGGATCCTCCCCATTATAAACTCTGGGGTTTTTATACAATTTACAACGGAAGGATTTAAATATCTCTTTAGGACTGATACCAGCTTCTCCGAATCGTAGTCAGACTCTGTCAAAATGTGTCTATTGTATCCCGGAAACGTAACTCTAAATTGGTAATCGGAGGATTCACCTATGGATAGAAAAATTTGATTCTTAAATGCATTTATCGGAACTTCTACACTTGGTATAAGGTCCTGCGGAGAACTGTCGCTACTATGGACCGTACCCGTTAGGGAATTTACATTTGTTGTTGGAGGTCTAGAGAGTGCGTCAGCTACCACATTACTTCTACCCGGTTTATACTGAATCTCGTAATTGTATTCCTCCAATATTGCCTTCCATCTTTTCATTTTGGAATTACTATTTTTATTGCTAAGAGCATACGTCAGTGGTTGATGGTCAGTATAAATTACGACCTTTGCTGATCCATATAAATAATTTCTCAAGTTTGTCAGAGCCCAGATTATGGCTAGCATTTGCTTTTCGTTTGCTGCGTAATTCTCTTCGGTTTCTGTTAATGTTCTTGAAATGAAAGATATTGGTCTATTGTCCTGACTTAATAGGGCTCCTATTGCCACATTAGATGCATCCGTGGTTAATTGGAACTCCTTTTCGAAGTTTGGGTATGACAGTATCACTTCCTGAGACACTAATGCATTTTTCAATTTGTCAATGGCGAATTTTACCTGGTCGCTGAGGTTTATTTTTCTCTTACTCGATTCTGATTTAGAAATCATGCCTCCGTCTCCACGTAAAAGTTTGGTTAGTGGTTTTGCAATGTCCGCGTATCCTTTTACGAATCTCCTATAGTATCCGGAGAGGCCAAGGAAGGATCGCAGCTCCTTAACGTTGCTAGGATAAGGATAATGTACAATTGCTTCCAATTTTTTTGGATTAGCTTTTATTCCATTACAGGAAACGATAAAACCTAGAAATTCAACTTCTTCTTTGAAAAATTCGCATTTGTCCAATTGTACCTTCATATTGGCTGCGTTTAATGTTCTGAAGACATCGTTTAGGTGTTTCAAGTGTGAGGCTTCATCCCGGCTGAATATAATAATATCGTCTATGTAGACGTAGCATATCCGCCCGATATGCTCCCTTAAGATGTCGTCAAGGGCGCGTTGAAATATAGCCGGAGCATTCCTTAATCCAAACGGTAAGCGCATAAATTCATACTTTCCATTGTTGACGGAGAAAGCAGTTTTTTCTATATCTTCCTCCCTGATAGGTATTTGGTGGAATCCGCTTTTCAAGTCGATCACCGTGAAATATTTGTTCCCACCGAGATGAGAAAGAACGTCATTTATTTCATGTATGGGATACTTATCAGGAATAGTTATTGAGTTAAGCTTCCTGAAATCCACTACAACCCTATATTTCTCTCTTCCAGATGCATCCTGTTTTTTTGGGACTACCCAAATGGGTGAATTATATGGAGAACGCGATGGCCTAATTATCTTGTCCCTTAGTAGTCTGGCGATTTCCTCCTCTACAACCCCCCTTAGGGCCATTAAATAAGGGTAATTCTTTGAATATGTTGGTGTGTTGGTTGTGGTTCTTATCTCGCCCACGACCCTAGTCGTGTACGTAAGGCTTTCATCTGGATCCGCGAATAGATTTCTGTGTCTGGCCACTGTATGTTCCAGAGAGTTTTTCTGATACTCGGACAAGTGTTCGGTTCTCAATTCTATTATTAACGTCCTGTGCAATGTGTTGGAAAAGCTGAATTCTCCTGTTACCTTGTACAGTCATATAATTCTCGGAAGTGTGAATAACTGCCGGTAGTTGTTTAGGGCAATCATGACCTAAGATTGCATCAAAGGTCTTCAGTCCCGGTAGGACATAAAATTTTATTGGAATATCGTTTATTCCGAACATGCAACCCACTACATGATGAGTTATTTGGACATTTCCCGCGACTGAATTTGCACTAAATTTCTCCTGATTTAATTTTGGGTTAACTGCTAACTGGGGTTTTATGTAATTCTTATTGCTACCTGTATCTATTAAAATTTTAAGTGTCTGTCCGTTCCCCGTCCTGGCCTGAAAGTATGGCAACGAGGAACTGTTTAACCAAAAAAATTAAGGTCTACGAGGGCGTCGGTCTGTGGATTCTACAAAGGATCATATTCAGGGAGTTCGTATGTGGTGTCCCTATAACATTGTTCGTTGTCTTCGACCTCCCTATAATATTCTTCTATGTCAGGTACCCCTCCAATAGCACCTTCCTTGTCATAGCCATTAATAAATTCCTGGGGTGGCTGTTGGACCTCATTTCCGTTGTCCGCTGTTACGTGGAAGTTTCTCTGCATTTTATTTTGTGGGGCTTGGATGGATGCTGTAGGCGGTCTCTTGAACGCTGCATTCTGCGGTCTGTTCATATAATTTACTTGGCGTGTTTGTATTGATCGGCCCACGTCCATTGGTTCGTATCCTGATGATGGCTGTTGATTGTTTATTGGTTGGTATGAGGGCCTTGGTTGGCTCATCTGGTTTTGCTGGGGTCTTGGTGTCCAATTTTGATTATTTGCTGGCCGCAGTTAGTATTTTGGTTATAGTTTGGTGTTGTCATATTCCGGGGTGATAATGGTGGTCTAGGAAGAGTTCTGCCACTCATATGTGCCAGTTCCGGATAAAATCTTAATTTATTTCCCGAGTACACGTTTGTACCAATGCGATCTTTTTGTACGTTATTCCTAGCTAACTGACCGTTAGCGTAGTTCCGACGGAATGTCATGTTGTCCAACTTCAAACAAATGTGCAAAGCCTGTGGAAGTGATGACGGTTCCCGGACGCTAAGGAGTCTCGGTAAGTCTCCATTTAGCCCTCTAACGAAGGTATCAAGTGCTTTGTCCCTATAGGTATTGGTCATTACCCTTAAGCTTCCCTCATCAATGTCTAGACAGGCAACTTTATCCAGGATCAAAGAGAGATGTTGGTAGACCACTTGGTAAAATTCTGTTATCGACCTGTAATCCTGGCAGAGGGCAGTCATTTGATACTCTAAAGTACCAATATCCCTCTTGTCCGAGTAATGCATCATAAGGCATTTTTTTATTCTCGGCCAGTCCAGCGGTGTTCTATAGGACTCAAGTGCCGTGTCCGCTTCGCCCGTAATTTTCGTGCGTATGGTATGAAGAATGGCATAATATCGCCCCGTTCCCTTTTGTGATTCGTATAATTCCAACACTCTGTCAACCGATTTCCTCCAGGAATTGAATTCCCCGATGGTACCGGAGAATTCCCTTAAGGATCTAACAATATCGGGTACTCTATCTAATTCCCCCAATGTCGCTGTCAGTTGCCCTATTGGCTGGTCCACCTCATTGTCCAGTTCGCCACCCTGCGGTGTCTGTAAAGTTTCCCTAATGATTTCCCTTAATTCCCGTTTCTGTAATTCGGTAAGTCCCGAGGTCCGTGCCAAGTCTGAACCCGAAGCCGTGGTCTGTGTCAGTGTCAGCGTCCTATTAAGTCGCTCTGTCAGTTGATCGATAGTTTCGTCAGGCATTGGAAATGGTTAATTATTTTTAGCAATCAAAATTTAAATTTTTACTTGATTCTACACTAATGATAATGTCAAGGACGTAATAAAATATTCTTTCTCTTTTTAATGGATTTTTAAAAATAAGGAGTCACTAATACTAAGTATAATAATTATAGATAAATAAAAAATAATCTTACATAAAACTTGATGTCAGAAACATGCTGCTTCTTGTTGAATGTTGTTCTGGTATTTGTTTACGATGTTTTCCCAAGATTATTTGTGTCTATAGTTCAGGATTCACAACACTTTATTTATGTCCTTGTCACTTAATTACTGAGAAGTGTTTCACTTAATTTGTTCTTATTTCGTGTTCTTTTTTACTAGGATTTTTTTGTTTACTTTTTTCCTTAATGAGGAATTACTTTTTTTTTTAAATTTGTTTTTACTATTTTCTTGTTTAATGTCTTTTTTTTAAAAGTTCAGGCGCAAACACAGCTAGTGTTATACTTTTTCTAGTTATTGTATTTATAGTTAAAAAAAAATTTTTGTTCTTATGTAAGTTTTAGTTTTAAAATTTATTCTTATGCCTTTCGTTAAAATTCTCTTCATTATTTTTTCTTAATTTTGTTCTTAAAACATTTTTCACTTTAAAAAAAAATTTTAATGTTCGTTTAGTTATATTTTCAATATTTAAACGACATTGTTTAATGTTCACTTAAACGAATTCAACTTGTTAAAAAAAAAATTTTTCCCAATGTTCACTTTTCATATTTAGAATGTTCATTTATTAATTAAACTTTATTTATTTTATTGAAAATTTTTATTCAATGTTCATTTTTTGTTTTTTAATTTAAATTTTCGAATGTTAATTTATTTACTTTCATTTAATAAAATTCTTTCAATGTTTATTTATTTTTGTTTAAAATTTATGTTCAATGTTCACTTAAAAAAAATTTACTTATTTTTCTAATTGTTCTTTTTTGTTTTATATCGAGGCCGCTGATCCTTAAGAGGACCTCCCTTTTGTCTTTTAGGAAAGACTACTAAGGCGCACTATTTTCACGATTTATTACACTTATTACGACAAAGGACCCTTTTTTCCGAGGGTCCCTGCTCGGGCGCCAATTAAAGTTTCAAAGAACGATTTTTTAAAAAAAAATATTATTACTATTAATCCGACAGATTAATAGTAATGTTCTTTATTTGATTAATGCCTAAAACCGACTGCAAATGCTTTACAAAATACAATTCATTTTATTAAAATTAACTTGTTGCATTTTCCCACCAACTTACGGTCGCGCGTGCAGCGTATTTGTTGATCTTGCATATTCCCATCGACGGAACGGAGTTGATGATTTTGTAATTTCCCATCGAAATATTATAACGGCTCGTGTGGCTCCGGTTACTTTGCTGGAATTCGCTAGCATTGCTATTTTAAAGTTGACACGTTTATTGGCTGTTGTGTTTGTGCAAATATTTATAATTGTTGTTGTTGTGGTTGCTACTGTGTTAGGTGGCTTGTGAAATAGTTGTTGCTACTGTGTTAACTTATATACAGTAGTTTTCTGATTTAACGAACATTCGATTTAATGAACCTCATATTTAACGAACACCCAAATATTTTCTACTGAGTACCTTATATTACAAACAAATATTTTATTTTGTACTCGATTTAACGAACAAATGTAAAATATATCTGCTGATGATTTGAATAGATGCATTGAAAATAAACCCTTACCCGATGATAAATGCTATGATAAAAATTTGAATATGATGAACAGCTTGATGAAACAGAATTTCTATAGCCGAAAATAGAAGACGAAGATGTCATTAAGCACTTAGAAGTTTTTATTAAATGGGCTTAGAAAAACAATATTAGAAGCAAAAATTTTATGCTTTTGAGAGTTTCAATAAGGCATCCATTCCAAGAAAACAGACTGTGCTTAAACAATTTTTAAAATAAATTATTTTTGTATTACAGTGATTTTATGAATTTTTCATTTTCTTTAAACATATTTTTAATGAAATATTTATTTTAAATTACTATAATTTTAATAAAATATTAAAAAAATAATTTACCTATTTAGTTTTGAATAAAATAGACGGCACTATTCATTTTTAATTCAGTACTGGATATAACGAACAATTTACTTTAACGAACAAGCCTGACATCAATTAGGTTCGTTAAATCGAAAAAATACTGTATTCTTGTAGCTCCTTGCCATTTCTATTTTGAGAAAAAGAGGAAGACAGCATCAAAAGTGTAGGACATTTGCACCAAAAAAAAGGACACTTTTTAAACAACCTAATATTAATAAAATTAACGACGCCATAAAAATTAAAAACCAAAATTTTCACAAAAAATTGTCAAAGGTTTCACGTATATTTTTCAACATTTCCAATTTGAGCCAATTTTAAATTATATTTGACGCTAATAATATCGGAGATAGTGTCTGTATTTAATTTATTTCTTTCTGGCGTCCAATGCGCCTTAATCAAAAAAATATACGTTCTACGTTAGCATTATGTGCTGGTAAAAAATAAAATTCAACAAGTTTATTCAGTTGATGGCAAACATAATTTTTAATAAAAAAATTGCTATCAGCAGTGAGTGTCAAATGAATTTAAGTTTTTTACATAATTTTTCAGGACAAGAAATTCATTAAATAAACTTTTGTATAAACTCAACGGATTTTCGTACATCAGTCCAATTAACATTCTCCAAATTTTCAAAACATAACCAGTCAAATATTTACAAGTACTTGAGAGGTAATGTTCATGATTCAATATAGTTCTTTAGAGTGTTATAAAGCTTTACGGTCTAATTCATAAAATTTTCTTATTGCTATTTTCTTAAACTATGTTATAGTTATTAAACAAATTTTGAGTTATAAGCGTGTAATAAAAATGTATATTCATAAACGTTTAATAACGCTAGATTAGCAATGAAACACATATACCAATTTTTTATTTTCTATTGGCAACCTTTTTGTAAATAACCTGCCATACTTTGTTTAGTGGTGTACACAATATGATTCTATTAAATAAGTAATGGATTTATATAAAAAAATTTCATCAAATGACTAAGTAAAGAAGTAAAGCAAAGCTTTTGTACTAATTATTAAATATAGATTTATAATGAGCGAGAAAGTGCACTTAAAACCTGCGCATGTTGCTCTGGAAGTTCGACAAGTATTTGAATACTCAACTGTTAACATTTGTTGTTTATCACTAAATTGATAGTGGTAAAGTAGTGTCTACTGTAAAAACAACTAATAATACAAATAACTCTCGTATGCTTTTTCTAGACATTATTTGTATAAATACAAATTTGAAATCACATTCAACCGAGCCACCTAAACAGTGGCGGATACATGGAAACACACATGAACACTGATGATGGGAGTGTAGCGGCTCCCGAAAAACAACGTTGTTTCTGTTCTGCCGTGTAAGTTGAAATTAATTTGTGATTTTTCCTTGTTGGAATATTGTCTCATGTCCAATTCTTTCTGACTAAAAATGTAACGAACTTCAGCCAAAATAATAAAAACTTTGGATTAAAAAAACCACTAACAACAAAATTGTTCGAAAAATAATCACATTAAAAATCAACTCATTTAAGTTTCTCTGTTAAGTTTTTAACAGTAAAATAAAAATATGTGTGCCTTAATACAAATAAAATATGTTTTTATGTGCAGCATTACATTTAACCTCTTTTTCATTTTGTGGGTTACTAAGTGGGGTGAATAAATATGGATAAAGTTTGTATCCACTATCTCCTAGCAAACGGCATTTGAATTATCCGTTTTCAAATCGTTGTTTGAATGCTCATTCGTTATTTTTAACTTTGCATCGCAAATAAGCTAAAACACATGCGTGAATGTATAAAGAAATTTGCCTGAGATAACCCATGAAGTTCGGCAGTATCACCTTGAACCTTAAATTTTAAATTATGCATAATGATAAGTTAGACACAATGAGTCGTACACATGTACCTCTCTTCAACCCCAGCATCATAATGACACCAAAGCCTTCAAGTCGACAGAGGTACCACAACCTCTTGAGTCTAATTGAATTTCCGGTCTAACCATTTCAATAATTTTTGAACGGTGAATTTATTTCGAACGGGTTGACTCTCTTTCTAAAAGTTTTTCGAGTGCGGGCGGCTGATATATCGGCGATCGTCTCTATAATTTTCAATTAATTACAAATTTGTTCGCAATAATTAATTTTACTTACGTATTCTGGAAATCAAATTTATTACATTAATTTTTATTTAAACGCTTTTATTAATCAAAAATTTTGAAATAATTTGCAAAAATTTTTTACAGAGACTTTATAACGCTTAATATGCTATCAAACATTAATGAATACACATTTAGAGATTTTTGACTATAAATGTGTTATTAAACTGGTAATAATCATTTATGAATTAGAGGGTTAGCCTCTTCCATCAGAATATCTTTTTATTCATCAGTCACATTTTTAATAATTTCTTTAACTTTTATTGCAATAACATTATGTTCTAATCTTTCATTTAAATTTTCTGATATTTCCTTTAAAATTTTCTTTATTTCAACCAAGAAAATATCAGACCTTTTCAATCTTCTTAATATATATTTGAATTATATTCATCAATGAATGTATTAGAAACAAATATGCCTCGCTTACATTATTAAAAAAAACATTTTATAAACTTATGTGTGCCTTCTAGCTCAAAAAAAAAAGTTCTTCAAGGGCTCAAATAATTTAAGTACTCGCCTAATAGCAGGATATAAACTAAGCCATCTCATTATATTATGATGAAGTAGCTTTGCATATCCTATTTCTGACTCCTCACAAAATTCCTTCAATGTTTCCATTCTTACAGTGTAAAAAGAAAAACTATTGTAAATTTTCATAACAATAGATTCCACATTTATGGACAATGGTTCACATACCACGTTTATACGCTGGCTATTTGTAAATAAAACTAATTTGCAAATAATTAACTCACTGTTTATACGCAAAGACAATTTAATAATAAAATCATATTTAAGGGGTGCCGGATAGTAAATAATCAATTAATTGGCAATACTGCTGTAAAAACATACATATGTTGATCAAAAAAACTGGTGCGAAAATTTCAAGGCTAATTTTTCAAAGTTTTAAAAAATGAAAGATAAAAGAACAATTGTAATTTGGCATTGCAGTTAATGAAAAAATGAAAACAATTGCTGCACAACGCGCACAATCAACTAATTTATTTTGTCATATGTTAATAAGACTACCTGATCGTCAAAAACACTAAGAGCATTAAAAGAAGTGGCAAAGATTGCGTTTTATTTGCAAATAGTTTTTTAATCAGGAATTGTTTTCGTGAGTTAGTTATTTGTGAATAAAAAATTAACTCACCGTTTATACGCCAAAAATTTCAATGCGGAACATTTTTATAAACGTGGTAATACACAACAAACAACGCAAACTTAAAGCAAATGTTTTGGCAAGATGCCAAGTTAAAATGTGAATGAAAAAACTGCAATCAGCTGTTTTCTTGATTGTAATTTGAAACACTTTATGGAATGAAAATGTGTAAGGAAATTCTCGTCAAATTTTAAAAGTGCGAGTGTATTTGTAAAAAAATGAGAGAGAATTCAAAAATTGAATGAAAATTTGATCGTGTTACTACCAAATTAGTACGGTTATACGGATATATTTTCAACTCTCCGACAATCATGAAAAAGTAATTTATTTAATTCAATTGTGAAGTCCAAAGATAAAAAAGACATGTTATGGACAATTGTCAATGGCTCCCAGTTCGTTGTCGACCATAATTTTCGGAAAAACTGTGTCGATTTTCGTGGAACAGGTCTTTTTATGTTTCTGTGTCTCCAAAGATTATAGATGCCCTGTACTCCTTTATTTGCAACCGAAATTGTAGAATTGCAAAGTGTGCAATTCACTATCCAATCTTCATTTCCCCATTTCATAACTGAAAACTTCTTTTTTAGCTCCTCGTTAAAAGTGCACTTGCGTTTTGGCATTCTAAAATTAGAAGATTAATCAAAACTTACTTCTATTTTTGGAAAACAAACTTTATGAAAAACACGGCGCGAGGCGGCGGGCTTTAAAAATAATAGTCAAGTCAAGCCACTTCGAAAAATAGCAACAATCAGGGATAGTAAAACTAATTTTGTACAAAGAGGAATTTTAAAATTGTACTTTTTCAAAAATAATGTTACGAGTACCACAACCTTTTTTTATAAATTTTGTGTGATTCAAAGTTTAAATGCAAGAAAAAACTTCAAGGTAGGCGTAAAAGCTGGATAACCCCGGACATTTGCTGAAACAGAAATAGGACTGCCCCAGATCCCAAAAAAAGATGATCAAATCCAAATCATAACTGTACCTATGTTCTGTAACTCCCGCGTCGATAAACTTTTCGATTGAAATGTGTGAAATGAAAAAAATGCCATAAAATTATACAAACAGCTGTTTTTCTCACTAAACTGTGTCTGGAATTTTTTTTGGCGATTAATATCCATCTGTAAAATTTTTGCGAGAAAAGCTGCCGTTTTCAACTGTCAAATATACTCGCAAGCAAAAGCGCGGTGAGATAAAATTGTAAAAATACAAAACATATTCAAAATGGAAAATGTAATGAATAATAATACGGAAAAACCAATAACTTTTTTATTTAATTTTTAAACGCTTTGATTCAGTCAAAGCCTGCATTTTTCCATCTATCATTGCCAGCACCAATTAGTAGCTGACTTCAACTGTCTGCCCGTCAATCTCTTTTTCATCGTTTCGCCTTGGAATACTTTTAAGAATTAGTATTGTGCTGGACTAGCGACAAAAACTTTTTCAATGATATCCACTTTTGTAATTTGGATGTAATAAGTTCACCTTCTAACCCGTTTGAAAAGAGCTTTTAAAATCTATCTGTGCTCCATTTAACGTCTTTCTAAAGTACTCATCAGCCAATTTCTTATAGCCGAAATTCTTCATAGTTTTTTTAATAAATGTTTTAATTTTCGACTGTGTAAATTTTGCTTTGCAGGAAAAAATGTGTCTCGATCGATTTGGGTCAAACTGTTATTCTACAAGCAGACAAAAAAAGCAGACTCTTAAAATCTTATTTAAATTACCATTAATAATTGTTTCCATTATTAGCTATCCTTATTTCTGCGAATGTTTTTTTTTTCAATACTTTAGGCACACAAAAACTCTACAGGTATTTCCCATAATGAAATGGTCATACAACTTATGCACTTTGTGCAGGTAAAGAATGGATAACATTTATTTATAAGTCAATACAAAGTTTAGTTTGGTTAATAATGCGATTCGCCAGAAAAATTTTTATCGAAAGTCATTAAGCAACGTATGTGCAATATGCAATATTTTAGTGTCATGGAAAAAATATTAAACAAAAAAATGAGAACACAACGCAATGTTGTAAGAACTTAAGGCCCCGTTAGCCGAGCGTTGTTGTGCCCGTACCGTACCGTACTGTTAGCACGTTGGTCCACTTATAGAACATTTAAAAACGTACGTTTGTATTTAGCTCCACAGCTGATCGAGAGAGTTCTGCCCTTTTATATTATAATGCAATGCCGTTTTGTTAGGTGGCGACTACAAATTAATTTGTTAAATTTTGCATTTCAAATGCGATAAAGTAACGAAAACAAAGAAATAAAATTGAAATACTAATTTCATGAAATAGACGTTTGTTTATTATGGTGTCTATTTATATTAATTACCAAATTAGTTCAATATAAGGTTCAAAGATTTTTTGTACACGGTACCGGCTTAGCGTTGAAATATAAATACTATTGGCGCAGGTTTATCATTTTATTGGAGTATTTTTCTGTGCATTCTTATGTTGTGAATATTAAATTTGTGGTGCAGATTTTAAATTAACACTGAAAAATTCCTGCCAAGAAAAACTTCATTGCAAATTCTGTGCTGTCCACAATTTTAGTATAAGCCAAATTAATCAATTAAGCAAATTTAAATTATTTCTTTTGCAGCATTTTTATTTCTTTTCATTTGTTTACATTAAACAGCTGTTCATTATCCAATTATTCATCATGCCGTTTCTAAGACGTAACTGTTGAGCTCAACAGTTGAAAACAGTTTCACAACAGTTGAGCTCAACAGCTACGTCTTATGAACGCGACCATTGTTTGCTTTATTGCCAGGAAAAAGGAACAGCTGTTTACAACACAGTGATGGGTATTAAAAATTTTCAATTGGTGACTTGTGCAGAAAAACTACCTAAGATATTTAAATGATATCAGAACTTTATTTTATGTATGTATGTATATAAAAATTATTTATTATTTCACATTTATATTATAAAATTATAATATAAAATATAAGCAACATTTTAGTGTTTATATGTGCATACAAAAAAATTGATACCATTTAAATTATTTTATATGTATATACGTTCATATCACATTTATATAATATATATGTGTTTGTTTATTATATTCATCTGAACATGTATATCGTCTTATCAAATGCAAAAGGGCGTATCTACATTATAACAAAATTTTCACTAGAGATAAAAAACTTAATAAAAAGCAAACTATTGTGATAACAAATATTGTCTTTTTCAGCATAGTATCATTAATTCCGATTTTATTAATGATATTACCTAGAAAAAATTGTTTTTGTGATCACAATAGGTTGCTTTTTATTAAGCTTTTTGTCTCTCCTGAAAAATTAAAAAAGAAATAGTTAGGCCGTTTTGCATTTTATATGACGATATACATATATATACAAATATACATTATTTTAAGTTGTTTTGTCAAAAGTACACAAATATTATTATCAAAAAGTACCAAAAAATAAGAGCGAAAATACCCCCTTACCTTGTACCAACGAAACAGCCCATCACTGGCTTACAAATGTCACGTAACAACGTTAGCAATTTCTATTTTATACGGGTTGGTACGTTGCAACTACGGTACATTTAAATTCGGTAAGCTTTTGTATTGCTTTTCCCATAACATAGATGAACATGATGTATCAACAGTACGGTACGGGTGCGCTCCGCTAATTCTGCCTTTATGTATGGCAATTGCCTTTCAGCATGTACATATGTTGTGTTCCGATTTGTAAAAGTAAAGAGCGTACTGATCATTCAGCAAATTATATTGATTGCCCTTATCGATCACTATATTTAGAGACAAGAGCTAGAGCAACAAGAAAAAATCTATGCAATAACAATAACAACAAACATACTTCACCACTGTACTTAAAGGCTGTGATTCACTATCCTACATAATATTTTAAGTTTTTCTTTATTCGCTAACATTTTATACTCACTTTTTCTATTTTTAAAACAACGAAAGCAAAGTATTTTTTTACAATAATGGATTTCATGTAAGGACAAAAAACAACAAAGAGTTGTTTGTGCATCATTTATGTTTAATAGTGGGCACCTAAAACGCTATTTCAAAGCGATTTTTTAAAGTCGGCCAGCCTTATGAAAAATTTTCCTGTGAATGAATCATGCGATCGTGTAGGATAGTGAATCAGGGACCTTAAGCAATGATCTGCCTTCATACCAGCGTTGCCACTCTCTGTATTATAGTACGAAAACTGTACTATTATTTTTGTAACATGAAATTTTTATATCAGTTTTGTACTATTGTACTACCAAAGTATATTTAGAATTCCTTAAGCCGATATTATAAAACAAAAAGATTTATTTTTGATTAATCACACAAATGAACTTTTTTTGTATAACAAAATTAAATGTATATTGATGTCGCTGCACACTATTCATTTTGTTCGGAATCAGAGCAAAAAAAATGTATACCGATTTCAGAAATTTTTACATTGAAGTTATAACCCAAATTAAAAATAGATAAAATTTTGATGATCTTTATAGTTTTGTAGATATAGTAGATCCAAAATTTGCACAATCATTTGAAATAAAATCGTTATCAAATTTTAAAACCAGATTTCCTTTCGTTGAAATAGTTTACGAAAAATTAGGCAATGAGTGGCACGAACATGCTCTTTTGGACCACAAAGAGCTAAATCTTTCTTAGATGGCGAAATTTATTGGACAAACGCTTTTGAAATAAAGAATTGTACTGGTGAAACTCTCTTCCCAAATTTAAAAACTTTTATAAAATTTCTTCTAATATTACCATTTTCTAATTCTCCCGTAGAAAGGGTTTTTAGTAAGCTAAACAATATTAAAACGGGGTATTAAGAAAATGGGGATGAAATTTTGAACCTACTGGAAAAAATAATTCTTACTTTTTATTTTAGAGCAAAAATTTATTGATACTTTGACGTTACAAAACTGTGACCACTGAAATAAATATGTATGTATATATTTAAAATAGATATCCATATGTACTTTGATAGTATACATATATAGTATTTATATATGTTTACAATATATAATGATCTACTTATGAGTTTTAAATAAAAACAATATGTTTTGATGAAAACAAAAATTCTTTTGTCGAAATTTGTTTGTACTATTTCTTTTGGTTTTATACTATTTTTGCCAAACTTTTGTGCAATTTTGACTTTCTCTGATGGTAACGCAGCTTCATACACACAGAAAAACATTAACAACACCTTCAGCATAGATGAAGTTTTTAATATTTTTTCCACAGCAGTAAATGATCTCCGAAATTTTACTTCGGAAATACCACAAATACAAATTGTAAAGCGAATGGCATTTTTACTTTATCAAATTTACTAAAATTTTAATCATTAATCGAAAGACAAAATATTCATATTACCTCTCATTTAGACTCATTTAAACGAATATCATATTAAATATTTTAAAAATTTTCGTTATTAATCGTAAAAATAAACAAGGCTCAAGAGGAGGAGGCGTTGCACTGATTGTACACAGGTCTGTCTAACATAAAGTACTTCATTAAATAAAGATTTTATTATTCTAGGCGATTTAAACGCAAGATATTCCTCTTGGCAATATGCTACAAGCAACACCGCTGGGAATGTTTTCTTTCGTCTTGAACAGTCAAATAACTTTTTCATTTATTACTCTAATAGTCCGACTTTTTATCTGTCTCAAAGAAACATAAATTCGTCAACTATTCACCTAGTTATATATCAATGTAGATGTAATGGATTACGAAATTCCGTCCGATCACAGGCCTATTCTCTGTAAGATTGGAAATTCAAGGCTGGATGAAACAAACTCGAGGCATTACAACTAGAAACTAACAGATTGAACTGCGTTTAGAAATATTATTAACAGTAAAATCAACCCAATCTATAATTCAAGAACGTCAATTGACTTGGAGATAAACAAATTTTTAAAAATAGTACTTACTTAAGGTTTGAAATGACTGCACTCCACGATTAGAATCTAGAAGCGCGACAATATTACCGTTAAATATTATAAGCCTAATAAAATGCAGAAAGACATTTAAAAGAAAAAATCAAAGGTCATCGAACCACATAAATATCAATTTTTATGAGCAATGTATCATACTGTTGACTAATATGACAAACAAAGATATCAACTCGTATCGTAATGATAAATGAAAAAAATTATTATCAAAACTTAAGCCAGGTGACAAATCATTCTGGAAACTTAGCCGAAACTTACGAGGTCAAAAAAGAAAAAAATATTTTTATCTTTAAAGTCAAATATCTTCTAAGCTATGAGAGATACAAAAACGAGTATTAGGACATTGTTTCCTTAAAATTAAAAAAAACGCAAGACTTTTTCATTTTTAAGATCGGATAACATTTAAGAACGTTAATAGCCTCCGAATATATATTTTCTTTTTACTTTACTTTTGTTACTTTGGCCCGTTTTAGTTCCGTTCGTACTTAAGTTCAGAAGCTACGAAGGCTTGGCTTATAAGGCCTTACACATCCTCTAACGAGGTTTTATGTTTCAGCCATATGCAATTATCATCTTCAAGGTTTCAGACTTTTTACCATAAAGTTCCACGTAGTATTTTATATTACTTATGTAGCTTCTCAACATAAAATTGACCCATAAAAACAGACCGTTAATAGTTTTTGGCGAAACAGCCTAATTTGTTGTTAATAGGCTCAAAAACAATCATTGCAAAGTTATAAATTTTTCTCCGTCATATTAATTATACCACATATGAACAAAATTTGCTTAAAAAAATGGCTTGGATATTTCGGGATACCCGATACACACATATCACAGAGCAAAACACAGTTTCTATTTATATACGAGTAATTAAAAGGCAAACACAGCCGATTTTAACGAAACTTATATAATTTTCAAGATTTTTATTCACAAATTTGCAAATCTATATTTTGCTAAAATCGCTTCAGTATTTTGGGAGCTATAAGCGTTTAAAGTTGCTTCTAATACATGCACTCTTAATGCACATGCATGTATCAGCTTCAAGTTATAACGACACGTTTTGCGATGGATGCTGGGATAGCTCAGCGAAGTCCAGGATCGTTTATTTATAATACGGTTCTTTATTCGTTCAAACTTAACGCTACACTTAATTCTACGTTTAGGGAATTAGAATAGTGGTAACGTGGAAGAAAACAAGGTAACCAGCAGGAACGTGAGTTCCTGTGTGCCACTAAGATTAACCGACGAGCGAGATTAAATTCGTCATAAATCGCAATAACTCACCGTAAGGGCAGCTACAACCTAATAAATGATCGCAGTGACGCCTCACCATACAGAGGTGACAGAACGGGAGAACTATATATACTATATTCGCTATTTGCTACTCACTCTGTACGCACAATTAACGAAAAAGAAATGAAAAATTTATTTGCATTCTCTTTGATATTATTTTTCGCGTACATTTGAAAAGCATGTAATATTTTGTATTAAATAAGATAAAATACCAACACATAATCGCACTATGCATGTATCAATAACTTCTTACTTCAGTAAAAATTAAAAAATATCAACTTTCTTGAATATATAAGCATTTTTCGTGTACAAATTTTGTATTATTTTTTTGTTTACATCCCTTTATTCGTAGAATTTTGTACTTTATAGTTGTCTCTTTCTTCACCCACCAGCGATTTAGCTGATTTGGACCATTTGCAAATGTCATTTTTTACATGTCATGTCTGTGCCACTTTGAACAGGTTGCCAGGGAAATTATAAATTCCCCATAAACAACTGCAATTGAGCTCGCCACCGTCGCTATTCAACCCGACGGCAAGATAAATCGCTTACGGGAATTTTAAATTCCTCCTCAAACTCGATAACATAGCATACGGGCAGTAACAGTTTAACTATATATGGCCGCAATTGCAAGTAAATTCCACAAGGGAAATTGCTTAGGGAGTTTTAAAGTACACGTCAAGCGACCTGCCAAGCAAGCAATCCCTACACCCAAAAATAAATTAAATTATTTGTGGAAATTTTAAATTCAGCAACAAACTCAATTTCTTACCGTTAGGCCAGCCGCACAGTATTAACCATCTTCAGCCAAATGCGTGAAGATCAACCAGGTAATAGCGGTTCTACAACAATACAAAATTTTGTATATGTATGCCTTTTTTATAAGGAACAAACATAAAACGCGAAGCAATTTTGGCTTGTCTGCAGAAAAACTCAGGGTCAAGGCAGGAATCGAACCTGCGACGCCCAGACTAATAGTCTAGTATGCTACCCACTATTCTACGGGGGCTCCCCTTACCCTCCCCTGACTACCTGTCAAAACATATATTAAATCGGATGGCACTGTCAGCACAGATGCATCTTTTAGAAAATGTCAAACATCATATAGAACTAAACTTGGAAGTTTGAAACCAGCAAATTTAATTTTACAAAATTGACATCTTCAGGCTAGTCAGCTGTGCCATTGCTACTACCTTGTTGATTTGCCTTGTTTTATACCTATCGAACTCTCATTTGGGGGAGCCCCGTAGACTACTAGATAGCGTACTAGACTAGTAGTCGAGGGGTCGCAGGTTCGATTCCTGCCTAGACCCTGGGTGTTTCTGCAGACAAGCCAAAATGGCTTCGCGGTTTGTGTTTGTTCTTTAAAAAAAAAAAAAATTCACACACATGCGATCATTAAATGCACCAACACATATGCGGGCTGTATTTCATTAGCATTGGTACTGTTAATTTAGCAGCTGTGCTATTTGAATACTGTATATCATTTGAATAATAAGTGTGTTCGAGTACCCAAAAGTTTTTACAAATTTTTACTGAATTTTATTGCATTTTACGAAATTGCGTTCGTTTACTCCATTTACAGTAAATGAGAATACAAACTGAGAGCGTAAGTGACAGTTCTTGGCTGAGAATTTACTCATTTTTACTGCAGAAATTTCTTGTAGTAAAATTTATTAAAACCAAAAAAAACATATGATTCAAAAGGTAAACAAACAAAAGTAGGAAATTAAAAAGTATACAATTTGTGAAAAAATTATTGAAAAAAGAAAAACTCAGACAAAATAATAAAAATTAAATTAAAAAAATTATTTTTAAACTATTTCTTCGTTGAACATGTATGCATATGCCTTTTTTTAAAAGGCAAGGAATGTTGTAGAAACCATTTATGGCCATTTTCGTTGTTATTTTGATATTTCGTTGGAGCTGCGAAAATGCTAAGTATATGGTTACTTAGTACTGCACTTGCTTTTAAGGTAGTCAATAGCAAAACCAAATAATCACATACCTTTGAATAAATTTAATCAAATAAAATAAAAATAAACACATGGAAACGATTATAGAAAATAATTTGTTTATATTTTCTTAAAATATTCGTGTTATAATTAAAATATTGCATCGAGTACCAACAAGAAAAAGAGTTGAGTAGTCCAAAATGTAAATATATTTCAGCCCTACATTGATTTCCATGCAGCTGTTTGCGTAATCTTACGAATTTTTACAGTTTTTCCGTTCGCGTACTTTTTTGTGCTACAGCTTTTTTTAGAGTAAAATCGTCAGTTTACTCTGTAATTACTCATTTACTGCATTTTACTGCAAAAGTACTCGAACACACCTAATATTAACTAAAAGTCATTTATTAACGACCATCCTGGAGAAACACTTTACAACAAAAGTACATTTAATATACTAATACATAAACGGTCATTATGAGTATTATTGTAATGACTACTAATATACTATATAAAAAATAAGGAAAATTCGATTCATACAAATATTATTGCTAGTGTTGCTAAAAACAGGACACGACTTTTAGCTTTACAAAGCAGGCATGCGAGTTTGTCTAATTTGCTTTTAGAAAGAAATGAGACAGAGCATTTTCTATAAATACTTTCTAAGCAAAAGGGGGCTAATCACCCCTATCGTGAATAACAAGTGGAATTCTCGTTTCCATGAAATTTTTACTCCCCTCGAAGGGAAAATTGCTATCGTGAATCTCCCGTGAACGCTATAAGGTCTCATTGAATGTATAAAAGGGAATAAGCTTTGTAAAGCTTACAAATTGAACAAATTCAAGTTTAGTAATAAAAAAATACACATTTCTGGTTATAAAATAAATGATTTAAAATGTAAATAAAGATGTTGTTACATACCAAAAAGATGCATACTCAGTCAAAAAAGGTTTTTTTTTGTTTGGAATTAATATTAAGTGAAATTTAGTGAAAAAACCAAGCAAAAAGTGAAAAAATCTCACTGAAAAATATTATTCACTATAAGGGGAATTTATTTTCTCACGTGAACATTTTTCGCGGGAATTATTCACGATTGGAACATCAGGGAAAAGCGAAATATTTCGAGAGGGTGAATAAATTTTAAGTTGTTTATTTAGAATGTTTTTTGTTTTCGTATTTTATTATATACCTACATATATTTATTTATATAAATGCTTAATATTTAATTACTAGAACATCGTCGATTGCGTCGGCCATTAGAAAGTAGATTCAAATTTAACGGACATAAAAATACAGCTATGATTAAGAACAAATTTGGGAGCACTAAAATTCAAAATAACAAAAATAGAACATTCAGGAAAGCGCTAGAAACAGCAATGATAATCTACAAGATTGTTCGAGAGATCTATACGACAGGCATTGTTCGCAACTGTGGGCGACGTTGCGGTTTGGCCGTTTTGGTTGATATGGCTTTGAATTGTTTGGTTGATTCACTATCCACATTACAAATTTGCTACTGTCATCTACATGTCGTCTGTAACTCAAATACATTCTCATACTACATAAGACAACAATAACGCAGCTGAATAACAATAAGGGTTTACAAAAGCAAACTTAATGTCATGGTGAAGATTTTTCTACTACGTTCGAGAACCGTAGCAGTCAACTGGTATAAAAGCCAATACTGCCAGGCACCGAGAAGTCATTCTTGTCTAAGCTACGGCACGGTGAGCTTCGTGCATAGATCAGTAGTAAAACCGCTTTTGATAAGCAAGTTACTTTGTGTATTTTATTAAACAGTGGTATCAAAGGAAATAAAACATCATTAAGTTCAAAATCGATTTCCGTTGTGTTTTTATTTTATTTTTGACTAATTAAAAGAACTCAAACAAGTAAACGTTATCGAAAAGGTCGAAACGTAACAATACAATACTCAACACAACAAGGAGACATGACATGGCAGTGCACAAAACTTTTCAGAAGTACACTTTTAAGCAACATGTATTGTGTTGCTCTTTAATATGTATGTAAACTTACGCAACTCACCTAAATAATTTTTGATGTAGAACATAAGCACTCACATGACCTGCATCTAAATAACGAACTTCTACACCAGGCCATATTTCTTCTAAGGCTGAACATCCTTCTCTTGGTACATATGCATCATCTTTAGCACAAACAGCAATAATTAGAGAACTTTCTTTTGGAACAGAAAAGTTTTTAAGATGCGTGCATTCGTCCATCATTCCTCTCATAAATTGTAAAGCTTCGCGTTCCCACCAATTAATTTTCATTGTATTTATTTTATTATCGCTACTTGAATTTGGAAGTATAAAATTCATTAACCTAGTTAAAGATCGGCTATTATAAGTATATTCCTCGAAATCATTATAAGCCATAGATGATTTGTATGATTTTGTATTCTTTATGTCTTTTTGCAACTCAATCAGTGACTGGTTAAAATTACGAATAAATGTTTGGCCGGCCATGAATGCATCATCAATGACTGTAACCATTTTTGATAACCGTTCACTGTACTTCCCATCCGAATAATATTGAGTTTCAAGCATATCCCAATTAATTGATTGACTCATTACTCCCTAAAAAATAAAAATAATAAATAATTTTTACTAATGACAAATACATATTAAGTACATGTACTTACTACATGTACATACTGGTGATATAACGAATATAAATTTTTGAAGTATTCGAGAACACGAACGTTTGTGCCAATATACGCGGATGCAAATATTCAATTTGAGATATAGCGCTTCTTGAGTATGGCGGAAGGCAAATTCATAACAGGTACACTCGCTCAATTCGCTTTGAAAAATACCTGCTTTCTTTGTCAAAATCAAAGTCAAACACTATATATAAATCAAACATAAACAAATTTTGACAAACAAAACAGATCAAAATGCAAGGAGCAAAAACTAATCAGCTGAGCTGTCAAGACCACATGCTATGAATTCGGCTTGAGTATGGCTCGATTTTGATGACTTCAAAATAATATAATTGGAAAAATGCTCGCTTCGCACCAATAACAATAAACTGAAGAAATTATCACATTACAGTCGGAGTTTATATTCCGACAACATTAAATTGTTGTCTTCCATAATCGATAGCAAGTTTGATTGCTTTTTAGGAACTGCATTTGCACCTATCAACAGAACATATCGAATTTTTCGATATTTACACGCATATATATGTACATATGTACATATTAGTGGTCTGAAACTATCGATAGTCAGCACTATCGATAGTATGCGATAGTTCCTTAGAAACCATCGATAACTATCGATAGTTTTCGATAGTCTTTTAAACTTACAATATTTCTTATAAAATACAAAACATTGCTTACAAAACCAGTAAGAGGCTTTTAATAAACAAAACTTCATAGTATAGACTACGTATACTCCCAACTGAAACGTCATAACCTTAATCTGTTTCTAAAAACCAAAGCTTAGCACACAAAATTGTATATTTTTTTGTTTTGATGGTTATCATTTTTATACTGGCAGACCTAAAGATGGGAGTCTACATTATGGGAATCTACGTAATATATGTATGCTTCACACATTTATAAAAATTACAAAACTGGGTTAATTCATAATTCAATAGAGATATATTTACATATGTACATACATATCGCTTATTTAAGCATGGTACTCTGTTCATCATTTCGTGCGAACTACTGTCAAAAGTTCATATAAAAACATTCGTGCGCAATAATTGTAAAATAATATGGCCGAAGTTCATCTTGTGAAAACATACGAAATGTTTCTGGCAGCATTATTTTTTCAACCACAACATATTTCTGGCAATATATTTTCCAACTGCGAAATAATATAAGCATCACTTATTTCGTACGAAATTGTTAACATAAAGGTGATCAGATTTTACTTAGCATTAAATTTGTTGCGCACAAATAACTAAAATAATGGAAAATAGTGTAAAAATAACATAAAATGAAGGTATGGGGGTTTTGCAGAATGTGTGTCTTCAAAGAGCTCCTCCGCAGCAGCTGCAATTAACATTAATTGATACGTTGCAACACAAGCTCTTAAATTATTTTGTTCTCCATTTGTTTTCACACATGGTTTTTGTTTACATAAGAAAAACAATGTTGCTTACTTCAAGGCAATAAAAACGATAAATTTCTTCTAAATCGTAGTGTTGTCACCACTGGCTAATTGTCAAAATTTTCAAACGAAATAATCAATGTTGATCAATATTTTTCGCAAATATGAGCAGAGTACTAAGCTTTACTCATACAACGTCATAACTCAAAAAACTCGTTCATCAGAAAACGAGTTTAAAGTTTTTAATTTACACATGCCTCAATGGAAAAACATAAAAATATTCTCTTCTCAAGAGGTGAGAAAACAAGAAATTTGTATGAAATTTTTACATAATATAAAGAAGTATAATTCTGCATTCTTAACTCAAAAATAACGTTTTTTGAATGATGACGTTTAATGACGTTCTGTTCAATTTTTTGGCATTGCATTGTTGTATTTTGTTATAGAGATGCATGTACCTTATATTATGGTACCATTGTACTATCTTTTATTAAAAAGTGCAAAAGTGTTACTGTCAAACGCGCATGAAAAGTGATAGTAAACGAAAATACAATCATACAATCGCTAATATTCAAAACTATCGATGGTGATACGATAGTCAAAAACCATCGATAGTATCGATGGTGTCATCGATAGTTTCGGACCACTAGTACATATGTATGCATGTATTTAAAAACTTTATTTTTCGCGCTTTTTGTGTGCACCTTTAATTAGCAATTGAAAGTGTTGTACATTGTACAATGTACATACATAGAATATTTTCACAAATATTTATAAGCAATTCAATTATGGGTTCTTTCAGGTGTTTTGTAGTTGATGATGTTTATCCAAAAGTTTCTTACTGAACTTTATTTTCTTTCAAATGCTTTCGTTTACATAAAACACAGTTTTTCAATTCACAACCTATCGTGGGAGTTATAAGTTGTATCAATATTGTTGATAATTTTCATATAAACATGCTTCTAAGCAAATATTATATTTCAGGCCCATATACATATATTACACGAAACCATTTGCATTGTTTTTAACCCGTCCCTCCTCTTAACTTTACTTCATTTAATCATAAAATGATGAAACTTAAAATATAGGGAGACTACATATATGGTTAACTTTAAAGGTAATGTTTGAAAGTTTTGCTATAAAAGCTTCTCCAGATATGAAGGTATAAAAATTTCAAATTGTTGTACTTATTCACTGACTTAATCATCAACATTATGAAGCACTATATCTAGACAGTTATAGTATTGAGTACTTTTACTGATGCTTGAGATCTGAATTTTGGTACACAGGTAGCTCTGATTGTATGGGATATTTCCAGTATAGCTAAAATCTGCTATAGTCAATCCGCAATCAGGTCCCATATAGGTGTATATTCAACATCCAACCTAGTTCGGGAATGTCGCACGATCCTTAATGAGGTAGCGCGTAATTCAATGGTCACCCTTAACACTAGATTGAAATAAGAAAAATAAACTTTAACTTATCAAATTATATAGTTGATACTGAAGTACCGAAAATATTTTACGAAATAAAATCAACTATACTGTCATGCCGGCTTTTTTTTAAAGACTACAGCCATACATTAAAATCATCTCGGTGGGTAATTAAAACCGAGCTAAAATTGTACTTTTGAAAAAAAAATTTATTGAGCAGCTTAGGACAGGAATTTTATTTAAAGTCTATTACAGCATTGTTGAAAGATTACAGAAACGTTCATGGATATGGTAAAACGAAAAGAGATACAAAGATTTCGCCTGACAAAGTTAGTTTGTTTGTTAACAACAGTTAAAAAACTCAATTAGTTTAACACTTAATAAATAAAAATAGATACTTACATAAAGCTAGTTAAACACTTTTAATTGAGTACAAATTCATGTTGAAGATTAATTCCAAAAATATAATATAAGCCTGTTAACCGTTTTAAGCGGATGCTTGAATTTTTTTGCAAAATATTAATTTTAAAAAGATAGATTAACAATTTAGTTTATTAAAGTTCTTAAGAAAATCTTTTTTAACCTTAATAAGCGTATACTAACAATTTTTATTACTATGTATATCACTAAGTATTGAATACTGACCATTTCTTATATGCATATGTAAAGGATATACTATAGAGTTATATCGAATATGTATTCTTCCATTTATAAAAAATTTGATTATAACTAACGTATATAGGGTACGAAAAGCTAGTAGATTTATATAAAACATATTATACCATCCGATATAAACGAAACATCAATGGCGTCATTGGACGTATTACAGAGATCACATGGGTCTGCTTCCATGGAGCGCAAATGCATGTCATTCACATATCATCCGGCGAATTTGACTTTATTAAATCAATGGATGAACGACCATGCGACAATGACATATTAAATGAAATAAACAGACTCATAATACTTTTGTCCAGTGAAAACTTAAAAAATAAATAAATTGTTAGTACTGCACTAGATTTATATAATTAAATTTATTGGGGCATTTAAAACAAAGCATTTTCCAATGTTACGGGTGCCTTCGTTATTAATAATTAATATTTATACGTGATTGTTGAACTGTTTAAGGTTTATATTGAAATTAATTTTTAGCTTGAGTAATAAACTCCATGTTTACATTGTCAGAGGTAGTTGAATACTAAGAAAGTCCACTACAAGACAAAAATAAAGTAAACATAAATGGAAAAATGCTTGATCTCAGAGCCAATGATTCTGGAAAAATCGGGAGAGCATGGAATATTTGGAATAAATAATTTCCAGAGATGGAATTTCGTACTAACCGAATTTGATTTAACTTGTAAGAAATGAATAAGTTGCACTTTTCGTATTCTAATTCGTTAAATAATACGGTTAAATAATTGATATTCCTAGTCACTAGTATCCACCGCCAAAAGTGGTAAAATCTAACAAAAGAACGCTGATGAGATGGTGTAGCGACCTCGAAATCAGTACTGATCCGTTCTGCTAGTCTGATGAATAAATTGTTTCAAATAAAATAATAAATTTATCCAAAAAATAATTTCTTAAATTAAGAAGATATGGGTAAACTCAGATTTGAACTCAAGCCATAAAAGTTTCATTTCAATATATACTTTAAAACAGTTCAACAGTTGCGTATAAATATTCACCCTTATTCCAGTTGTCATCATGGATACAAAACGATATTGTTTTGCCTTGTTTACTTCAAATTGTTATTCCAGTTGGCGTTATCGGATATTATCGATGACTGTCAACATAGAATTTGTATTCTACAAGAAAATTTGAAACGACTTTGAATTTGTCATCGCCATTTTTCATAACGACTTGACTTTATTTGAAATATGCATACATAAATTGAAAAATGGAAAAAAATGAAAAATTTAAAATAAATTAATTAAAAATTAGTGGAAGATTTGGAGAAGAATCCCTTTCTTGAAGTGGGATTTTGCAGAGGCACTCTTCCAAGTAATTTTAGAACAATGCGAAGTAGATGCAAAAGGTAAGAAAATAATGAGCGAAAATAGTGGAACATAAAAATAGAATTTCTTAATAGGTTTGGCAAGAATTGAACTTAAAAGTACTCTAAAGTAACTTTTAAATATGTCGAATTTCTGTCTCAGAAGCTTTCGTTCTATTATGAGATTTTGTTTACTTGTATTTTCATCATCACTCGAGTCTGAATTTATATCACAAATAAAAACATTTCAACTTTTAATAAAATTTTTGTTCAAAATTAACTAAAAAAAACACACAGCTGTTTCAAATATTTAGAGATGTGTGTTTGATATGTTGACATAAACGATAAATCGTCAACGTCGTCGTCATCCTGTAATAGAATGCAAAAATGTTATTGAATTGATGACGACGTTGAAACAAAATGATATTGACAATAAAATGACGGCGACGTTGACGGCGACGTTGACGACGACAATTGGAATAAGGGTGATTAATTTTTTTATTCTTTTTATAAAAGAGCGTCCCTCTTACGTACACCTTTTGACTACGGGTTAAAACTTACGGTTGTAAAAACGGCTGCAGCTGTAGACCAAGATAGACAGGGCACCAATACCAGCGGCTTAGGCCAATTAGTAGCAGCTAAAGATGCCATCTAAAAAAATCAAACATATTATTTATACAATTTACTTTCACATAAAATTTTACAACTCGTTACGAAATATACTAATCTCGCGATTTAACAAAGTCGAAACTAGTAAAACAGAAACAAAAAATAGTTCAGAGATAGTTATAGATCCTATTCACAAATCATAACTAGTGCAGCAACTGCTTTTAGCTAATGTAAGAAATACAACCATGCATATTGGCGTGTAGAGATAACAAAATGCCGATATTTTGAACGATACTTGCTGTAATTAATTAAAACGCTTATGAAGCTATTAAAAACAGCTTTTATTCCTAAAAAAACATTCATACAAATCCTAAAAAATAATTCTTTGTTCATAGTTTGCATATAAGTATGTAAATCAATTAAAATAAGAGGCTGTAAAAGTAAAGTTATTCAATAGAATGTTTTTGTTGGTTTGTTGGTTTATTAAGTCAAATTTTCCAAGAAAATCTTCGATTCTCCTGATTTTTTTTCAACACAAAAGGTCTTATCGAACTGCGAGCCTTTTCAGACAGAGAAGTTTACTTTGCAAGAGTGATAAGAAGAGAGATCAAAAGAGAATGGATGGAGTACTGAATTTTGTTGGCTACAACTATGTATTTGTTGTTGTATTTGGATAATACTTGTAAAAATGCCCTTGTTCGTTGCACGTATAAAGTGAACCGATTATCGTTTGGTGTTAAAACAGCGCCCTCTAAACTCAACCATATAATGAATAAAATTTTACAAGGTAGTCCTAAAGCGGAAGAATACTTCGACGATATTATCGTCCATGGATCAACAATAATCGAATGTAAGCAAAACTTATTGCAATGCTTGAAAAAAGTACAACATGATTTACATTTGAATAAAAATAAATGCCAATATTTTAAAGAAGAAATTGAATTTTTGGGCCCAACATTACACACAACAAAATTTTAAAATTAAATTGTAAAATTACGGGCCTGCCATGCTGCTTAAACCAAAATCTGTTGATGACGTAAAGCGATTCTCAGGAATGGTGACGTATTAGTCGCGTCTCATGCCGAAAACCTTATAAAGAACACATCAAAATTAAAGTGGACATCTCAGTGTGACAAAGCTTTTGCAGAAGTCATAGCTTAAATAACTAGTGATCATGTCTAGTTTCCCTTTTACAGCGATACGCTGCTTTTTTTAATCAGAATTAATTCACAATTCGTTTATAAAAAAGGCATGGATATCGTCAATGCCGACTGTTTTCTCCAGCTCCAATCAACTCAGCACATTCAAGAGGCAAAGCCATTAATGAGAAAGTAAACTAACTTTGTGAATCCACTATACAACTAATCATAAAATCTATATTAAATTTCAAAACACTTCAAGCCGAGATGAAGAAAGACAAAAAACTTTCAATGCTCTCACGAAATCTTCAAAATAATCGCGTACGTGACAATGTTTACCATCAACAATGGTTATTATATTACAAGGAGTAGTAATACCGCAAACAATAGGCAGTAATAAATGAACCACACGAAACACATTTGGGAGTCACAAAAATCAAGCAATTATCACGCAAGTATATGTTTTGGAAATTTATTGATCAACATATTGAACATACGTAACTGTTTGCAATATAATAATATAAAATTAAGTCCCGCAAAATCCAAGCTTTATTCTTGAAAGGAACCAGAAAGTAATTGGCAGCGTATACACATCGATTATGCGAGTGTTTTGCAGAACCACTACTCCATTATCGTCATGGAACAGGCGACATACAATTGACCATGCGAAAAGCATTGATTTTCCAGGTTAATACCACAAACACTCAATGACTGTCCTTGTGACTTGTTTATTGTCATTGCGAATGCAAGCCTCATCGGAATCTGCGTGCGTTTAAATTTATAAGGCATGTCAGGCAGAATCATTGGAATGCGTGGTATCAAATCGTTTTCTCCTCTGTACTTTCCCTTAAGAATTGTCTTCTATGACGTTGTACATGAATTTTTTCACGGCCGGCCGGGTGCAATTACAAAGTCATGATTGGTTGATATTTCTCAACATTATGATTATTTATCCGACTTTCAGTTGAGATTGTACGGTGCTAGTTCGGGTAATTCCAGCGAGTTCAAAAACTCGTTTGAATTGTTGATGACATCATCTCTGTTAGTAATGGAATCCACCGATTTCTACGTCATAAGTTCGCTAGCAATTTAACTTTGAATCTTGAAAATCAATTCGTCTACATCAATGTTCACGTTCGCTCAACCAAACATGATTTGTGTAATATTGTGCAATGTTTGGGAACACCTTTAACAGAGAATTTAATGTAGCCAGTCGCAATATAAACGGGGATTTCGCCATTACTAATGTCTAGTAATTGCTTTGAAAATAGTTCTCCAGGTTGGTCGTTCTGCAACTCGACACGCATGTTGGTACTTAGTTTGAATTTCTGACGTGTTTCCATAAAAAGGTAGACTTCAAACATGCATTGAATTCATCGGCGGGCGTTGATCGTGGAATCACTAGCAACGTTCGGCGAAAATTTTTGTATTTCAATGCCTTACAATGTGGGCATACAACGCTCATCGATCCAATAGCAACGGCTTCGTCGGCACTGCAATAATGTCATGTCGTAACAGAATGCGGATCGATAAATACTCCACGCAATATTTGTTTGTCTTCTTAAAATATTGCCACGCGATTAGCTTCTATTGAACGATGATTTCTCTTTCGATGCATATCAGCTTCATTTGCATTTTCTTTTTCTTCTTGTGTACGTGATAACCGTGTTTATGATAACCGATTCCGTTCCATTTCATTTCGCTCTTCACGCTGCTCTGCAGTTCGATTATTTTGAAAATTAATTTGGTTTGTAGTATTGCGAGTTCTGCGACCTAAATTGCTACGTGTTATTGGCGGGATTGTAATGCGACTATACACTTTATTCTTGGGGTATAACCCATAACTTTATTTAAGATGAAACGGTGAAATTTATTTAATTTCATGAAGCGATTGCGATGAACTTTCAACGGATTCACAATTGAGCAAAACTAACCACTTACTAAAAATCACTTTTTCGAGAGCACTTGAATATTTTTCTCATGTTATTACAATGTAACCAAATTTGTCGTAACTATGTATCCACCGTTGCAAAAATCCACTTTTGCGGAAACACTTTAATATTTTTCTGATATTTTCACAATGAAATCACAGTTTAATTGAATTTGTCACTATGTAACCGATAAGGCCTATTTAAATTTAAAAATAAGAAAACAATGGTATCTATAGATCAACACAAAAAATAAGAATCGATAGTGCATGGAAAAATTGTAAATAGCCTGAGGGGCTTATTATGTATTTCGATTCGAAAGAAAACATTTTCGAAACACAGTGTATAAACTATACAAATTCGAATGATTTACGTGTCGAAGCGAAATAGATAATAACCCGACTGAATTAAAAACTTCTTCCCGCATACAAAAAGAAATTGATACCATTTAAATTATTTTATATACATACATGTATATACGTACATATCACATTTATATAATATATGTATTTGTTTATTATATACATCTAAACATGTATATCGTCTTGTCAAATGCAAAAGGGTCTATCTACATTATAACAAAATTTTCACTAGACATAAAAACTTAATAAAAAGCAAATTATTGTGATAACAAATATTGTCTCTATCAGCATAGTATCATTAGTTCCGATTTTATTAATGATACTATCTAGAAAAAATAGTTTTTATGATCACAATAGTTTGCTTTTTATTAAGCTTTTTGTCTCTCCTGAAAAATTAAAAAAAATAGGCCGTTTTGCATTTTATATGACGATATGTATGTACATACATATATATGCAAACATACATTGTTGTTTAAGTTGTTTTGTCAAAAGTACACAAATATTTTTATCAAAAAAGTACTGGCTTACAAATGTCACGTAACAAACGTTAGCAATTTCTAGTTTATATAGATTGGTACGTTGCAACTACGATACATTTAAATTCGGTAAGGTTTTGTATTGCTTTTCCCATAACATAGACGAACAGCTGATACAGTACGGTACGGGTGCGCTCCGCTAATTCTGCCTTGATCCTATGGGAGATACCGCTACCAAAATTTGATTAGAAGGTTCCTCCGGGAACTCCCATCGACCTACACCCTCGTGTAGGAAGCTGGAATCCCAGATTTCCCTCCCGTATTGATTGAGTTTTGATTGGTACTCCACCACTTTATAATATATTCTTCAAATTTGTTATTATGCGATTGCTGGAAAGTACCGTTAACTGACGCCAACCACCAATCGTACGCGAGGGAGTGAGACGCAAAACTTTCGAAGCCAATAAAAGACAGTGACCTGGTTGCCAATTGCCAACGACGCGTGATATTTACTTTACGAATCATTATCATTATTGTATCTTTCGTTTTTTATATTATTTGGTAGCGAGTTAAAAAGTTTAAACCCCTTGTAGAACAAAGATCTCAGCATTTGTGATGACGTAACTCGTTGAATTCGAAAATCTTCGATATTTTTTAGTCCATATGGTTTCTTTCTCCGACATATTTTATTTGCTCACACAGATATTCTACCGCATCTCCTTCCCTCATTTTTTTAAAATAAATTTTAGTGTGTTGAATTCCAGTCGTTGTTTTATATTCCATCATGTTGCTAATATGCCTATAACGATCACATATAAAATTGTTGATCCGAACTCAAAGTGTGGTTTAATTATAGTATTATATACGTACATATGTTTATTGCAGTAGTCGTTGATGTTATTTTTCTTATTCTTCTAACGAACTCGAGTTTTTACCTATTTTTACACGTATAGTCTAGGTGCTCATTAAATTTAAAATTTTTATATGTATATCATAAATCCGAGATATTTTATATGTTCGAGTTTTTCTATTAGTATTGATTTTAAATGTTTCATCGGAAATTATGTCAAATTCTATAATTTTTGTTTTATTCTCATTAAGTTTTAGTTTATTCATTTTTAGCCAATTATTTAATTTATTTTATTCATATCATTATTCAACTTTGCTCGACATTCTTCATCATTCTCTCCTACAGCATATGTATGTAATTTTTGTAATTTCTTTAATTATTATCCCAAATATTATTTAAAAATACATTGAAATTGATCATGGAGGGTTAAACGTAGCTAGTTTTTATGCGCATTTCACTGTTGCTAAAGCATATTATCAGGGAGGGAACCTTACCCAAATATTATCTTAGTATAATATATTTTTTTGTCGCCGTTTGTCGTTTATGTCGTTTATGCCGTTATTAAAAATATGATGGATTTAATCAAATTTAAATAATAGCTTTCATATTTACGGAAATAATTGTGATGATTCAGTTAATGAAATAACTTGCATTATTTAAATTTGCTACACTCGCATTCGCATATGTTAAAAGGTATATTTCAATATATACAAAAGCTATCTAAGATCAAATAGATTGAATTTCCCATTAAAAAAGCTGGGTGGTCCAAATACAAAATATAGCTTTTTAATTATAAGTTATTTTGATGCTGATAATATTTGGCCGATCAATAGTGTCATCGCCCGTCTTAGCGATGGCAATTGGCCGCCTGGGTTTGAAGCCTTTAAGATTTTTCTTGTCGAGTGCCGTTAAAGACCGATGCTATCCGAATAATCAAGAAACGATGCACACCCATTTGGCATGTCATAAGTTTATCATATCAAAATTGTTCATTGCTATTTCCTATAATACCAGACCGATGCCTAGTTACATTGACTAAATATTAAAAGGACATATCGCCGAAAATGTGAAAATTTACTTACGTGTCCTCCCATTGATAAACCAGTTATTCCTAAGGGCCCAAAACCATTTCGTTCACACCAATGTAATAAGACGAGGCATTCGAGAATGAGACAACTCCCCATTACAAATATATCCGAAACATTATGAAGGTTTGAACGTCTGTAATGAGAAAATTTTAATTACTTTAAATGGTTTTCAAATTAATATAATTTTGTTGGCATTGAGTTTAGAGTACAATTAGACTTCATTTTGAGAATGAAAATTTGCTACGGTTTTTGTAGGAAATACTACAGATGCATTGTCCAGCTTTTTAGATAATTGTCTATATATAAACCAAAATGAAATTTATCAAGCTGATTAGACATTCTCAAATAAGCATACAAAACCTTTCAAATTATAAATATACTTCAATATTTTTTATAACTTTAATTATTAAAATTTAATTCAATTCAAATGAATGTCGTTTTCTTTTCTAAAAAAATTTAACAGTTCTTTTACTTCTTATCAAAAAAACTAGCAATTCAAAGTTTTCTTAAAACAAAAATTTTGCCTCATAAGTTATGACACAACAATTACTAATGAACTCACTATTTCAAAAAATCATTATATTGCAAATTTTCAATAAAAAAGGCAAACAATTTTGCACTTTTTTTAGAAAATAAAACACCATAATATTTTACATTTTCAGTAAAATAGTGATTTTCTATGAAAATTAAGTTGAAATTAATTATTGAGGGGTATAGTTAGTTCCCATGCAGATTTCACTGTTGCTAACGCATATTATCAGGAAACCTTTATCCAAATATTTCTTAGAACAACTAGATATATTGTATTAAACATTCATTAAAACAAATAAAAAGTTTAAACAATATCAAAGTTATAACAATAATTATTATAATATTGTTTTTATTTTATGTCCAGTAAACGTCGAGAATGTTGAGAAAAGCGGTTTTGTTTTGCATAAGCTCATGAAAAATTTGGTATTAAAACCAAAGTTTTGATACCAGCAATAGCAACACATAGCTTAAATATCGTAATCGATACATTTAAGTTAATTTCAGAAAAACAAGGTTAATTATATTAATATTTGAGGTATTCAAAACGGGCATCTTAAAATTTGAATATTTTCTTTGTTAGCAGCGACATAAAACGCAGTATTAGAATAACTTTCATGATATAAATATAACTGGGAGGAATGACTAACTTCGTCGACTGCAACGTATTTAAATTGAATGAACGGGCAATTCGTTCCAAAATCTCTGCTTTTCTCTGGATATTTTTATAATCACTGGGCACCATGTTACAAAAAAAGTCACTTTGACACACTTCCTTGAAGAAAATTGCACTGCAAAAATAAAAATCACTTCTATCGTCAAAACTGTGAAAATTTGCGAAAAATTGTGTACTCGAAATTCATTTCTAATTATTTTTTTGGAATTATCGAATTAACTTTAATTTTAATGTGATTTTTCTCAACTAAATTTTTTATTCAGTAAAATATTAAAGCTATTTCCTATGCGCATTTCATTAAAGTTAATGCGAATCAACAAGTTCTTTACCCAAAAAACTCTTAGCAAAACTGAGATATTAAACCTTAATTCATATAAATAAAAAGTTCAAAAACAATGGGGAAGTTAAAAATTGAGCTCACTCAAGTTTAGACTAAAAAATGCCTTGTTTATATAATTTTGCGATTCTAATTGTACATTACACTATACAAATTCTCGTTACAGAAAATAATTTTATTTAACATGAGGTCAACCTCTGACATAATATCTCATATTTTTCTATCAAGCACCGTCAATTTCAATTGCAGTGAAAATTATCTTACGTCTAGACTTGAAATTAGTGTTACTGCAGTGTTATCTCTCTATTGTTCAATTCACAAGCGCTTATCATTTAAAAAATGCCGATTTGTTTATGTGCTTGTGAACAGACAAATTTGTTATATCGTCATTTTGTCGCATTTTAAATGTCAATTCAATGTAGTCAATTCATTGTGAGCAAATAATTTAAGTATGTCGAACAACAAATTTCTTTTTATCAAATAAAAAAAACATGAAGAGTGAATCTGAAAAAAATAAATTAATGAATGCCTTATCCCACCAATATGTTAATGATTGATTCAAGTAAGTTCACCTTTATATCCACAATAGTCGACACTCAATTCAGTTGATACCATGAAATAAAACCAGATATGGGAATTCTAATTTCACGCAAAATAGCTAATAACTTTTGTATTTTCTGGGTTTACTTATCACATATTTAAAAGATTTCTACAAATTAATTTAACAAATGTAATTTTTCCATACCTGGCCTCAATCAAACATTTATAAAACATATAAAATTCAAACTTATAATTATAACACACTTTTATATGAAAATTACCAACAACAAAAATACAATACTGTATAATTAGACGATTACACAATACATACGACGTTAATACGAGCTTGTGAATTGAACATGTATATTATTAATAGGCAAACACGTTTTTTGAGATCCCATAATACTGAACCGATTTCGGAAAGATTTATATGTTTTTAATGGAGATTTTAGATAGATTAGCACAATCTTAATTTTATTTAAATCGGTTTAGTATTTTGGGACCTATAAGCGTTTGATGTTGCTAACAACACTTGCATACTTATTACACGCACAAAGTGTGTATGTGTGTTTGCCAAATTTGTGTAGAAATGAGACAGAGTTTTTTCTATATGTATTTTGTAAAAAGAGCGAGAAAGATAAGTAAGAGAATTTTAAGTTGTTTATTTAGATTATTTTATGTATGTATGTATGTAAATGGTTAATATTTAAAAGTATTACGTTGCTATAATAAATTTTATCACAACAATATGAAAAAAAACGTACATGTACATGAGAATATATAAGTGAATGTGTATGTGCGTATATAAATAAGTATGTAACTAAAATTCATTGTTTTCAAGTTAGTTTTTAATAAATATTGTTAAACAAATAGACTAATTTCGGAGATATGGTACATGTTTACTCAATGAGTAATTGCACATAATGAAATCTTAGAGCAAAAATAATACGTGCTCCTCTTGTAAGACATGAAGATAAATTTTGACAATTTGGTATTGCTTTTCTGCCGACGTTCTCTCTCATGTTATATCCGAGTTTATCGGAGTTGTGGACGCTATGTGTTTACGCCAGGGCGATCTTTGGTACACCTCTGACCCCTTGTGAATGATGCCAAGTCGCAGGAAGGTGATTTGACGTCAAGGGTGCGCTAACGTGCTTTGCGGTTGGCCCTTTCTTAGTACGTCTTGTTGTTGGATTTAATTGAGTTGGTTTTAATGACGTGTCGTTTTCGTTTTTTGGCGCAGATTGGGATTGTTCGTGATCAGTCAGTCGTCGTACATACCTTCACCTATTAACACTTTTTTTATTGAATTTAAACTTTGATTAACCATAATTTTGTTACGTTTTTAACTTTTTTGAAAGTTAAAGTAAATTGTGTAAAATAAATATAACCAAAGAGGAAAAACCCGAATTTGTGTGCATCCTTTAAAGAAGCTTGAGGTTCTACAGGTCAGCAAATTAGAAGCCGACATTTTGTACAAGTCAGCCATTTGGAAGCCGACACTATGTAATGCGTATAAAAAAAGCTTTTTTTAAATTTGTTGGTAGGCGACGGATTATAGTCAAATGTATTGCCTCGCCGCCGCAGCAAATTTTTCATCAGCTTGTTTCCACAGACGTCAATATTTTATGTTGTCAAAAAACATATCATTTGGCACAACAGAAACATGAAATTTTTTCCACACAAACAAATATTTTCTAGAGTTGTGCAAAATCGTTCCTTTTGTGGAATCGTTCCGACCGATCCGAAAGATGAAAGGAACTAGGTCGTTCCTTTCGTTCATCGTTCCTTTTTTACTTTGAACTGTGTAGGAACGAAGAACGAGTGAAATTGTCTGTTGCTCCTAAAAACGTCAACAAACATTTGTTATTGTTTGTTTTCATTTATTGGATATAATAAAAAAGTTATACAAGTGCTTTCGTAAAATATTTGTAAAAATTATAACTGTTATAAAAGAAATTGTAAATATAATATTGTGCATTATGTCTTCAACATTGATTTCTATACAAAAAGTCAACCTTGTTCTAAGTGTACAGAATATGTGAACGAAATAATTATAGCAAACAGTCTTGAAGAGTTAGCAATTTGTTTTTTATACTGCTTTTGACATTTATCAGAACAAGTTAATGATTCCTCAAGGACGGTTTGCATTTGCGGAACGAGGAACGATTAAAAAGGAACGTTTGGATCGGTCCGAATCGTTCCAATTAGGGAATCGTTCAATGGAACTAGGTCGTTCCGGAACGACACAACTCTAATATTTTCTCACCATAGTACTTTGGCATAGTACGATTGGCACATACCAGAGAACTTCAATGAGTTTTTATGATTTGAAATACTCGCCTAAAAACGAGTTGTGGTGTAGTTAATATAGCATATTGTTTTTGTATCTGCTCGCCATACTCGTAAGAATTTGTGTTTCAACATACGAGCTTGTTACTGGCTCGTATAAATTTCATACACGTTGCCTTTTTAGTATTCGTACTTCTGATAAACAACACAAGAAATGTTTGTGTAGGAATTTGAAGGCTCACGCTTAGCTTATTAACTAGAGTTATAGTTCTCCGAGTTCAGACGTATTACTCTAAACATTCGTTAATCGTATTAATATTTAAAGCAGCGTTGTCAGAAGGTTTAGGGAAAAATCGATGATCGTATATTAAATAAATACATATGTACATATGTAGGGCTAAATTCATCATGTAATAAAATGTATTAAAAGCTATTATGAATTTAAAAAGGGTAGAATTTTATGTAATGTTAATATTAAAATTTTTTATGTCATTTTAATTTTTTATAAATCAAAATACGTATTTTATTACCTTCAAAAAACCAAAAATCGTAAAAAACCCACAAATGATAATTGGAAAATCTACGTGCATATAAAAACTAATTACTTGCAAAAAAGGGTAAACAGGACAAAAATAGCATTTTTTTGTCTTACGTGCATGCATAGTATTAAATTCACCCATTTGTATGTATGTACTACATCTAGTATATGGAAATCTCTTAAATTTTAAACACAACATTTTTATTATATAAGAGGAAAGAGAATATACTTTTAAAAAGTATTACTAGTTCCTATCAATATACATGCATATACTGTCTGTCAATAGTGTTCACATTGAAAATAAACACGGTTTAGTTAAATTAGTAGCAATTATTTTATACTTTTTGTTCAAAAAATTATATTTTATGTACATATGTATGTATGTATATCATATTTAAAAAGATCATAATAATCAGTTTCAAATAAGAAAGTAATACAACGATACAAATTTATTCTGCATTTCACATTGTCAAGAAGCTCTTTAGTTGTATCCCTTCCAAAAAAAAAGGATTTTTCGAGGTCCTTAAAATAGGAATTTGTTTGGTCAGTAATTGCATCTTTCCACCGAGCCATTTCTTTAGGTTTGGAAATAGGAACTAGTCATTAGGGGCCATGGCGGATGAGGTAGCAATTCGGATTGCGGCTAAACAAGTCCAAACAATCCTTTGAAGTTGTCACACGTTTACGTCTATGGTCAATTGAGAGCAAACGGGGCACCCATCTTGCAGACAGCTTTCTTAAGCCCAGGTGATCACTTAAAATCGAAACCACACTGCCATATGAAATGCCAATGGCATCAACAATCTCACGCACTTTTACTCTTCGATCGGTAAACACAATATCGTGTATTTTATTATTTTCGGGTGTACATACGTCAATTGGCCGTCCAGAACGTTCAGCGTCATTTGTACTTGTGCGACCACAACGAAAGTCAGTAAACCACTTTTTTACCATTGAAATCGATGGTGCAGAGTCCCCATAGTATTTATCGAACCTTTCTTAGGTTTGATTGACGGTTTTTTTTTCGCAAAAAATAATGTTTAATGAGCACTCGAAATTCATTTTTAGAAAAATACACGAGGTTGTATGTTTTTAACAGTTGTTAAACGCAAAGTAAATGACGACACTTTATCAAAATTTGACAGTAGTCTATTAACAGGTGGTACTTGATGGGAACAGTGTTGCATTTCATATAACTACGAGGGAAGTTCGAAAAGTCACGGACTTATTGATCTGCCCTCGTACATACATATTTTAGTAACGCATTTATTCTAACAATAAATTATCGGCTTAGTTGCATTCTCCTTTTAGGAACTTTAGGAATTAATAATAAATTAATTATACTATGTATTTTTCTTAAAGTGTTTGCTTCCGAATAGGTTTGGTTCTTCGTCAAAATACCATAACACAACATTGATATTTCCATAACGTACAGTAACGACGATTATACCAGCATTATTTGAGTTTCTTCGAAGCATATTAGGAAGATTTTCAACATTCAACTTGATAGTTTTAACGAATGGAATAATACGCGAAATTTATCGCTGTTCAGGCTGATAATGAGTTCTGGAAACGGGCCTGGATCTAGGTTATTCCAATATAATAACACAAAACGTGTTAATAACCTTATTAAAGCATTTTTACTCGCAATACGTAATTTTAGAGATTCCGAATTATGCCGCCGCGTTTGCTGCAATTGGACTGGTCTGTGTTGTTCTGATTATGAGGATCGATCCTCAGCACTACGTTGTCTTTATTTCTTCATTTAAGCCCACCTCTTATTTTTTCTATCAATCACTTCATCAGTTGAGAATTGTGTAACTTTATTTTATTTGTTATTTCGTCGGATTAATTTTTGTTATAATTTTATTGCATCTTATATATGTATCTTGCATTTTATATATCTTGACTTATCGCGTTCAGAAACACTAGTAGAATAATAATGAAAGGGCCAAATAAACTACTATAAATTGATTTTAAAATACGCGATGCAACCAAAAAACAAAATACTGTGTTTTTCGCAAGTCATTTTTTGTGTGGCACATCCCACTTTTATATTCATCAGATTGTATTATCATCGAACATTTCGAAGTGGGTGCAAATTACTTTGAAAGATTATATTAGGTGTATTCCAGATGGATAACAAAGTCGTACAAACTTGCCCAAAATTACTCAAACATGTACAAAAAGCGTTCCAGATGACAAAAATTGTGCAATTAAGAGCGCTCATGAGAGAGTAATTTCATTTCCTGTGCAAAGTCACACCAAGAATAAAATTATCAGCTGTTTTGTGTTTACATAAATTTTTAAAAAAAAATTAGACTATACTTTGCGTTTAAACAGTGTACATTGCAAAAGAATTACTTTAAATCTTTAAAATGGAAAATATTTATATATAAATATATAAATAAATGGAAGAACTGAAAATATTTCTTTTTTGTTTATTTGTTTTTATTTACTTTGATTTTTCCAGTGATGCACACATTTTTTCCACTAAGAATACATTGCCTTACAACATTTGAGCGGCTAAAATTGCAAGCTTAAAATTAAATATAATAAGTTAGCACTATTGAAATATATTGGCTTGAAATTGTGGTTTTTCGCGTTCCAGATGTTTTGGGTAACTTTTAGAATTTGAGAAAGTATATGTTGACTTTACTCTAAACTTGCTCAAAGTTACCTGGACAAAAATTTTTTTTCGTTTTTTGTCAGAAGACATGAACCCTTTGTGAAGCACCCTACGTGAATCACGTTACATTTTGCTATTATATTTCTATTCTGAAATTTAATGCCTAATTTCAATGTTTCCAAAATAATAAACATGAATTTTTTTGCTAATATTGAAGTGAATTAAAAAATATGGCTTTCATCGGGCCATCTTCACTAATACTAAAGTAATGATATGAATACCGAAATACATTTATTTTATTTATAAAAAAGATAAAAGATAAGTTGGATCAATTTCAAAAAATTTTGTTTGGTGGAATGTTTCTGGGATTTATCCATATATCAAAATTGAAAAATTGTATTTCAAAACTAACAAATTGTTTCAGAATTGTCTCAGTTAAACTTAATATTCCTCTTTTATTGCAGAGTTTTCTAATTGTATATTAGATTTTTCTATTTGCATTCAGAAATTTTAATGTACATATAAATACTTATAGGTTGTGATTTTTTCGTGAGCATGAATTTTCGTGATTGTGACTAACATAATTTTTTTGTATTATTTTACCATGCTATAACGCGTTATAGAAAACTAAAAAAAACATATTCTGCTACGCAGCAAACAAATATGTTTAGGCTTCACTTTAACATAGAGCAGGGATGGATAACAAGTATTCTTCAATTTTATCTATATTTTTGAGTTGAAGAGCTTGTTGCTACTACTCGTATGTTTTGCATATTTATTAGCATCGGACTATTTTGGTAAAGCTGTACAGCTTCCTTACATTTTTCGCCAAAACATTCTAGGACATCAGTGGTCAAATTTAAAAAAAGGGACCATCTCCAAATGGGCTACATTGCTTAGCTAAAGCTAATGCAACATTAAAAGATGCTTTTCTCAGCGATATCAAATTTTGTTCATTCGATAAATTTTCAAAACTAGTATCGCTACCATTACTGTGGTTTAAATTAATGCACATACATTTAGAGCTCACAAACAAAAACAGTACAAAACTAAATGCGACAATCGTTCCCATTGTTTTTGTTTTACTTATTGGAAAGAGCAAACGTTTCGTTTTGTTTATTTTCCTACTCTCGTTTCCACATAACCTAGCACTTTGCGTTTTAGACAATTACTACGTTTTTTATCTGGCGTTGGCTGGACTGAAGTAACCAACCGTTTAAGAGTTACAATTTTAAAATGTAGATACATATGTGTAATTTATATTGGATGACTGAGTAATAAATAAGAAGCAAAATTGCATGAAATAATAAAAATTTTTGAAATTGTGTTACTCTATTTATATACAAACTTTTTTCTCTGTACACACGAGTATGTCTATAACTTGGCAAAATAATATACTTACACTTGATTGTCTGGCTTCCGGGACCCATAAAAAGGATTTTCCAATATGATAGCTCCAATGTTGCCATCTTTAATAAGTGGTTTTGCTATTAAATTACGACGCCGCCAGAAGAACTAAAAAATAAAACATTTATTTTAAAATATGAGGAAATATGTCCGATTAATGGCGTTATTTTTAATTGCAAATTGTTTGCCTTTTTTATTGAAAATTCGCAATATAATGATTTTTTAAAATAGTGAGTTTATTAGAAATTATTGTGTCATCATTTACGAGGCAAAAAGTTAGTTTCTCTGAGAAAACTTTGAGTAGCATTTTTTTTTTATAAAAAGTAAAAAAAAGTTAAATTTTTTTTAGAAAAGGAAACGGCATACGATTAGAGTATTGCAAACCAAATGCCGGTTATTTCTCCTTCAAAATTCGCAAACACTTTCGACGGTTTTTTCGTATTGTTGTTTGAATCTGTAACATGATTTTGCTCATATTAATATTTTGCTTATTATTTTTATATAATTTATAAATTTTTCTTATTCTACAACAACATCACCTGCGCATGTCGTATTAGAAGTTGGCACAATATATTAACAACTCAATATGCCTTATATTATTTTGTGCAATTAAAATATGGGATTTCCCTGACTTCTTTACTTCCCGAAAAACGAGAATTAAAAAATGTATATTATTCTACATTGGGTTAATTTACAACTGAAATTAAACAAAAATGTATTGTTTTATTAACATAAATATTCTTTTTAAATAAAAATTAATGTAATGACAATTTAAAAAATTGTTTGGTGTCTTTCTTAGTCAGAGAGAGATAAATAATTTTAATCGGAGAACTGTCAGTTTGAACTTAATTAATTAAAATTTTTGTGCGGACTAAGTTGAGTCAAAAGCGGTAAAACCAGCATTTTTTGTATTTTTTTTCTATAAATCTAAATTATTATTGCGCCCAATTCCGACACTAAAAACAATTACTTATGTTAGGCTGGTATCAAATTTATTATTTATTATTCTTATTGTAATATTGTTAGAATGTTTTATAATTCGAGCTTGAGTCGAGTGCCGAAATTGAACAGACAAATTAAACAAAGACAAAGAGTTCCACAATCTCATAAAAAAGCAAAGACGACGAAAATTGTGCTTATCAGCAAATGGATTCACATTTCATGTCAACGGAATGTTAAATAAAATGCAAGGTAGCGTTTGCTACAAATTTAATATTTTTTGTTGCGCGTGTAGCGCTCATTTTGCAAATATTCTAATATTGCACTTACGTGCCTTAACTTGTACTTTGAAAATATTTCGTTTTAAGTTCATTAGCTATTAACAGAAACACTTGTACTTTATCACTTTTATAAGTTCTCCATAAAATATGGAAATGGCAGACTTGTCATTCCATTTGTAATTTCTGCAGTATTCATTTCCGACCATATAAAGGTTTCGGGGCCTTATAGAGAGGGAACTTTATTTAAGAATGTCCATCTGTCTGATGTTGAAAAGCCCCAAAATAAAGGCTCCAGATATTTTACAGCTGTAAATGATAAATATATTTGTTAGAATTTGTCGGAATATTTTTGCTAATGAAAATTAACGAAATCGGTTTTTAATATTCAAACAACTGATCGCACTTCAAAACAGAAAAATTCTTTAGCCGCTAATACCTAACTTATTCTAAACTTTGGTGAAAGATATATAAAATACGGCTCAGCTAAATATAGGTCAATTTTGGCACAATTTGGCCCAGATTCTTCTTTTAGTCATTTACATATTTCCCTTTTCCATTACAATTTGTTTTTCAAATGCGTGTAAAACCTTTCTAACCATGAGCATAGAGGCTCGGCAACACCAAGTTAGGACCCACAAATACTGTCTCAACTGCTTAGCCAGGCCCCATCGTACGGATGATTGTACATCTGGGGACGTGTACCAGAAGTGCGGATGTTCACATCACACTCTATTGCATCAACCACCACGGAGAAACCACCACGCCAAATAGGAAATGTCAAGCGTGTCCTCACGTGAGCGTGAGTGAACGTGAGACAAAAATATGAGGTCGTGCGTGAGCGTGCCTGAGTGAAATTTTTTATCGTGAGCGTGCATGAGCGTGAGTGAAAAGTCACTCACGATCCCATCTCTACTGGCATTACGTTTTGTTTTGTCATTCGTAATTTTAAGCCTGAAGGTATTTGCGAGTAAATGTCGTCAACATGACATGACTTGTGTCAACAACAATGAAGGTTCAAAGAAGAAATACTAAGAATCATGGCAATAAGACACGACGCGTCTAAACACAGACTCACCAGTGTATGTGCTATGGTAGAATAATACAGGTAGTGTCGAAGCGTTAACGGACTTTTATTGGGTTCGAGTCTGTTAAAATTTGATTATGTATTACTAACACACACCCACACTGCTAAAAAAGCACACTTTATCACTTGTTTCTGATGCAAATAAGAAAAGGAAAATAAACAAAATTCTTTATAGAACAGAAAATGCAACCATTTTGCCATTTTTCTTTTGTACTTTTTGACAGCTTCGAACCTAAACGCAGTGTTGTTGCAGCTTCGAAACCACCTAAATTATTCCACTATGGTATGTGCGTTGTATTTAATTTAGTATCGTTGTTGTTGTTCTGCATATTTGAAACTGTTTTATGTGTGTATTAATATTTCTTTTTGTTCTCTTAATTCTGCTTATTTGAAAAATTTTGTTATAATTTGAACTCTACTTCACAATACTGTGGAGGCTGAGAAATATTGTACTGGCAGAGAATGTGTGTATATTTGTTTGTTTATTTCAGGTGTGTCGTCATCACTGACGTCATCGCGTGTGACGTCATAATTTCTTTATGTGGGTGTGTGTGTATTGAGGATGATTTGAGATCGATGTATAGTTTATGAGTTTTTGTTTTTACTGTTCTGCATATTTGACGCTTTTTTTTACTATATGTATTAAAGAAATATTTTTCTTTTTTGATTTTTCTTTGTTTTCTTAATTTTTATTATTTCGGCATTTATGACCTTTACGACATAGTCTTGATTTTATGGTCTATAGAGTATATTTTTAAGATTATATTTCATGTCTCGTAAAAGTAAGTATGTTCTAATTTTTAAAATTAAATAGTTGTGGTTTCAAAATTCTTTTTATTTAAAACCGAGTATAAATAGTTCCGTAGTTAAAAATCAATCTTCTTCAAAAATTTAATCAGTTTATACTATATCATATCACGAAAACTTGATACCTTTATTTCATTTATCATTAAGAAGACATATTATATTTCACTTCGTTTAAATATACAACATGTAATATACATTTCTCAGACTATGCGAAATGGGAATGTCATTCGTACTTAATAGAAAGAACATTCTAAAAAAGATGGCGAATCCAACTTTTATTGTAAAAATTGTGATGAGTATATAAACGTGATCACATTTTTTATTTATTGTTTTTAATCTGTTTTTAAATTAGGGAATCCCCGAATAGAAAGTTATTTGTTTGTGTACTTATGTTTAAACGTTTTTTTTCGTTTATGTATGCGTTGACCTTTTAGTTGCTCTTTTACATTTTATATCTATATGTTGTAAGTGATTAAAAATTGTAATTATGGTGTTAGTGGCTTGGCAAGAAAACATGTACATAGTTGCAAAAGCAATAGTTTCTTCCATTAAAAAGAAAACATAGAAAATTACTAATCGTGTCAATAATACACTTTATGGACTGGAAAGAATAAAAATATTACGTGCTTCTGAACTGTGTTAGTTTATTTTTTGTTGTTTTTGTTACTTAAATATGAGTTTCTCGTATCCTTTATTTTATACTCGTATTATTTTCTTTGTTATTTATCGAATGCAAAGTGAACTGAATATATTGCATTTTATTTCTTGTTATTAAAAGTTAATAAAATTATTAATTTAAAATGCTGTTTAGCATTTTCACTTATTAAAATATTATTTTTTATACTAAATAGGATAATTTTATGTTTTAAAGTTGGGTACTCGATAACGTGAACAAATTCGAAAATGTGAACTGCCTTGGTGAAAAATAGTTCACGTTATCGCGAGTTCACTGTATTTCTAAAAATTGGACAAATAAACATTGATTGTGCTGAAAAATCAGATACTATGTAAAATGTATCAATTCAGTATTCAGAAATTGCATCCTTACATATACATATGATTGAAAATAACAATAAATCAAATTTAATAATTGAAAACTTGGTTGGATTGTTAAAAAATATGATTAAAAAATATTCATCCATAAAATTTAAAATTGAATTATTTTGCGAATACATCTTGGAAGAACAAGACCTATGCACAATCGATGTAAAGCAGTAATGGAAACATTTTTCTTCGTAGGGATTTTTTAAAAAAATGGCCGTGGGGAAAAATTACAGATTTACTGAAATCATGGAAATGTGGGGACTTTTCAATAATGTGTTAAAAAATATATTAATTTGGCAATCTTTTATGATTTGTGACAACATACTAACAAAATTGTTAACACGGCAAGATTACAAATTGTCATATTTCTTTGAATGATCGCTTGCCGCCATTCCAGCTTTGATTTTATAGTAAATTTGTGAAATATTGCCTTACTCGTCGGCGTGCTTAGAGGCAACCCAAAAGTACCGAAAAAAATCAGCAAAAAATGGCTGGAGGACGCCAACTTTATAGGCTGACTGGGAACTGTTGCCGATGAACCTTTCAAATGCAATAAAATTTTAAATTGCGGCAAGTCTGATCTTCTGAAGCACGCAGAAAGAAAGATACACAAAAATGTGAATTTTTTTAAAAAGATTTTTAAATAAAACTTAGCACGATGTGGCGTTACAAGTGTCGACCAGTTAATAGCACTTTTGAAAAGAAAAACTGATTCAAATAAATAAAAGTGTTTATTGTATGCATGTATAACAACTTTAAATAAAATTTATTTGTATACATTAAATAAAGGGTTTTATTTGCATTGATATACTACCTATTATCATTTCAAAGCTGTAGAGCTGTAGAATTGGTTCTCCTTAAAATTTCTTTAACAAGAAATAATATTCTCCAAAGTTATATTGACCAGTGCGATGTTATTGTCAAAAGGATAAGCAAATTTCAAGAGCATGTCGTCATATGATTTCAAAAAAGCCTTAGGTTACAAAAATTTCAAAATCGACTTATTGATTGATTCCGATGCAGCATATCAAAATACATGACCTTGGAAAATTTTACATATCAAAATTGTACTAATATCTTAATAAGAAATAAACTTAAACTAAAAAAAATTTAGAAAAATGTTGGTTAACTTTTCAAATTAGAGACTGTTTTGAATGTCCTCCAAAAATTTTTCAATGTAACTTAGGGCTTTTACGAATTCATATGACGATGTAGTGGATGGACATTAATTGAAATATAACGCCTTTAAATTAATAGGCAAACACTTTTTTTAGATCCCTTTTGCGGCCGTAATACTGAACCGATTTTGGAAAGATTTATATGTATGTTTTGAATGGGGTTTTTACATAGATGTACACAATCTTAATTTTATTTAAATTGATTCAATATTTAGGTAGTTATAAGCGTTTAAAGTTGCTTCTAACTCATGCACACTTATTTCACACGCTTGTATCAGAATCAAGTTGAAAAATAAACAAAATAAGTTAAATAACACAAAATATGTATTCGGATTTCTCCGGTAATCATAAAACATTTTCTTATTATTCAACATGTTCTCAATACAATTATCTTTTAAGACGGTAAGGTTTTTCTTAAAATTAGTTGCAAAATACATTTCATTATTTCTTGAAATATATACATATATTTTTATCTTCACTCAATTCCAAATTGTTTTTATTTGGAATTGATTGAATATATAAGGAATTATATAGCTCTTGAGTTAGTTCAGGAATTTGGATTATTAATAGTATGTTTCTTTTAGTAGTTGCTATTAGTCATTTTTACGTTCTGTAATTTTTCGAAGGTAATATTATACTTTGTTATTTCTTCATCAGTTATTATATTTTGACTCAAGAGTCCTAGTCTCGACGTTAGTATTATTCCCTCAATGCAAAATCTTGCAATAGCCTTCAATCAACCGCATCTGTCCCAATTCTATCATGATGAACCCGTTTCCTATAGTTAGGTCTTTAACATCAATATTCTGACTGTGCGTCACGTGGACTGCAAATATCATCAACATTATCGATAACATCTTCTGAAAATGCATCCTCGATCAACCAGAACGTCCAAAGATCTGAAAGTATTTTTGCCACGTATTAATTGTTCTTTATAAACTCTTTGGTTTTTGTTCTGATAATTGTTTTATCTAACTTCTTCAGTGTCACTTTTTCATGTCTTGTATCTGTCTTATGTGCTCTAAAATCTTTTTTAAAATTTGCATTTACGTCTTGATCTTTGCGATTTTTGTTAAGGTATGCTAAATTTTTTTCCTTCCTTTCTTCAATTATTTGTCTAATTTTTTTTGTTTTCTAGCGGATTATTATTAAAATGAATCTCTACCGGTTTCTTGCGCGTTGTCAGATGAAAGGTATTGTTATAAATGAAACTTGCATGTATTGGCAAATCTATGTCATAAGCTATATCTGACGTTTCTTCTCTTTTCCTCAACATTCTAATATTTTCATTTAGACTGCTATGAAATCTTTCTATGTCAGAATTTCCTGTATGTCTGTAAGGGGTAGTAAAATGAAAGTCTATATTATTTCCTTCCAAAAAGTGTTTAAAAAGGGATGAAGTAAAACCGGTTTCGTTGTCCCGAATAATTTGTTTAGGAGTTCTCATCAAATTAAACTCTATTGTAAAATGTTTAACAAAATTAAGCGGCGTTCGTTCTTCAATCTTTTGAATTAAAGCATATTTAGAGAATTCATCAATAAGCGTAATGTAGGAGTTTTTTGAGTCCATATACCAAATATCCGTATGATAAATCTCATGTGGAGATAACGGAGTTTCCGTCTTTTCAATTTCAAAGGTTTTTGTTCAATTTTATAATTGCATATCTCACAATTATTTATAACTTTCGTTATTTCTTTTTTCAAATTAGGATAATATAATTTTTGCTTAAGCACAAAAATGTCTTGTCAATACCCGGGTGTTGTTTTCATATTTGTGATGCTTCATTATTATTTCTAACAAGTTTTGTTTTTCTATGTTTTCTAATAGGGTATAAGTTCTATACATTTTAAACCCTTTAATATTTTTTAATTTCTTTACTTCCTCTTGGATCATAACATACAAACCTTCAATATCAGAGAAGATTACAACGTTTTCCTCTTTTTCGATTAAATTCATTATTTTTCTCAAAACTTCTTCATAGGAATCTTCTTGTCTTTCAATCAAAATCAGTTTATTCGCGAATTGTAAAGGACTTTCTGTCATTGGGATATGATCCATTCCATCATCTGGAGCGCTATGCACTGTTGGAGTTGGAGATCCAATCCTATTTCTACTTATTCCCCTTCCAACTGGTTGCTGACAAACTTCTCTTTCTATCATTTTAAAATTAAATTTTTCTTTCTTATGAACACGTAAAAAGTGTCTTTTTATACCTACCTTGCTCTCAAAATTCCTCTTACACAGGTTGCATTGAAATATTTGTGCAGCATGTTTTTGTTTAATGTGTTGCTCTAAAACAACTTTCCTTTTATAGACTCTTTGGCACACATTACATTCGAAAAAATTATTTTTGCAGCAATTCTTGATAGTGCATCTGCCACTTTATTTTCCTTGCCTTTTATGTGTTGAATGTCAAATTCATATTCATTGAGCTTAATTTTCCAACGAACCATTTTTGAAATAGGCTCTTTGAGTGAGGCCAAACATTTTAATGATCTGTGGTCAGTTTGCAATAGAAATTTTTTACCATAAAGATAGTGTCGAAATTGCTTACAAGCCCAAACTATAGCTAACAATTCCTTTTCAATTGTGCTATAGTTTATTTCATGTTGGTTTAAAGTTCTAGAAGAAAAGGCCAATGGTCCATTTTCTTGGGATAACACGGCACCAAGCGCAACATTGCTTGCATCAGTGGTAAGTACAAATTCTTTTTTAAAATTTGGGTACCTTAATACCATATACGATGTAAATATTTTCTTCATCATTTCAAAAGCTTCTTTGTAATCGGAGACACTTTCATTAACTTTGCCATCCTTTTTGAGCCTAAGGGTGAAAGGCTTTGCAATCTTGGCATAGTTTGGTATAAACTTCCTGTAATACCCACTCAAACCCAAGAATGATTGGAGTTGTTTTACCGTTTTTGGTATTGGAAACCTCTCAATACACTCTATTTTTTTAGGGTCTGGTTTAATGCCCTCTACAGCAACTACGTGACCAAGGAAATTAGTTTCTTTTTTCAGAAAATCGCATTTATTTAATGAAACTTTTAAATTAGCTTTTTGTAGTGTATAAAATATTTTGGACAAACTATCTAAATGCTCTTGGAGTGACGTTCCAAACACCAATATATCGTTCATATAAATGACGCATATCTTATTAATATAATTTCTTAATACATTATTGAGCATTCTTTGAAATGTGGCCGGAGCATTTTTGAGGCCAAATGGCATACGTCTAAATTCGTAATGCCTATCATTTGTTGAGAAAGCGGTTTTTCCTGGTCGTTTTCATCGACTTCTATTTGGTAAAAACCTTTTGTTAAATCCAGTGAAGAGAAATAATTTGCTCTCCCTAGCCTATCCAATATATCTTCGACAACCGGTATTGGATATTTATCCTCTCTATCAACCACAATTCTCCACTCCTTGTTTCCCACTTTATCTTCCTTTTTTGGGACAACCCAAATAGGGGAATTATATGATGAATTACTTGGCACGATAATACCTTGCTCTAACATTTCGTCCATTTGTCTTTTAACCTCATTCCTATGTATCTCGGGATATCTATATGATTTTGTATAAACCGGATTTCCATTATTTGTTGGGATTGTATGCTTTATTTCATTGGTAAATGTCAAACTATCTCCTTTCTTGTAAAAAACGTCAAATAAATTTTTAATAGCTCTTTTAAGTAATTGATCCTCTTCACTGTTGAGGCGTTTTGTCCTTAATTGGTCGACTATTCCCAATTCATCCAAGTGATGTAACTCGGGTAAATTTTCTATATCCACCGTGTTGCATATAGTTTCAATTAAATGTTCTTTTTCGTCTTGGCCTTCAAAGTACAAAGGTATCTTTTGCTCTTTTATTATTATATACTGTTTTCTATAATTTATAATCGCATTATTGTTTCTTAACAATATGGATCCAAATATTCCGTTAAACATTGGATGAAAACTAATGACTTTAAAAATTTAATTTTTTTAACGAACCTTCAAAGAGTCTATGAATTTCAGCTTCTTCATTAATCACCAGAAAACCTGAAGCTGTTTTAATTTTCTGTGGTTCTTTTGAATTTTTTATATAATCTGGAGGACAATGATTTCTATCAACAATATTTTCCGTAGACCCGGAATCGATTAGAATTCTTGTGACTCGGTTCTTTCCTTGGAACAAAATATAGGGTAATTTATATTCTTAAGGATCTCTTCGTGAGAGGCCCGTAAATCGAAAATTTTGAGCTTGTGAAGAATGGGTGTTGTCTAGATGGTGGTTCTGTCTGCGCATCTGTTCGCTGATATCCATAGGTTCTGTTCTGTCTTGTCCAGTCGGAAAATTTCTATTGGTATAATTATTTGGATATCTGTTGTAATTGGTATTTTGATATCTATGGTTATAAAGATTAGGATATCTAGGATTAGGATCTTGATACCAGCTATTATTGTAGGAATGGGGGATTTAAGATTTGAATTAGGATTTTGATTAAAAGGTTTAGTGTATTTAGGATTTGAATTAGTATTTTGGTTTCTTAATTGAGTTTTTTCATATTTTTTATTAATACTTATGTTGAATTTTTCATTCAATAGTAAGTTCGATTGACCTAATTCGTGCAACGCCTTTTCCAATGAATCTGGCTTAAGAGCACACAGAACTGTTTTTAAATTTATTGGTAATTTATTTATAAAAGTTTTCAAGGCAATCTTATTATTGTGATTTATCTCGGCCATATTCCCATCCAACCTCTGCCTTTGATTCAAAAATGAGAGTTTGGTTTGTATAAAATTGTAAAACTGTAGGACGTACCCATACTAGGCGCCCCTCAGTTCTTCATAGAGTAGCTCGGCAGAAGCCAGGTCACCAAAATTTAGCTCCATAAGAGATTTAATTTCATTCCACGTGGTTAAGTGGGGATGAATTTCTAGAACCATTCTAGCCTTTCCCACAATTTTATTTTTAATTACCGACAAAAACATCCTCTGGGATATGGGATTGTAATCCGACATACATATATAAAATCACATTGTCTATACTTTCCAAGAAAGGGTATAATTCTTATACTCTTTAGCTTTTTACTTAATAAACTTTAAACAAGACAAGTTGTTTTTCTTGAGCATTCCGTTATAATTTTGGCGCAGTCGGTAGGATACCCAGATATCCTTCTAATCATTTGTATAAACGGAAATTATACAAACAATCATTCCCGATTCGTAATATTATTATTAATCTTAAAAATAACAGGAGTTTAATTATGTATCTCTTTATCTTAATAGTCAAAAGAGGAGGGTAAGTATGTTGCGAATAATTCTTTATAAACAGATATAATTATTCGAGATTTAAATTACAAGAATTCAATGAATAAACACTTTGCGAATAATCATTTATAAACAGAAATAATTATTCGAGATTTAAATTACAACTGGATATTTGTTCATATTAGTCATAATAATGTGGTTGGGTAAAACTCATACAAATATGACAGATATTTATTTACTCACGTGATCTCCGGTTCCAGCTAAATGAATACACATTGGTTTGTATGGATCCAACCAGTTATTGGGTAAAATAATCTGAAAGTGAGCATTTTGAACCGACTTTGGCACTATACCTGGTAGATGAAGCTCTAAAGGAGTAAGAAAACTCCCTTCCAAAAGTAAGCAATCAGGATATCTTTGTTCCTTAACAATTTGCACAGGATAATCTTTTGGAACTAGGGGATAGCATGTATTTCTTTGCGAAATAATCTTCCGAAATTGAAAGAGCCTAATAATGTAATAAAAAAAATTACGGGTTGTAACACCTGCTTAATTAATGTACATAACAAAATAACCTTAGAAAAATATAAAGAGAAATTTAACAGAATGTTGGCTAGGATAGCTAATGTAGGCGATATTCAATAGTCAATAATAAATGTTTAAGTGATTATGGTTATACAAATGAAACAAATTATGTATCTATTTTATTTAGATGTAAACCAATTATATGACTACAATATCTATGTTTACCTTCCATTTTGAAACTTGAAATGGGTTGACCATTTTTTTAAGTTTTAATTTAGATAATGTTAGGGAAGGTTCAGTATTTTGATACATATTAAAAATATACTTAGGTTATCCATTACAATTTTAGATGATATAAGGAAGTATTCAGGATTTCGATAGATATTAAAAATATACTTCGATTAACCATCAACATTAAACGATTATCAAACTGACTTATCATTTTATACAGATGCAAGAAAATTTACAGCGTGAGACTTGCTAATTTAAATCAATTGAGTTTGTTAAAAAAGTACATTCCGGTATGTGATGGAAATCGATCAACATCAAATGTTTTGTCGGCGTGCTTTGATGTTTGTGTGTGATTTTCCTACGGTTTAATACGGGTGTTCACTGCTTTAATGTTTATTTGTGTGTGCGGGGGCGTAAGAATTTCTGTTTGTCCGTGAGTATTTCTGGTCGTGGGAATTTGTGCTTTGTGGATGGGAAGGGTGCTGTGGCATGCAAGATTATTTTGTATGTCTGTCCATGGGAACTGAATTATGGGTAATTACACTTTAATTTTTTTAGCTAGTGTTTATTTAGGACCAACGTATGCTGTGTACGTATTGATTGGTACTCGGGTTACATCAATCGTCATGAGCTTATTTAATGAATGACGTAGTCATTGAAATCCAGCAAGTATTTCATTGTGTTAGAGTATAGTTTGTTTGTGCTGTTGTATTTAGCGGCGGGTGGAATGTATGTATGTCCGTCAGTCTGTGTGACGGGTTATTTGTCATCATTCGTTTTTTAATTTCGCCAAAAAAAAACCTGGGATGTGATATTATTTTTCTAGTAGTAGTAGTAGTAAATCGGTTAAAATTCAACTAAGTTACAGACCTATAAGTGCATAGAGGTACGAAAACCCGGTTTTTTACCCGAAACTCCAGATTTTGGGGGTGTCCCGGAAATTTCAAATACAGAATCTTGATCTACTCGACAGCAGCTACTAGAAAAATAATATCACATCCCAGGTTTTTTTTTTTGTCACACTGTGTTAATGGATTAATAAAATTTGTATAAAATGTTTAAAAGTTTATTTTAATGAAAAGTTAAATAACACAGTCAATAACTTATCTATTTTTAAACCCAAATATGCGTTGTAATCGTAAATAAACGTACTTTTTGAATATATTCAATAGTATTATAGTTTCTTAATAAAATAATGTATAAAAACGTCACCAAAGTTGAAAAATTTTTGAAAAATCTACAAAATTTGTGTTTGCTCGACAATAACACCCAAATTTCTCAATTTTTCTTATATGCCATTCGAAAGATCTCAGTTTCTTCTTTCAAAATCTAATAAGAAATTGAAAATCAGATCATTATCAACAAAATTACAGGCTTATAAGTGCGCAAAGGTACAAAAACCGGTTTTTTAACCGTAAATCCGGATTTTGGAGGTGTCCGGCATATTTCACTATTGGAATCTAGTTTTACTCGACAAGCCCTACAAGAAAAATAATATCCGGTCCCAGGTTTTTCTACTTCATTCAATTTTGTAACACTGTATAATTAATGAGATATAGCCAAAAGACTTTTTTTGTTATATTTCCTATTCTGTTGTTTTTTTATGACCCCAACTGTCCTACGGTCAATTTTATGAAGCAGATCTCTTGTATGGAGTTCTACGAAGTTCTAGACTGAAAATAATTGAAGTCGGTCCATTAACGACTAAAATATGAGCAAAAAACATGGCATTCGAAATAATTTTACTTTTAAATTTTTTTTAAAAAGTTTCGTGGGGATTCAATTCAACAACCTAGGTGGTAGTCACGACCGCTTCTTGTACACCACAGAGCAGTTGTATTTTTCATAGTAGTTTACGCGTTTAAGAACATAATATATCTTATTTATTATAAAATACTAAAATTTCAAATTCTTGATGGAAATTGGTGTGATTGTTGTAAATCTTCCCTTTTTGTCACACAGATATCACATACATACATACTGAAATGCGTTCATGGGCACATGTACACATTGTGTGTATCATGTGTATATTTAAACAATCGAAAAGTAATGTTTTGTTTTTGTTTGTTTCTTTAAACTTATTTTTGTACGTTTATTAGTATAATATTATGCATGCATGCATATTACAGTATTTTTTTTCGCTTACATATTCTTTTCGTATATAAATAACCATAATTATTTTTTATATTATTTATATTAAAGAAATGTAATGGATCGTCAAGACACTGTGTACGAGTAAATATACAAAAGCAATGAAATTGAATTGAATTTTAGTTTTGTTTTGAAAATGTATTAATTTTCCATTTTTTATGACTATTTGTGATTTTAGAAGAAAGGCAAAATTTATGCTTATATCCTGTTTTATACTTGTGTAATTTTAATTATTTTCTATATTCAGGTGCAGAGTGTACCTGAAGTATATCAGAACCCGGTATTATTATTGTATTTGTACAATGTGATAAAAAATCTTTTGACAATTAAAATGTTGTTTGGATACTTAGTAACACATAACAAAGCAGAAAAATCTCTTCCCGGCTAGAATTTGATAAGAAATGTTTCTTTCATTCTGTAACATTAGTGAGTTAATCTTCAAAAGCATTTCAATTTTCTATAAAATGAAAACAAAGTTTGATGTAAGAATTTAATTTGATAAAAGCTCCAAAATGTAATTAGCAAAGAAACTAAAAAATTGAAAACCCCGCGAAAATAGCGCATATTCTAAAAATTGCAACTGCAATATTGGAAATAAGTCCCAAAATTTATTTTAAAAAAAATTATATAACTGTGCCGAATGCCAAAGGTCTTGAAAAAATCTCTAAAATGGCGAAAATTCTTAAAAATATGCGAACATCAGAAAAATTGCACTCAATATTGATTAAAAAACAGCAAAATTATAGAGTAAAAAAACTTACAAAATATCATTTCCACTGTGAAAATTAAATTTTTGTATTTGGAATAGAAAAATTAAAATGCATTTGTATTTTGAATAAAAGTATTGCAAATATCTATTTTCCACAAATTTATATTTAGCTTCTAGATTGCATTATCCAATAGAATAATTTAATGTGGGCTTAATTAAAATGTATTCTAAGATAAGTTCGCAATTCATCAAATATTTTTCAAACAATCAGTTCCTATCGTATACATACATATGAACTTTGGATTTTTAAATCGGAATGTTTAGGGAAAATTTCCAAAAACATATTTTCGTATTTTCCCCAATTCAACATACACAAAATAAATTCCATTGTGTTTCTATATCAGAAATATACAGGTTATATTGAACCAAAATCTTTATCGTCTGGTCCAACCACAATAAAGATAAGTAAATGGAAAAGTTAACAAAATTTTAAAAAGATAACTATCAGAATACCACTAGTTTACATACATACGTACATCATACGAAACCGTGCCACCGGGTAAGAAGGTCGTCTCTCCATACTATGGTGAAGGGTATATAAGATTCGGCACAGCCGAATATATCTCTCTTACTTGTTTTTTTTAATTTAGATAAAATTTTGATGGTAAATTTTTCCTGACACTTCAAAATATTTAGTATCATTGTTATTTTGGTTATAAAGTAACTATATGGCTATTTATAGTGCTGTAGTCAAAAGTTTTTTCTTCACATTTTAGTATTTGAAAAATGTGATTTTTTACTTTTGAATCGAAGTAGGCTGGCTGTGCTTTTTTCTTTAAAGTTTTTTTTTTTGCAAATTAGCACATGTTTTTAAAAAATCAATTAGAAGTTAATCATTCTACGTGGTTATTACTGAGTTTTTGCGTGTTCTTTTTTTTATAAAAGTGAAGTGATTGGGAACTAGTTTTAAATCTATAGAAAGTAAACACAAAAAGTTTTAAAGGGCAGAAAAAATTAAAAGAGGCTATTAGAGGTTAAGTGTAAATTACATCTAACACTGTAAAGTATTAAAAGTAAGAACTATAAATTTCAGCTGCAATTACGTGCCATTCCATTTCCATTCGATTTCAGTGCCTTCATCTTTTGCATAAATTACATACTTCTTCCGATACTTTTAAAACGTCAATGTTTATTTGGCCAAAATCTGTATGCAATTTCTAATATTTTTTGCAATGTATCAAGTGTGTTGTTCTTAACTTGCATACGAAATTTCAGACATTTACATGAATAACCTAATTTTTTCGATACTTTTAAAACATCCACGATTTTTTGGCCAAACCCTGTATATATATTCCAAAATTTGAATGACCAATTTTTTTAGATCACTTATGTTATTCTTTATTTTTGGACCAAATTTCAGGCACTTCCATTACTTACATGTAATTTTTTATACTTTTTTAACGACCATGTTTTTTTTGGACAAACCCTGTATTTGAACATCGAAATATTTATCCATCGATCGGTTTTGTTATTCGTAATACAAATAATGATGAAATAAAGAAGTTATGGATTTTTGGCCGGAATTGGCCACCGTGCATTGTCTCTTTTCTTCACCTTTTACATATATTTCAGAATATGGTACAATAGCTTTTAAAAATGCGCAAACACTTATGTGATAATTCTTTGTTAACCAGTTTGCTTCTTTTTTGCTTTTCTGCTGATAGACATCTAAAATCAAAGGGAGGTTCTGTGATGAAATTTATGTTTTCATTATTGTTGAAAACGACCGCTACTTCTTTTGCGATGCAATCATTTAAATTCCTTTTGAAACCTTGCAAGTCTATAAAAACTATATTATCATGCATAATAATATTTAAATTATAAGACTTTCTGGACTTGTCTTTTTAAAAGTATGTATTCTATTATGCGATCATGAGTAAGAATTTAGTAACCTGATGGCTTTGATGGAATATTTGTAGCTGTTTCAAATTCAATTTTTATATCGATTGGTCCGTTATTGAGCGACTTGTTTTGATGGCCGACATCTACTACAATAATCGGTGCAATGCTGAAATCTCAGATACATGTCATATAAAATTGCATAAAAATAATTTTCAAACTTTATATTAAGATCATCATATGGGTATGACACGGAATTTAAATGTACTTTTAAATTGGTAAGATCACAATGAATAATTTTCTTGTTGAAAAACCATAATTAAAAAACAATACAAATTTCAGTAATTTCCATAAAAAGCACCAGTTATTAACTTGACAGCAGCCCATCAAAAAAACTCATGTTTGGCAGCACTCTTTACTGCTGTTGTTGTTTTTAAACTTTTCTACAAACATCCTACAACAATTAGATTTTAAAAAAGTCAGCCAAGGTAGTAATGGTAAAGTAAGAAAACAAAAACAATTGGTTGATTATTGAGTTCTTGTTACAACTTTTCATCTGCTTTGAAAGTTTAATATAATATCTCGAGTTCTAAGAAATATTTGGATAAAGTTCCCATTAGCATTAGCAACTGTGAAATGCCCATAGGAACTAGCTGTACCCAAATTTAATACAAATTTAATTGTGGATTAATATGATAATCCCAACTACGAAATGCCATCTGTATAGACGATCCATTGTTAATTATTTTAATCATATTCAATTTATTAAGATCGCATAGTTGTACATGTGGAATTCTCCATGAGATTAGTGAAATTGTAAGTTTTTCTTTTTCACTTGAGCGAACAAGATCTTCATCGATCTTATTACGCAACAGCATCAATTCATGTTTGCTATTTAGTATAACTTTATTCTAGTCTCCTGCGAATCCTAACAGCATTTTAAGCGGCACAAAGTTTACATTCTCAATTTTGCTCCATGCAGCATTTTACATCACAATGCTTTCCTTTGGTGATAAAGAAACCAAATTTTTTGTGATGCTTCTTCGTGTTACTCACATTATGGCTGTCTGATTGCAAATAAAAAAGTTTACTACAATATTGTTTATAAAAAGGATTTATATCATAATCTTAACCCTAGAAGTGGCACATGGTTCTGGCCAGACATATTTCATTTTCATGCTTCAATTTAGCATACTTCTATTTTAGGTACATGGCTGCAATTTCAGGTAATCTCCCAAAATATTGTTGGCTTTCGATGTATAAATTAATAATTGAAAAAAAGTCCTTGGAACAGGACAAAAAAGCCAAATAAAAAATCTTCACCTTACTTTTGGTACATGGTGTCTGGCCAGACCCCTATGCATTTTGTATGAACGCATAGGCAAAGCACATGGCACGAGTTGGGAATTTGTATTTACTTTATTCTTTTATGCTTCTTTCTTTCTTCTGATTTTTTTTTTGTGAGTTAGTTATTCATTGAACGTTGAACAGTGAAGAAGTAATCTAGTTTTTGTGCGGTAATTTTGAACTTGTGAATAATTTTACGCAGGTAGATTTGTTGCGTTGTTAGTATATTATGGCTGATGAACTGGAATTTATTTATAATACACGCTTGCGTAGCGCGAATTTACAACCCCAATTGTCAGAGGCATTAGTGCGTGATTTTCAAAGTCAGGTAGAAGCTGATGAAAATGATGATGTTTTTGAAAACGATGGTGACGACACTGCTGATTATGTGCCAGAAGATGATGCATCAGACATAGAAAATGATTTGGAAATTGAACCTAACGAACTTTATGATAGTGATGAAGACGTAGATGAAGAAGAAGAAAGTGGAAATGATGCTGAAGCAGCAAATGAAGTCGACTCAGGCTGTTTTTATGGTAAAGACGGTACTAAATGGAACGAAACTGAACCCCCTGCATCTCGTTTGCGCCAGCATAATATCATGCGTTTTCAATCTGGAACAAAAACAAGGCTCACGAATCCAGTTGAGGTATTCAAGCTATTTTTCTCAACCAATATTACGTTCGTCATCATTAGTGAAACAAATCGGCATGGGCGAGAATCAATTAGAAAATGGAATGAAGAACATCCAGAGTCTACCCAAAGAAAATGGATTGATTTGACAAGCTCTGAGCTAGATGCATTCATTGGGATTTTGTTGGCTTCTGGTCTCAGCCATAATAATATGCAAGACTCCAGTATATGGTGGCGTTCTGATTCGCTGCCCATATTCCGTGCGGCTATGTCGCACAAACGATTCATTACTCTGTCCAGATATATTCGTTTCGATAATAGTCGTACGCGGGCATTCCGACAGCAAACAGATAAAGCAGCTCCTATCCGGGACCTTTGGAATTTTCTCAATGAAAATCTGCAAAATTATTATGAACCTTATGAAAATATCACCATCGATGAGCAGTTGTTTCCGTATCGTGGGCGCACAAAGTTCACCCAATATATCCCATCAAAACCTGCAAGGTATGGGATCAAAGTTTGGTGGGCATGCGATGCTAAGACTAAATTTCCATTGAAAGGAAAACTATACACTGGAAAGGAAGGAGACAATCGGGAGATAAATCAAGGTGAAAACGTTCTAATGTATTTCGCAAATTGTTACGCAGGCAGCGGCAGAACAATTATTTCTGATAATTTTTTCACCTCATTGAACGGCGCTAAACGACTTGCTGCTATGGGACTGGCATTTGTTGGCACCATTCGAGCAAACAAAAGATGTCTTCCTAAGGAAGTTATGAAGAGCACCAGACGACCAATTCTTTCAAGTGTGTTTGGTTTTCATGAAAATCTTGTTGCACTTTGCAGCTACGTGCCCAAAAAAAATAAGGCAGTCAATTTAATTTCAACCGTGCATTACACGAAACATGTTGAAGGCATAGCCATGAAACCGGAGGCAATTTTATTTTATAATTCAACTAAAGCCGGAGTCGATACGATGGATCAAATGCTAACTCATTACACAACAAAACGGCCAACCAGACGCTGGACATACGCGTTTTTCTGCAACATGATTGATGTGATGGCATTGGCAAGTTACATTATATGTAAGCTAAATGATGAAAATACAAGAAAAGAAAGAAGACGCATATTTTTATATAAATTTGCAAAGCAATTGGTACTGGCCAACGTTGAAAATCGCATCCATAATCCGCACATTGTGGCTCAACCAACAACTCGTATAGCATTTGAAGCGTTCTTTGGGAGACCTCTCAATATAGCAAACCTTAATGTGGCTTCACGCAGTGGTCCAGACACATTAGCTGCCAAAAAAGTTTGCAGAATTTGCCTGCAGCAAGGTGACAAAATACGCCGTAAGACACGCTTTTTTTGCTGCAAATGCAACAATCCTGTTTGTCAGCAACATTCAAAAGTAGATTATTTATGTTTTTGTTGCCTTCCGCAAAATTCTGAATAAAAAAATCAATGTATTCTTCATCATAATTTTCTATTTTGTCATAAACATTTATTACTTTACCCATAATAAAGAAAAATATATATAGAACAAAAAAATTGTTGCCCTTTTCATTCCAAAGATTTTTTCAGGACTATTTTTTCTTCCTCAGGTAGCTAATAACATAGTAAAAAGAAATAGAAACACAAAATATAACAAATATTTTCCTATCTTAGTAAAAACTTTAACGGCAAACAGCCCTTATTTCCATACAAATGCATGTAAATGTATAGGGGTCTGGCCAGACACCATGTGCCAGAACTAAGGGCTCAAAATATGTGCCTGACGAAGGGTTAAGTACTAAATATAATAATTGCCGATGGTTTTTTCGACTACAATATTTCATCTTGTGTTCCTTACTAAATCTCAACCATTTAACAAATTCTTTGTCTCCTGTAGTTTTGATAACTTGTTCAACTAGATATGTATTAGGAAATCTTGTTTCTGATAGTTCTTCATCATAAAATCCACCCTCAATAGGATATGTATTTTGAATTGATTTAACAGTGAAAATTTCTGTTGTCCAATTTGGCGTATAACATTTTTCAAAAGTATGTTTGTATTTTTTTATTTATGCGCACATGATCGCCAAATTGAAAATGAAATTTAGATTCATTATATATTTTTAAATTGCTATATGCCGTATTTAATAAGTTTTTCTCATTTGTAGAGTTGACTTTAATTGGAGGCATTTTGAAGGCAGTTTTTGGTATTTTATAAAACATTAAAGAAAATAATCCTGGTGTTAGAGCCCATATTTGATCACCAGTCTCTATATTGTCTTCATTCAGTTTGATGTTAGCGTTACCGAATTTCCCTTCATTACTGAAATCTTTGGACCATAGTTAGTATATAATTAATTTCTTCCTTCCAAGAGTAATAAGTCAGTATAACTTTCTGCAACATTTAAATTCTGAGAGTAACAAACATCATCATCAGTATCACTACCGCTTTCAGCGTCTGGATCATTAAATAAGTTGTCAAATAATGATTTTTCTATACGTTTTTTTCGGAATGCTTGTCTATAGTTGTTTTCAGTTTTCAAAGCATTCCTTTCTTTTTCGAAAATTCTTTAGACATTGTTAGAACTATTTATAAATTCTTTTAAAGGTTCTGTTATAGGCTTAAATGTATTTCTTAGTTGTTCACGTGTATCTATTCCGCCAGTTTTAGTACTACGAAGATTTTTCTTCAAAACATTTCTTACCGACACCAACTCTTTGAAAACTTTTTCATTAATTTTCAGGTATATAACAGATCACCTAATAGATCAGATATTAGGTATCAAATTAGCTATCTAATCAGGTATTAGGTATCAGATCAGGTTTTAGGTACCAAATCAGGTATCGGATCAGCTCTCAAATCAGATGTCAGATGTATAGCATTTGCCTCATCTGATGACATTGAGAATTGGTGGCAGAAAAGAAAAATCTTAAGCGTATATATCGCTTTAGCCATCCATCGGGCATGATGCATCGCTCCAGGTGATTTAAACCATACAGGCTCTGTGTTTCGACCAAGAAATATAAGACTCAATTCCAATAACTCGTTGTAGTCTGCCCTGGGATGTTGTATAGTGACATATGTAGTTATGAGCAATTTTGTTAAGCGCAAGATTTATTTTTTTATCCACCATTCTACTGGCAAATCTTTGTTGATTGATTTTGGGCCAATTTTTTTTTAACCGCTGGAAAATATCTAATGATGGTCCACTTAATTTTAAGTCATATTTCACGAAAGCACTTTTTAGCAAGAGTTCATATAATTCTCTATTGAGATGTTGTTCTAATAAAATACAAGTACCTTGTAATCTACCTGTATTTGTCGCTGTGGTATCAAAACAAAGCTTGTACCTTGTTTGGAAAGAATGTTGTATATATTTACTGTAATAAGAAATTATTTTTTAAATACCTTTTCTGTTAGATTCCATTCATTTAATAGTTTGAGTATGGCGTCTGTCTGTTCTTTTCCAGTACCAGCTGACAGGACAGGTACTCCAAGTAGATGTTCAATGCCATTTGTTGTTATCACAACTGGTAATCTGTCCACTTTTGCATTTCCTGTGATCGACGGTAAAATTTTTCCATCCCAATGTACCGTAATTTGATTTACATCTTTGTTTTTAAAATCCATCATCAGATTTGCAGCAGTTTCCGAACAAAATTGTTGACGGCAAAGCCGAATCGATGTCTTACTGATTACTAATGTACTGATATCATGTTCCAATGCTTCAGCCGTAGCTATCAGAATACGTACTACATCCCTGTCACTTACCGTGGCCTTGTCTAAGGTCGCAACAAGCTTGGAAGTGATAATATTGTTGAGAGTTACAGTTAGCAGTTTGATCAGTATTATCATCACTATTGTATTCATCAATTAGTTCTTCTGTATTGTCACTCAAATCATTCGCTGTCAGGAATACTTGGAATTGTTCTTCGCCCTGCTTTTCTTTTCGCATTACCTCTTTCTCAATACGAATATTTCTTCGCTTTTTTTAAAATAATGAACGATCGCATCCCACCATTGCACCAGGTCTACCTTCTATACGTTGATTCTTCAAAAACTCTTTATCTTCTTCTATTTTAATTAAATCTAACGCATTTCCGTGCGCAATGTCAAATAAGTTTTCCATATTTTTAATAAACTCATCTTCTCGCCTTTTTTGAAGTAGTGTGCTGCGTTTGCACGTTTTTTGCAGATTTTTCCATTGGTGTAACGTAACGTAAGTTAATTTCAATAAAATAATATATTACAAACATATATGAAACATTTTAATTATATTTTCGTGCCTTGTCTCTTGAAAAGTCCATATAAACCAGTTTTAGCCACTTTAGCAGGCATGTGCCACGCCTTAACCTAGGGCAATCAGTCTAAGACTTTGAAATTTCACTATTGGCATAAAAAGGAACAATTTGAGGGGGCGGTACACTTTTTTTGCAAAAAAAAATTTAAGTCCGGTCTATTGTATATGTTTAAAGTGAAATTAAATACTAAAGTATTTTTTAAATTTATTAATCGAGATTGCCTCGATATCTTCTTTCAAAGATTTTCAAAAACAAGTTATGAGGTTTTGATTGAAAGACGTGCGTTCTTTTTACTCGTAATAACAACTGCCTCTTTATTTTCTTCTTTTTCTTTTTATACACTGATTTTGCTTCTTAATAAAACTGATTTTGCTTATTTTATAATTAATAAATTTTGCTTATTTTATAAAAAACTTATTTTAACCCAATTTTAATATTTGCAATAAGTGCTTTATTAGCGATTTGATTTTAATTGATTATTGAATATTGTAGTTAGTTGAACTCTTGTGTGTTATTGTTGTTGTGAAAGTATAAGGTCTGTGTTAGCAGTTTTTTGAGTTATGTTTTGTTATTGTAGTGTTTTTGGTGTCATTAGTAGTATTCACAGAATGTGCTAACTTATTCGAAGTATTCACAGAAGTTGCTAACTTACATGCATATCATTGGTGCTAAAGCCAAATCATCAGTAGACCTTAAACCATATTGTTGAAATGCTTCAAACCTCTTATCTTATACAAAAACTTTTAAAAAACCAATGAGAATTACAAAAGTATAAATAAGCATAGTATGCTTTGAAACTTTTTCAAAAATTTATGTGTAGTAATTTATATTGTTATGAAATAGTCAAATAATTTTCTGCAGCGGCCATTGCTTAATTCATAATTTTTGCATATCATCAGAAAACCATGTTTATCTTTCCAAACGAGGATGACACACTGTATCTGATCGAATTTGACAGGCAACACGTTTCAAAGCGTGACATTTTAAAAATCAGATTTTTCTGAAATATTGCTGTCTACTGGAGAAAACCTTTTAAGAGTAATAAAGGTCCTACACAATGTACTAAGTGTTCGATGTACGGTGATGGAGCCAAAAACTGCAACAGAGTCAAGGTATGCATAGGTTGTGCGATTACGTTGATTGTTCACTAAACAAAAGCTCACCTGATGACAGTATAGTGTACAAATGTCATAACTGTACAAATAAAAATTACAGAAACCCCAGGGCAGATGACCCTAAATGCCGTGTCGTAAAGAATACTTAGAGATACGACATAGAATAACTGAAAAATACTAGAACCACTAGTATGAGACATAACAGTAGTTACGAGTATGTAATAGACGACAGTGATTTCCCGCAACTATCGTGCCAAGCACATCATGGTACTGCACAAGACTCCCGGATCCAAGGGAAAAATATGTATGTTTTCCGAAGTGGCTAAAAGTAAAACACGGGACAACAACGACGAGTTATGCAATGATATACTATTGGAAATATTTTTTAATGCAGTAGATGCATTCGAAAAATGTCAAACAAAGTTTGATAAATTGAGAGTTTTAGGCATTATGCCATAAAGCATTTGTTGTACACAATGTTCATGTCATACACTGGACGCTCAAGGCATAACAACCGAGTTAGCAGCTGCACAGCTCGAGCAAGTTCTTCACGACAAAAAGTTGATATACTTTTGCGCAATGACACGTTCTTAAAACCGCATCACAAACTTCAATTAGGAGGCTACAAAATTTATCGTGAAGACCGGCTAACACATGGTGGAGGAGTACTCATTGCGGTAAAAGCTAACATAGTTCATTAGTTATTACCTAAAACTAAGCATTGGAAATATTTCTATACAGGTTACTATTAATAGATGTCCTGTAGTTTTTACTGCTGCTTATAATCCAATTTATACTCCGGACTTTAAGGCGGACTTAGACTTACTCACAAACTTCGCTTGTGACTTTTTCATTTTTGGTGATTTTAATGCACATTACACACATTGGAACTGTGTATCTAATAACACAGCCGGTAACGAGCTTTACACACATTGTTTGCTTGCAAACTATTAAATTTATTTTCCATTTCCACTTACTCGATTCGGTCAAAACTTAACCCAGGTCCAGCCCTCAACAGTATACATTTTACTATCTAATTCCAATATCTCTTTTTCAAACTTAGAGTCACATCCAAATATTTTACAGTCGGATCATGTTCCGCTTAATTGTTCCATTTGTGGACAGTTTAAAAATAAATTAAATACAGTAATAATCGTACAGACTGGCCAGCAATTACAGTTTGGGTAGAAAGTGAAATTAGACGACAAAACATTGACCAAACAGAGTGTATTCCCAGCAACGTAGATTTATTTCTAAATAAATTAATTTCAATTGTTAATGCTGCTTTTAGCAAGATTCCCGTAGGGATGAAAAATCCGTGGCAGAGAGAAATCTCAAATACATACATCAGATGCTTATTGCTCAAAGAAATATATTTCAAAGATGTAGGGATCCAATTTACAGAGTCCACTTAAACGGTATCTTAAAGCAGCTAAGTAGTCTAATTTAATTCCACCTTAACAAGGACAGAAATGAATCCGGGGTCCAAAAATTCTGGAAACTACCAGAAGCATTAAAGGGAAAGTACTCGATTTGTTCGATCTTAATATAATAATGAAATTTTAAAAGCCGGCGTAGAAAAAGCTAATGCAATTGCCGATGCATTTGGTAGCTCCCACATTAGTACGATCAATAAACAATCGCCTTTGGATACATGTCTATCAGATTTTATTAATTGTCTCGATAATAATTCTCCTATTGATAGTAATAATAGTGAACGTACAGATGCCACTGAGGTTAAAGCATTTGTTATGCTATTAAAAAATAATAAAGCTCCTGGCTTAGATGGCATAAATAGTATTATCCTCAAGCATATGCCAGATTGCTTTTATGATAGTCTAAGTAAAATATTTAATTGTTGCTTCATAAATGGCTTCTTTCCGCGTGCTTTCAAAAAATCGAAAGAAATACCGATTCATAAAAAGGGAAAAGATCCCAAACTATAGGTCACTAAGCATCTTAAGTTTACTGGATAAGGTATTTAAAAAATTATTCATAAAAGATTAGTAGATTTTGCAGACTACAATAATATGATTAACCACCAACAGTTTGGATTCCGTAAGGAACACTCTACCGTACACCAAATAAAATTGTGTTGTGAATTATATCGAAGGTAACAAAACAAATCACTGGCGTTGTTTTTCTCGATATAGTAGGCTTTTGACACCATCTGTCATTGTATTTACAAAAACGTATACAGTTTTCTAAAAAAACCCGTACATTTGTTGTGTGTTGACGGGGAATTCTCAACAGAAAGAACAATAGCAGGGAGATTGCCACAAGCGTCAGTATTGTCACCTACACTCTACTCATTGTTTACTTCTGATTTTGAGATGCACAGAAATCAGGAAGCAGCATTTTATGCTAATGACAGTGCTTTTATATCTAGTGGAAAACTTTCATATGCAATAATCAGGAATAGAAAGTCAAAGGTCAGCCTTAAAAATAAGATATTGTTGTACAATATGTGTATTAGGCCGATAATGACTTACGGCTGCCCAGTCTGGTTTAACAGAAAGGCTTCAGGTTATTCAAAATAAAAATTTAAAAATAATTCATAATCTTCCCCCTAGATTCCCCACGGACTTACTACACAATAGATTTAAATAGAAAAAGATAACCGCGTTTGCCAATGATCTGACACTGTCATTTAATGAAAAATGTAGATCGTTTAATTTTGAAACAATAAAATATTCGCTAAACAGTCGTTCCGATTCTTTTGCTTAAAAGAATCTTACTACAGATTACTTTACCAAATTTCATTATAACATTTTCAAAGTTTCTTAGAGGTTTTTGTGACAAATTTTCCTCAAGACGTTTTTATTAATAGTTTTCTTATTCAATTATTAGATTTAATTGTTGCAGTACGCTTAAGTAAAATCTCATAACATTGTACTTATTTAGCTTATAAGATTCGTGAGTAAAACATTTTAATAAAAAAATATAAGATAAATATTATAAATCTGTTTACATATATAAAAATGAATCTGCGTTTGTATATTTGTTTGATAATTTGTTTGTTTTTTACTTACTACGGGAGTGATCTTTTGAAAATTTTGCGACTGTTTTACTTACGACTGGAAAATTTAAATAAACTAATTTATTTTCAAAAACTTTTATTTGTTGGGGATTTTTTAGCTAGTCTATATACATGCATTTCATTGGCGCTAATGCCAAATCATCAGTACCCCTTAAACCATATTTTTGAAATGTTTTAAACCTCTTATCTTTTACACAAACTTTTAAAAAACCAATGAGAATTTCAAAAGTTACAAAAGTATATTATTCGAATTTGTTTGTTGGGATTTTTGAAAAAGTTTCAAAGCATACCATGCTTTATACTTTTGTAACTTTTGAAATTATCATTGAGTTTTTAAAAGTTTTTGTATAAGATAAGAGGTTTGAAACATTTCAAAAATATGGTTTAAGGGGTACTGATGATTTGGCATTAGCACCACTGAAATGCAAGTATATACACTAGCTAAACAAAACCCTCAACAAACAAAAGTTTTTGGAAATTTTTGAAAGAATATATCGAGGCAATCTCGATTAATAAATTAAAAAGAAAATACTAATTTATTTTATTTGAAATGAGGTAAAATTCAGGTATTTTTATTATCTTTACATCTGCGCAACTACAACAGTGTGACTCTAAATTTAAATTAGGTTGGCTCTTAGAATAAAGTGAAGTTTCAAACGAATTATTGGTGGAAGTCGACAGGAGAGACGAATATTGCCCATACATAATTATTAATATCGCTACATTTGCAAAACGATGGGATAGCGAAACTTTTATAAAATTAGAATACGCAGGTTTTCTATTTTATATAAATGTTTATTTAACAAACAGTTTTCTGTTTTTCAATTTAATGATAGAATTTAAAGTATATGTGAACAAATGCCTTGGATGAATTTTAGAATTGGCTTGTCTGGGGTTAGAATTATTTAGGACTAAGCACCTATATTAGAGCGACAAGACCCGAATTAGTTTTTCCGCCTCTATTTGTGAAATGCTTTACGATTCCTTATAAATTGAAGGAATTGTAAAGGAGTTAGAGTTGGCAAAAGAAACGAAGGTTTTTATTATAGACATCAACTATGCATATTTTTGTGTATTTCAGATGTTTACTGTTCGCCAGTCTCGCACTTGTTTTCTTAAATTATATATAACTTCGTGTTAAGCTAGTTTTAGTATAAATTATAGTAAATATTTTCAAGCAGTTTACCAGAAAATAATTCACAATGAGTTTAAGGTTTGCTACTTGTTGCAATTCATGTGTTAACCTAATGTTGTTACGACATATAACAGGATGTACATGGTATAAAATATTGTGTATAGTAAATACTCTTATTAATTAAAAATATAAGTGTATCTTTAAGATGCCAAAATTAAAAAGAAAATTGTTTAAATTAAATGTAATTTAAACAATATGAAATAATAATATTGAAATAAAGTATAATGAACAACTTATGTGATTGAAATATAATTAAAGTTACTAAGTATTATTATAGCAAGTATAACACCCCCTCTCAATCACTGAGTTGAAGATTTTTGCGAAATTTTGTAAATTTTATTGTTAACAATGCTTTGGCAACAATATCTGCAAACTGATCTTCTGTTGAAATTTGTTCTAACTTTATTATTCCTTTGGAAATATAGTCACGTATAAAGTGATACTTTGGATCGATGTGCTTAGAGCGTTTAGTTTCAGCGTTTTTAGCGATTCCAATGCATCCACGGTTATCTTCATAAATAGTTACTGCCTTGTTTTCTGAAAGTATACGCAGATCAATTAGAATGCCTCGAATCCAAAAGCTTCTGAAACTGCAAGACTAAGGGCAATGTATTCTGCTTTGCTGGTTGTTATTGCAACAACAGATTGTTTCTTGCTACACCAGGAAATAGGACATCCAAAAATCTTAAATATGTACCCGCTAATAGACTTTCTGTCTGTAGCATGTGAAGCCCAATCAGCGTATGCAAAGCCAGTAATTTCGTTCTCATCTAAACTACTTGTGCAGATAAGTTTAAGATATTTAGAACCCTTTATATAACGAATTATTCGTTTCAAGATTTGAATATCACTGGGATTATTCTGAAATCTACCCATATATGCAATATGATAACATATATCTGGACGAACACTTAACATGACGTACATTAAACTTCCCAGCGTTTCGCGGTAGGGATTTCTGGTTGAATCATTAGATGTGTTATATGATAAACATAGACCTTTTTTCATACCATTCTTACAGTGCTCTAAGGAAAATCTTTTTAGTAGTCCCTCAATATTCGAAGGTTGACTTAATTTCATTACACCATTTTGTTGATCATATTAAATTTTTGTTCCACAATCTGACATTTCGAATACTGAATTCAGATATCTTCTAAGAGATTTAATTGCATACGTATTATTTCCGGCAATCAAAACATCATCACCATACAGCAGCAGATGCAAAATATTGTTGTCTTCAAATTTTGTATATAGACAAGAATCATACTTGGAACGAATAAACCCTAACTTTAGTAAAAACTCGTCAAATTTTGTATACCAACATCGCGGGCTTTGATTAAGTTCATAAATCGATTTATTAAGTTTGCAAACATGGATAGAAGGAGCTTCAAGGTCACGGGGAATTTCCATAAAATATCTTCTTCTAAGGTCCCGTACAAAAATGCAGCTTTAACATAAGCCACTGGCGAATAAGTTTCTTCGTAATCAATACCGGTCTTTTGAAGAACCCATTTCGCCATCAGACGTGCTTTGAATCGGATTGGATTTCCATTTGAGTCTTGTTTTATTCGAAAAACCCACCTAGATCTAAAAAGCTATCTCCTCTATTCTTTGATGCGGTTAAGGATAATCTTTGCTATCAATTTTTATATTGTTGGTAGTATGCAAACGCCACGCCAGTACCCATACTCTTTCAAGTCTTCCTTCTTTGCAATTTTTACTATTATTCCGTCTTTCCATTCGGTCGGAAAGGCCTCATGCTCCCAAACGTCTATCAGAGGGAGAAGAATTTCAGCGCTGAGGTAGATATCTGCCTTGTATATTTCGATGGGTATACCATTGATTCCGTCGGCTTTTCCATTTGGTAGTTGCTTGATGGCAGTGGAGACTTCTCTCAAACTTGGCGTTGTTGACCGTATCCTAGTATTTGCCCAAAAGGTGGTGGGATCAAATTGTTGCTGCTGCTGCGTTGCATGGATTTCAGCGTTTAGGAGATTAAAAATGTGTTGTCGCCAACGGGAGAGTTGTTCACCATCGGTATTGAGGAGAATGACGCGTTCGTCCCTTACAGGGTGCTGAAGAGGTATATTTCGGTTGATCTTAAAAACAGTCCGAGAGACACCTCTGTATGCTGCATTTTCAGCCTCGTTTTCCAACTGGTCGATGTGTTTTCCAACTCCAGTTGAGCTCTTCTTTCAGTGGATAGACTATCACCTGAAGATAGTTTCGCCATCCAAAGTTGCCTGCCCTTAGGTGAGGGACCTAATGTCTCACTTGCGCGTTTCAAGAACAGATCTCTCATGGCGCCCAACTTTTCAGCAATCGGCACCTCATGTGCTATGCCACTACGAGCCGTTTCCTCCCGAAGCTAGGTACTGAACCTACTTCTTACTGCGTTGTGGTTCAGACGATGTACTACAAGTTTCGGTGGGCGCACCATCTGAGCATTCCTCTGTATAGCGGATGTTCGGAGTCGTATTTTTGTAACTACCAAATAGTGATCTCTAGATTGACCAATATCAGGTGGTGCAAAGTGGTCTATTTGGTTGGCAGTATTGTGTCGATCAGGCGACGGCCAGGTGATCCTATGGCAATCTTTGTGTTCAAAGAGAGTCCCGCCAATAACCATTCTTCTAGCATTACAAAAGTCAACAAAACGTTCTCCATTGTCGTGTCGTATACCCAAGCCGTGGGTGCGCATTACATGATTCAGTGCCGCATTATCTGAACCAACCTTCGCATTCAGATCACCCATAATACAGATGATGTCACCGCGAGGAATTATGTCATATACTGCGTTTAGTTGACCGTAGAAAAGGTCACATCTTCGGCTGCGCACTCAGTTGGGGCGTAGCATTGATTGATGGTGATGTTTCTAACTTTAGATATAAAGCGGGCGGTGATAATTCTATCCGATACTGGTTTCCATGGGTAAAGCATTTGGAGGAGTTGGAATACTGTCTTTAATCCTCTGCAGTCGGTCTGGGCTTGTACGCGCCACAGCTTTTGTAATGTTAGACCTTGATTTATCTTTTGAAGTTCACGTTTTTTGTGTACTCCGAACACTCGTCTATAGTTTTTGCAGGTCTTCCTCTTTTGCTGTCAGATGATGTATGCGGTTCTTCGATGTTTTCAAAAGTTGTTACTCCATTTAGCCAGTCTGAGTTCTTTTCCATAAAGGTTTTTGTCGTACAATTTGAGGCAAGCCATTTTTTATTAATTTTCAAGTAAACGAAGTGAATTTTAATTATAACATCCTTTTCCTTTATGTGAGTTTCTGAATAAATCGAACAATTCCGAATTTTGAATTGACATTATCGCACTCTAAAGCAAAATTGTATAAATTCTGGTAATGATCACTACTATTACAAAGTAAAAACTTAACTGGCTGCATTACACAATTGCGGTTTAATTTATACCCAGAAATAAAAAAATTCAAATTACCTGATTTGTGAAACAGAAATCCAGGCCTCAATTAAATGGATTATATAACTGCAGTTTTTTTACTCATTATAAAAAAAGTTTTAAAACTACCTGCAATTAAAAGAGAATTCCAGAAAAATGCAAGGGAAAAGTCATTCTGTATTAACGAGAAGCAAAAAAATTATGTAACAAGTTCTCCAGTGAAAAGATTTTAGAGAGCCTTTTTTATTATTTATTTCTTTTCACATTTTGAATACATCTTTGTTACATACTTTAAAAATAGGGAAAAATTATTCTCGTTTTCGCCATGAGATTGTAACAGCTTTCCTCATATTTCAAGAAAACCTGTCATTTTTTGTGGATAAATTTAGTTAAATTATTTAAAGTATTATGTAGCGAACATGCCCAGAAAATATGGGCGGGGCCATTTTTGACCATTTTTAAATACGCTCTATTTTATTTGTAAAAATTACCTAAATGTAGGGTGTCTGAAAAACGTCAACTGCCGAAAAAGTATGGCATCTGATGAACATTTTTTTACATTTTTTAATAAAAAATAAACACACCTTTAAAACAATACCAAAAAAGTTATGATCAAACGTCAATGTTTCTGACACTTCAATTCTAATTTTTTTAATATCATCTTTTTTGTCTTTCTAAAAAATTGTTGACTTTAATGAGGTCCATCAGCTATAATTTTTATCCAATTAAGAAAAACTTTTTTGAATTGGGGTTAGTAAGAAGCTCTTTATAGGATGTGTTTATTCATTTTACAAAATTTTGTCATAAAATTTTGTAGTTTTACCACGGATTTTGGGAAAAGGCGCCACAGTGCAACGTCTTAATTTAGTTCGCATTCAAATGCTGAACTACAATATGCTATTTAAAAAAAAAATTGTTGATACATTTTAGTTACTTTTATAACTTTTATTTTTAATTGAAAAAGTTTGATATTTTTTTAAGAATTTTTGATTGCTTTTAATTATTATTATTATTATTGGATCATTTTAATCATTAGACTAGCAGATTTATGTAATAAAGTAGTTTTCCGATTTAGCGAACATTCGATTTAATGAACATCGTATTTAACGAACGCTCAAAATTTTTATTTTTACTAAGTACCTTATATTACGAAAAAAAATTTATTTTGTACTCGGTTTAACGAACAAATGTAAAACAAAACGATGAACAAAACGAAAAGGAGGAAGAGCTACACAAAACTGAAATTCTAGAGGCCAAAATAAAACACGAAGAGGACATTAAGCACTTCGAAACTTGTTTTAAATGGGCTCAGCAAAACAAAAATAGTAGCACAAATTTAATGTTTTTGAGAGCTTCAAGAAAATGTCATTAAAAAATGTAAACATTTCAATTTTTTATTTAAAGAAATATTTATTTTAAATTACTATAATTTTAATAAAATATTAAAAACAAACACCACAGATATTTATAACTATGAATAAAATGGGCGACGCTATTAATTTTTAATATAATACTGGATATAACAAACAGGCCTGACAACCATTAGGTTCACTAAATCGGAAAACTTCTGCAGTTGGCGATATTTTTAGCAATTTTGGGAGAATTTCTTCATTATTAAACCTTTTCTTACGTTTCAAATATTTCTTCATTTAGTCGAAGACCATTCATTGGGTTTTTTATAAACACGTTCACTTCTTGGATGTGTGAAAACTGATTTAAGTGCTAATAAGGTGATGTTCATATTTTTATAATGTACTCTAGGCAAGAAAGGGTTAAAAACTTCATAAATGCAGTTTGCAAAGCAACACTAGAATGCATAGCGTTCATAAGTGACATAGCCTTATATTTGATTGTTTAATTTAAAATTTACTTATTTTAATTTTTAGTCTTCAATTTTCTTTTTGTAAATAAACTACTCTGTTAGGGCCTAAACTTTACTCATGTTTCTAACAACTTCGTATTTCGGAGTCATTAGTTAGATTCTAACGAGTAAAACCGCTAACGCTTAATTAAAACTTGCCATCGCCATCTGCAACTTTTTGTAATAAAATTACTCATCTTGGACAACTTGAGCGAAGTACTTCATATCTTTCGATAAGCTAATATACATATTTCAATAAAGTTTCACCCTTTATTATTGCAAATTAACCCAAACAATTGTGTATTATTTTTATTTATTTTCATCTGCCTTCACACGCAAGCATTTGGTCCTTCGAGCCGGATTGTGGAAGCCTTTATTTAAGTTTGTGTTCTTTTTTTGTATTTAAGATCCGCCATCTTCACTTCATACCACCGAAATTCCAAATTCCATTACCATATTTTTTGTGGAAAATTTAATTTGAAAAGGTGCGTACAATTTATTTAAAGTTAAAAATTAAATAAAAGTGAAAATAAATATAAAAAAAGGAATAAACACATACATATACATAAAGTGTAAAGGTTAAGAGAAAAAGGGAACACAAAATTTGTTTGTGAATAAATTTTTACCTCTATCGTGTTTGATCGTTTTGCAACTCCTTTTAACATTTGTTTTAATTTATTTTCTTCCGGTGCAAAAAAAATCTACTATGCGTTTGTTTACTTGCACGGACGGAATTAAAATTATTTTTTCAATTCTTTTAATTATCAAAGTTAAAGTGTACCATAAATTAAATAATTATTTAATTTTTTTGTGCTAAAATAAAAGCCGATTTATATACATATATTTGTATTCTGTGTACAAATATAATTTGTTCGTGTGTTAAGTGTGTGTGTATATATTCATACATTGACCAAATTGTGTTTTCATTTTCATTTTTTCTGGTTTTTGTTGCTTGCATTGCAGTCGCCCTACGGTCGGTCAGTTTGACTATCAACGTGTTTGTGCGGTTATAATAGAATTTTTTCCGCCTTCAATCGACTTTAAATATAATTAAAAGGCTATTTGTATATTTTTTTAATATAAATCTTTTGAAGTTTAGAAATAATTTTATTCTTGTTCAACCGAAAGATACGTTGGTCAAATTGATATTATAAATTTTTATTTTTTAATTTTTGCCAGTAATTAGGAAAATGTCGGTCACATTATTAGATAAATTTATTAGAGCTTCGGATGCTCTCGTCGGATTTCAGGCTTGCTTTAACGAGATAAATAATGAAACTTATACGGCTTTTACGTTAGAGCTTCATGGCGAAGAGTTGAGAATTTTATGGTCGAAAGTAAAATTAGCACATGAGCAATGTTTAGATTCTTTAAAAACGTCGAAAGGGACAGACTCGGAAAATCCTGAGGTCGCTATCGTTACTACTAGATATCATGTTACGTACAGTGCATATATAACGTGCTTAGGAAATATAAATAAAAAGAAACATGAGATTGAGTTAGATGAAAAAAGGAATAATCAGCAGATAATAGATCAAAGCAAACTGGACATTTCAGGTCATAATATGACTATCTATCCTGGCCTACTTTTAGAGATTTGTTTACGGCTTTGTACGTAAATAGCTCTCGACTTAGCAATATTGAGCGGCTGTGTCATTTGTTACGAAAAACTAGTGGTGAGGCAAAAGAAGTTGTCTCAAAATGTCCTCTTTCAAATCTTGGTTTCGACATAGCGTGGAAAAATTTTAGAGAGGCTTATGAGAACCCTCGTATGTTAGCAAACAACCAACTTAGGGAACTTTGTGGTCTTCCAGTGTTAGATAAAGAGACTTATACCGGTCTTAAATCATTACAAAGGTGTATAAATAGTTGCCTTTCTACTCTTTCTACTTACGATGTGCCTACAGAGAATTGGGATCCGATAATTGTGTTTATTTGCATTCAAAGACTTCCAGATTGCACTGTTACCTTATGGGAACAGAGCATAAAGGACAAATTTGTTTTGTCTGAGTGGAAAGATTTGGACCCTTTTCTGACAGAAAGGATTCAAACTCTGGAATGCTTGCGTGACATAAGAGAATTGTCTCATGACAAAAAGAAATCGGGTCAAAGCACATCATGTCAGTTCATCTTCTTCGAATTCTTACGTCCTTTGTAAAAGTCCGAGCCATTTTCTGCGGCATTGCAAACGATTTAAGAATCTTTCAGTATCGGAAAGATTTTCGACAGTCAAGAAATTTCATTGCTGTGTTGATTGTTTGGTGCGCACACATGAAATGAAAGATTGTAATAGTCTTCATAGTTGTTCACATTGTAATAAAAAGGATCATAGTTTCTTGCATAGGAATGTACCTCATTCGGAAGATTACTTTCGTAACTCTTCAACATCTGGTGCGGTTGCTAGTTCGGGTGTTATATCCCAACCAGGTTACCCTAGGTCAGTAGATTCATCTTTACCTTCTACCTCTCGTGGTATTAGTTCGTCGGCCCCCTTGAATCGTCAAACTTTTCATTTGTCGCAGAATCGAGCTGTTTTATTAGGAAATGCAATGGTGAATATTCGTCACCAGAATATGACGTATCCAGCTCGTGCTCTAATTGATCCAGCTTCTGAAACTTCTTTTCTTTCGGAACGATTGCAGAACCGATTAAAGATTTCGGCGCATTCGATGCCCAAATTTCTGGTGTAAATCAGGTGGTCTCTACTATCTCGAGAAAACTTTGCTCGATCGAAATTGGTTCTCCCTTGGATTCGTCAATTATTCTGGAGACTACGGCACTGGTTTTGCCTCATATTTCCGGTAATTTACCATCCGTTGCAATAAAGGGCGAGCTTTGTAGAGATTTACCAAATTTGCGTTTAGCAGAACCTCAATTTTACGATTGTAGGCCGGTTGATCTCCTACTAGGTGCGGATGTGTATCCACAGATAATCAAGGGTGATATTCGACATATTTTGGGATCATTATTGGCTCAAAATACTATATTCGGCTCGCTTATTACCGGCCCTGTGCAGAAAACTTCATTGCAGGTTTATTCCACTAGGGTCGAATTTTCTGAAGAAGATCATTTGAAACAAAATTTACTTCGGTTTTGGGAATTAGAGGAGACCCCCAAAAGGAAAATATTTACTTCTTCTGATAAAATTTGCGAGGAAAATTATAAGCGTACTACTCGACGCGACCCCGAGGGCAGCTATGTAGTGACCCTGCCGTTTAAATCTGAATTTCCTCATTCTATTAATTTGGATGTATCTCGACATAATGTTATGGCTCAGTTTTTACGATCTTTCCCCATTAGATACTGATGTTCAAATCAGGGCTGTTAAGACACATGCATAATTTTTTTCGAATTATGAAGATATTCTGGATAGGTTTTCGAAACTTGATCGTGCTTTACGAGTAATAGCATACGTGTTCAGATTCTTTCATAGGACTCATTCTTCACATAGAGGAAAGCACAGGCTTAGTACCACTACAGTTACAAGCAGCGAAATAATGACAGTGAAGTTGCGTCTGGCAATTTTGGCTCAGAAAGCTCACTTCGCAGAAGATTATCAATCTTTGCTGTTAGGAAAACCACTTTCCTCAAAGAGTTCATTACTACCACTTAATCCCTTTTTGGATTCTAGTAGTGTGTTGAGACTTAGTGGTCGCTTCGAAAAATCTCCTTTATCTTATTCGGAAAGACATGCCATCTACCTTATTCCTGACGTTTTACCCTATTATTTGCTGCATTCATACATGTTATTTCGTTTCATGGAGGCAATCAGTTGATGTTGAGAATTTTCCGTATTGCGTTCCTCGACTTAGAGTTTTGGTTCGCACTGTCATAAACCGTTGTAATCGCTGTATATTAGCTAAAAACAGTTCTGTAATCAGACTATGGCAGCCCTACCTCCAGAGCGAACTACCTTAGATCATCCATTTACTACCACCGGTGTTGATTTTGCAGCACCATTCGATATGAAAAGTTTTACTGGTCGATCTTGTCGTATATCAAAAGAATACGTTTGCATATTTGTTTGTTTCTCGACTAAAGCAGTTCATTTAGAAGCGACATCGGATTTAACAACGAATGCGTGTTTAGATGCTTTTCGGCGCTTTATTGCTAGACGAGGTTGCCCATTAACCATGTTTTCTGACAATGGCACTAATTTTGTAGGAGCTTCACGTGAAATTTAAGAGATTTTCGTACATTTATCACCGATAGTCAGGCACGAATGTGCTCTACTTTTGGTATTCAGGGTCTTTCGTGGCGGTTCGTCCCTGCTGCTGGCGCTTCATATGGACGGATTGTGGGAGGCCGCTGTTAAAAGATTTAAAAATAATTTTCGTAAAGAAGCTCAATTCGTTAAATATACCTTCGAAGAGCTTTCTACTATACTGGTGAGAATTGAGGCTTGTTTGAATTCTCGGCCTTTATGCCCTATGCCGGACAACCCTAATGACCCTGTGGCACTAACACCCGGTCATTTTCTGATTGGTTGCCTAAACCTGGCTCCGCCAGAGCCATCTATTTATGAATCGGCTATAAGTACAGTAAATCGGTATCGTAAAATCAAGGCATGATTTGTGTCGACGATGGAAAGAGGAATATTTGCATAACTTACACAAGCGTTACAAATGGAAGTTTCCTCAAAGAGATATAGCTGTGGATGATTTAGTAGCTATTCGTCATGAACAGCTTTCTCCCACTTCCTGGAAGTTAGGTCGGGTAGTCACGACGTATCCTGGAAGCGATGATCACGTTCGTGTCGCGGACATACGCACAGAAAACGGGGTTGTAAAGCGACCTATCACTAAACTGGTTATTTTAACCAACTAAACTTTTATTTCGTATTTATTAACCTTCATTATTTCCTAGTACTATGAACGCTTTACCATCAATTTTTGAAGAAGAGCTCCTTGAGGACTATGAGGAAGCGATGGAGGTATCTGGTCAAACTCTGGAGTTGTCACCTGCAACAAATGTAGAGGATACAGTGGCGGTAATTACGACACCGTCTGAACCGACTTCGAAGGTTGATGCTGCATAACTCACGGATTGACTTGTCGGCCCCAATAGAAAAGTCGGGTCCTAAAACTTCGTTCATAGCGAGCGAACTAGTTAAAATCAGCTCCGTGCACTGCAGCCTTTGTAAAAAACCCATGAAAAAAATTGCGGCATATTTTAACGTTTGGCAATTGTTCCCGTTGCTTAGCTAGCAACCACATGGTCCGAGATTGCCCAAGTAACAAAAAATGGGGCAAATGTCAGAGAAATCATAACACCCTTTTGAGTTCCTCTTCTCGTGATAATATCAAACCTAAATCGGGAAAAAAGTCCAAGCCCACGAAACCTGTTCAGAAGCTCCCGTGCCCTAGTACTGGAAATTCGTTGCCATTACGTTGTAAAAACCACCTCATTCGTGAATTTTTTATAAATATTTGTAATATATAATATAATTATAAAATAAATTGTCGTATGCATATGTACTAACTTTTTTCTTTAATGCAACTAATTGGTGGCAAGTACTTCATATCTTTCGATAAGGTAATATACATATTTCAATAAAGTTTCACCCTTTATTATTGCAAATTAACCCAAACAATTGTGTTTTATTTATTTTCATCTGCCTTTACAGGCAAGCATTGATAATGCCCTGAGTTCGTAATTGCAGTGCAACTCTTTTCCATACGTTGCAGTAGCAAAATTTGTGCATGCTTTTCAGTTGCTGTTTCGTCCTTCCGAAACCCAAAAAACGAAACTTAGCAAATTGAAAATGCTTGTTGTGCACATAGTTAGCAAAGCTTTATATAATCTGTAAAGTTTTTCAGTTCTTTTTTGGCTCCAGGCCTGAGCAAAAGAACAAATACAAATTTTAAAGTCGAAGAAAATAATTAAAATAGTTATGTATGTATGTAAACATGTTTTTCAGTTCTTTTTGGCATTTGTCTAAATATGTATGTATATGAAGTCATTTAAATTGCTTTCATGACATTTAATATTGCATTTTAGCTTTTGCATATTTTTAATTGTATTTAATAATTCATCCTAAACATTTTTGTCCGAGTGTTCAGGGTCTAGATCTTGATCGGCATCTGAAAATAAGTCGTCCTTGTTATCGAATAGGCGACCGTATACCTCAAATGCGAATTCCTTTGTTTCACTTATGGAAGATTAGATACAATATCAAAGTATTAAAAACTTTTCAAAAACTTTTGTTTGTTGTGGGTTTTTTAGCTAGTCTATATACATGCATTTCATTGAATATAGACTAGCTAAAAACCCTCAACAAACAAAAGTTTTTGAAAATCTTTGAAAGAAGATATCGAGGCAATCTCGATTAATAAATTAAAAAACAAATACTTAGTATTAAAAACTTTTAGGCGACGTTCAATTACTCGTTCTTGGTCTGCGACGAATGTCTCTCTGTATAAAATATGAAGCAAAATGTTAAAAAAAACTAAAAAACACTTTTTACTATGGAGTTTGACATCCATCCATTGCACACCACAAGGCCAATTTAATTCGCTCCGGGAACCACATCATAAAATTATTTCGCCATAGCCAAAAACTTTTAAACTAAAAAAAACTTGGAAAATCAACAGAAAACGTTCGTCTAAATTTCAATATACATATTAAAAACTAATTTTATTGGACAAATATATAAATCGAAAAGTATTATAAAAATAACCGGACTAGTCGACATTCGAAATAACTGGTAAGAAATTGGGTTAGGAACCGAGTGGATCAACCTATTATGTAAATATTTTTTGGCTTACATTAAGTTTAGGCACACCACTAACAAACAACATGGGGTAGTAAACCCATAGAAAATTAAAAAAATTGGCGGCGGACCTTAGTTTCCGAGTTAAGAACTTCTGACGTTCCCAATATTGGTATCACTTAAAAGCTTCTGCGGATGGATATCTTTCACGATATGGTAAAATGTATACAATATTTAGTACGCTATTTTATGAAATATGCATAATGAAGAAGAAAATATGTAATTGTGCCCAGCCGAAAGCCGACTATGCATGAGTTCTAGAAAAACCATAGAGCAGAAAATTCTTAATTCAATAATTTGCCCAATTTAAGGGTTAGTAAAAAAATTGCTGGCTTTAATGGGTTAACGAAATAATTAAAAATTTTAGTAACTTCTTAAAGATCTTCTCAAAGGCTTTTAAATTTTAAGATTGTTTTATTTGCTCTGATTTAGTCAGTATTTTACGAAGTAATCTGTGCTTAAAAAATTCATAATTTATACTTTATACTAAAATATTCAGAATTAATTTCTTCACGAAAATCGTATATATTTGAAAAGAATAACATCAAACATTAAAAAATTATTTTGCTTATTATTTTTAAACACAACATACATTGTAAGATCTAAAAAAATAACAAACACAAAGTAAAATAAACAACTGAAAACTATTTCTCATTTCGAAGTTGAACTTTTACCACATGCTCTATTACATATGTACTTAATGCCTACGAACAATTTAAAATTAAAATATATAAACAAATATACCGAACTAAGCAAATCAATAGCGCATTATGGTAGAATGTTATAAGTGCAAAGGCTTTATTCGCTGTGGAACCGGAATAAGTTGCGGTGGGGTATGCTGTAAGATGCATCATTCCGCAACTAAAGGTGGAGGTACATAACACGCGTTGAGGCGTGCGTGCGTTATACGCTTTGTAAACTTTTTATGTGTTAGACGCTTCAAGTTACACAGCACGCTTTACAGACGTTTATACTCAATCAGCTGATAACAATGTTTGCTTAATTTTTGTATAAATATTTCATAAAAATGGACAACAAAATAAGTTTGCTCCAAGATTTTATGAATTTCTTTGACTTTATTGAGTTAATTTTAATTGTAGTACATACTTACAATATGCAAAGAATGAGTAAAAGAAGATTTTGGTCACGAGAAATATACTTGGAGAGGGATGTTGCTGGTTTTTTCGCTTTAAGTTTTCAAAGGTTAAAAAATGACCCGGAGCAGTTTTTTATCGCCACAAGAATGCATCCAGATGTGTTCGATGCACTATATACTAAGTTAGCGGAAAAAATTGAAAAAAATTCTGCAAGAGCAATTTCTGCAGATTGTCGCTTATTTATGGCTTTGATGTAAGTAAATTAAACATTACTAAAAGATAGACCCAATGAAATTAATTAATTTTATTAGTTACCTGCGCCGAGCGATTTTCTCGGCGGTTGACCAGACAACAAATAAAGTATGTAAACAAAGTTAACCAACTTTTTGCGTTAGACGCGTTGCCGACTTTTTTATGTACCTTGTTATTTGAAAATACTCTAGTTCAACTTTTTGACAGAAGTCTACAACGCGCTAACGCTTGCAACGCGTGTTATGTACCTCCACCTTAAGTGTTCTAGTGTTGATCACTATTCTGCTGGCATTCTAGACAAATAACTTTATTCGTTTTACGTGGGATGATTGCCTATAATATATTCATAATGTCGACTTGGTTCTAAGGGACATTCAAGATGGTGTTAATAAAAATAAACAACGCTTTGTTGATTATAAGCATGAGTTCAAAACATCTCTGACAGAAAATTAAAATGAGATTAAGAGAAGTATATCAGAAATGAAGAAATTACATGATGTAATAAATGCGTTTGAAAGTAATAATAAAGTTATACATACATATATGTATAATGCTATTGAAATTAGCAACACTAAAAAAGAACGCGAACGGGAAAATTGTAAAAATTAATAAGATTAAGGAAACAGCTGCTTGCAAATAAATATAGTGTTGAAATATATTTACACTTTAGACTACTCAACTCTTTTTCATGTTGTTACTCGATGCAATATTTATCATAACACGAATATTTTAAGAAAATATAAGCAAATTATTTTCTATAATCGTTTCCATGTCTTTATTTTCATTTTATTTTATTTTCCTAATTGTGTCCGATTAAATTTATTGAAAAGTATGTGATTATTTGTTTTAGCTATTGGCTACCTTAAAAGCAAGTGCAGTACTAAGTAATCTACATATGTACATATACTTAGCATTTTCGCAACTCCAAAAAAATAAAAACAAAAATCGCTGTAAATGTTTTCTAGGTTTTTTTTCTTTTTTTAATAGGCATACATACATACATGTATAACGAACCAACGATTTAAAAATAATTGTTCACTTATTATTTTGTTTGTTTTTCTTTTTTTTAATAATTTTCACAAATTATATCTATGCTCTTTATTTCCTTACTTTTGTTTGTTTACCTTTTGAATCATATGTTTTTCTGTTTTACTAAATTTTACTACAAGAAATTTCAGCAGTAAAAATTTTTAAATTCACAGCCATGAACTGTCACTTTACGCTCTCAATTTGTGTTTTTATTTACTGTAATTTGAGTAAACGAACGCAATTTAGTAAAATGCGGTAAATTTTAGTAAAAATTTTTAAAAACTTTTGGGTACTCGAGCACACTTAATAACGACTCAAATAACTCAACAGAAACAATTTCTGCCTGGTTCATCTCTTTTTGCACCAGTTGCTATTGATGGGCAAAATGTTAATAATCCGGCTGATCTTACCTATCACCGAAATGAAATAATTATAATCATAACAATGTAAATAAACACCCTGTATTGGCCAATGTTTCGACGAATAATGCAAAACGAACATCGGTTAGAATAAGTGAGCAGGGTCGCAAATACACAACTAATGATCTTGAGGTAATATCTCAGAAAATATGAATCCATTTATCCTCATTTAAGCCGAATGTAACTGAAGATCAGATTTTAAATTATGTTTGAATTTGGCCCTTTGTGAAATCTAAAGGACAATAATCTGACATTCCATCTGCTCTGCGTTTCGTTTAAACGGCAACATTTCTAGATCCTGTGATGATGTGGTTAATATGTTCGCATCCTTTTTTAGCTCGAACTTTGAGCCAGTCAGAGACAATACTATCTCTACTACGGATGCGTTTACCAAATTAAACATTGGCTTCTTAGTGTACATATATATCAAAAGCAATAGCCCAAGCTAAGACTAGATTTAAATCCGATATCGATGGTCTCTACACGTATTTCCTAAAAAATTTCATAATCTTTAATACCTGTTCTTACTTTTATCTTCAATCTATCACTTCATGAGATTGAATTTATTAGTAGGTGGAAGTCTGCAGTAGTTACTCTGGTTTTTAATGATGGCAAGATGGTAGATGGCATGTTAAAAACCTATTTCCAAACTATTCTGTTTCTAAAATTTTTAAACAAATTATTCACTAAGCCGTGCATATCACCCTATCAGCACGGTTTTTACTCTAGAAGGTCTACATTAACAAATCTATCCCTCTTCAATGAATTTCGTTTAGATGCTCTTGACCTTGGCAGTCACGCAGAACTGATTTTTCTAAAGCGTTTGATAAGTTATCGCATATCATGCTTTTGTCGGCTTAAGTTCAGTTAAGTGACAGCTCAAAAAATATATAAAAATTACATATGGGGGTAGAAAATGGAAAATAAGAAAACGTTGAATAAAAAAATTAGGAAAAATGCAGTTTTCGAGTTATGGGCCTCTGAAGATTACATGTATGTATAGATGTGTGTATGTGATATTCCGCTACATTTCTCAACGTACTATATGGCCAATATTGGTATAACTGAAAGCTTTTGAATAGATCTTTTAGAATGCATATTTAAAATGTATTAAAAAATGTTTAACTCTTTACCTCTCAATATGAATTTTAGTTTGGGTAGGTTTTTTGATGCACATTTCCGTTGGTCTAATTATGACATAATGACATTCTGAAACGTGCTTTCCTCCAGCTCAATGAAATCTATGTATGTACATATACACATATGTAAGTATATTCATCCTGAGCTGATTGCCAATGTAGCTAGTGCTCTTTAATTAAAAATTTAATCTTAGAATTAATTTCTTGAAGATCAAATAAATAATAATAATAATACATATGTATATTTTTAATACATATTTATTCTATAACCATTAACTCATTGTCTGTAAGGATTTTTTATGTCCATAGACTAAAACAAATGATACCAATATTAAACACTTGATCGAAAATACACCGCATAATCTAAATTTTATACAGGATATTCAGAGGCACAGAACTAAGGCTCGTCGACATATTTTATATTTTAATTTTCTATTGGATAGGCAATTTTTAATAGCGTTAACTAAACTTAATTATTTCCAATATTTTTTACCATTGATCAACATATACGACTTATTGAATTACACACTTCGGGCTCTTATTAAAACTTGCGTTTAGTTAAACGCAAGATTTTGTCAGACCGTTAAATGGATTTGCATTATAAAACCTTAATTTATTATTTTTTATCTATAAAATATTATTAATAACAATAAAAAATGGAAAGTTGTAATAATGTAAAGCTATTTATCGGGCAGACAAAATCCTACCTTTAACTGAAGGAATTTGTAATAATGTCCCTTAATTTGATATTTTTTTAGTATATTTTAAAATGAGGTCATGATCTGAAGAGTACATTTTGTCTTTATAATAGGTACAAAACCATTTTCCCACCCTGATTTAGTTTTAACATAAAAAAATTTTAAAATTGCAATTTAATTTGAAGTGGAAATTCATTAACTGCCTCAACAACACATACATATGTACATATGTGCTGCCTCTTCCACAATGTCGTAAGCATTCTTCCTTTTATACAATCACGTAATTATTTATACACAAACAAAATGAAAAATGTTGGCTTTAGTAAAGTTGTCTGGTGTTTGCTTTATTTTTACACTCGGCATGAAAGCTACCATCCTGAATGGGCGGATTTAGGGATACCTCTCATTCAGCAATGCTGATAGAGAACAATGCTTATGAAACTATAGTTGCAAACTTATCCATACATGAAATGTATATGGATATGCATTAAAATATACCTTTGTAAATTCTCAGGCTTCCCCCATCCTCTCTCAAAGAATCGGGTAATCAGCAATCGGCGATATATGCTATCCAATTTACTCGGAGACATATTTTCTGTTAAATTGTTTAAAATATACACTTCTATTTAAGAAAACTCTCAGAAAACGACCAGCTTTTAAAATACATTTGTATGTAAAAAATATTGTTTGTTATGTGATAAAGTTACATATGTATGTATGTATGTAGATATAAAATAAAGAACCAAAGTAAATGAATAAATCTACTTCTAGTATATCCAATTGTTTAACTCATAAATCAATGTGCTGGGCGAATACTATCCAGCCGGCGTTATTCATGAAGGAGACCAAGGCAGATCTATCAGCAGTGTTACCAACACTATATATTACATCCCCCAAATCCACCATAAATTACCACTAAAAATCACCAAAAACTTCTTTTCAGGTTAACTTCGAAACATTCAACTAATTCAATACTCGCCAAAAAAAAACATCATGAATTAAATTTCTCGAACAAATTATGCCTAAATGACATCTACGTTTTCATTAGGATAAATAATAAAAAATGGACTTTATGTTTGTATACAAATAATTATCAACCGCACTAACCACAAAAAATACTAACTACTAAAAATTTATTTTTCCACTAAACAAAAATAAAAACCACTAAATTTAGTGATAAGAGAACTGAGTTGGTATCACCGTTTACCAGATAGTAGCGGTCATGGTAGAATAATGTTGAATTAATACAGGTGGTGTCAAGGCTGAAACAACAATGCTTTTAGGTTCGGAGCTATCAAAAAGCACAAAAGAAAAATGCCAAAATGGTTGCTTTTTATGTTCTATGAAGAATTTTGTTTCTTGTCCTTTTCTTATTTGCATTTGAAACAAGTGATAAGATGTGCATTTTTAGCAGTGTGGGTGTGTATTAGTAATACAAAAGCGTATTTTGACTGGCCCGAACCCCAAAAATAACTCCGTTAAGGCTTCGACACTACCTGTATTAAACTACTAAACAGAAAAATCGTATGCTAACTCCTAAGTTGACATTTCATTTGCATACATACACATGTTGACATAAAAAATTTGCTACTTTCAACATATCATGTAGACGCAAAACATATTGAATATGCTGATAGAGGCATTTGTTATTAATTTCAAGCGTATAAGTGTTAGCATACATATGCTGATTCAACATATCGTCTAAGCTTTAGCAACACAAAATTAATTTTACACAATAGACATCTAATTACGGAAATCAACTGTGCTGCTGCTACTACCTTGTTGAACATTCGTGTAGGCGAACAGACTTGGGCAAATATGTTGATTCAAGGTGTTTTATCAGGTGGCAGCATACGGCAGTTGATTTCTTTGGCTTGCTTAAGCTATTCTGGAATGTCAAAAAGCTTACCTTTATTTATTTATTTACATTCTTATTAAAATTCCTGTCTTTCTATTTTATTATAATTGTACTAATAATTTTACCTGTTTAATTTGATTTGGTTAGTTTTGCTTTCAGTTCCCAATCCAAAAGTAATTTAGTAATAACGTTTAACTTTTTTATGTATGGTATGTAGATATGTATGTGATTTATAACTTATAAGTAGCACAAACACAAAATGTCCTATTGCTTTTTATATTTAAACTATTTACCTTATCTTTTAATCTACAAATTAATTGCATAAACATTTAAATTACGGAAAGTTCTTTACAAATTTGTTTCCATTTGCTTTTAATTTTCTCCTTTTTATATATATTTTTTAAGCTATTGCATAGCTTTTATCGCGGGCTTTGAGCGCGGCTACCGAATCAACAAATTCCGTAACGAAAAAAACCTTATATTAAGTTTGTTTCTTAAGTCTTTTGTTTTTTTAAGTATTTGAATTGCCTAGCGTATATTAACCCCTAAAGTATGCTATTGATTTCATTAACATACAGTATTGCCAGAATAGATTTTTACATATAGGAAAACACAAAATGGCGTACTAACGAGCAATAGTGGTTGACAAGAAATGATAAACAGACAATTCGTAGGTTTTTATATTAAGAGGATGTTAAGTCTCAAAGTTATGTTTCTTATTTCAGTTACCATAAACCTATAGTTTCAATGAAAATGCCACCGAGACGAAATATTCTGCTGTGCGCTCAATATCACCCGTAGTTGATTCGGCAAGATTATGACGAACGTGGAGAAAACTACGTGGCTCTCAAGGTAGTTCCACAACAGGTAGTCTTATCCGAATTCACCTTGAAAATTAGAGATGTGTCAAAAACCGTTGATAAGAAAATTAAATAAATTTAAAAAACAAGTACGAGCGATATATTCGGCTGTGCCGAATCTTATATACCCTTCACCATAGTATGGAGTGACGAAAGAAGTCACAATCACGAAAATTCACGCCCACGAAATACGAAAAAAAAAAGAATTTAAATGGAAAAACTTACATTAAAGCACCCTCACGTGATGGAAACAAAAAATTAATCACGATCACGCATTATTGGTTCTAATCTCTATTTCATAGTATAGGCTGATTTCATAAACACAGCTTGCAAGTTTACAAGGCATTCTAGTGTTGCCTTGCAAACTGCGTTTATGAAGTCAGCCATAAATTATGAATTTCGTAACAAATTTGTAACACTTTCTTGCCTGGGTGCATTATAAAAATATTATTATCCCCTTATTAGCACTTATATAATTTTTCACACATCCAAGAAGTGTTTCAAAGTCTTTATCAAAAAGCCAGTGGTCTTCCACTAAACAAAGAACTGTACACAAGAGATCTGCTTCATTAAACAGACAGTAGGACAGCTGGAGCCATAAAAACAACAGAATAGGACACATAACGAAAAAAAGTATTTTAGCTATACCTTATTAATTATTGAACCGACCTTTGTTATTTTCAAACCGAACAACTTTAGAAAAAACTCCAAGAGAATGGTCAAAAATTTAGGTCTCTATGTTGTGTGAGGCCTTGGTTCTACTTACATCAGAATATAGCAGACGGACATCGCTCATTCGACTTTTCTATCTATAAGGATCCAGAATATATATACTTTATGGGGTCTTAAATGAATAATGAAGAAATTACATACGGAATGACAATCCTATATATCTCCTTTCCAAATTTTTTGGTGAAGGGTATAATGAAAATATGTACATATGTACATATGTATTGGGAATATGTGGATATAAAAATGGCTAAGGAAAACTTGACATAGGAAGTATTTCGGATGCGACAACACCAACCGTGTCTGCAAAGGCACAAATAGTACGGAATGTTTTCCCAATAAATCACGTCAGTTTGTTAGACACGCAGATGGCAGAAGCAGCAGTTGCAGCTCCAACCATATCAGTTTCAAATACTTCTATTTCCGTTACGGCCGCACAATTGATTGCTGTTGGTGTAGGCGTACCCGCAGGACAGAGAAATGCTTTGTGCCTGCAAGTCAAAGTTTAGTTACACCTATTCGCAGTACAGTAGCGTCGGTTGCAGCTACTGGCGCTGTGGCTACGGTTACTGGTATAAATACTACGGGAAACTTTGATCATAGCACATCTGTAAGTCGCAACAGTTCATCACCTGCTACTACATTTAAATCACCAGCACTACCTGCATGACGAATGGTCCTGCCAAGTGCAATTAATACATCAACTTTGACAACTACATAATAATCTCTCAGGGTATTAGTGGCTTTTCAGTTTCCGATTGTGGTTCAGTTGAGACTATTCGTGGCACGCTGGTTGGTAGTGCTGCTTCTCTATAGTCTGCTGATATTGACAAGCATCATCAAATAAATAATTTATAAAATGGAGCACAATATATGAAGTTTTTTGTGTGAAACATGTTATTTAAAATAAAAATCTTTTTAGTAAATGAATAATTTTTTCTTTTTTATGAAAACAAACAAAATAATTTTAAAAATTTTGACAACCAAAGTTCAACCGAATTGAGTCACCTGATCTCTCGAGGCCACCTGTTATAAATTCGAGTTGCCATTAATCTGCCTTGGGCAGTTCGATAAGGGAGCAGGGCAAATTCATAACAGGTATACTCGCCTCAATTCGCTTTGAAAAATTCTTGCTATCTTTTACAAAATCAACGTCAAACACTATCTATAAATCAAGCATAAACAAATTTTGACGAACAAAACAGATTAAAAAGTAAGGAGCAAAAAATAATCAGCTGAGCTGTCAGATCAACTGTTATGAATTCGCCTTGATAAGGGAGTTAAAAAAAAGCATCGTTAAGGTTTCTTACAGGTTTATATTTTGTTTTAACAAGTTTTCGCATATGGCGATGTGAAAATGTAAACAAAAATTTAATAATATAAATAGCTAATGTTATAACTATATATGGCAACACCAACTTCAGCTGTCAACGTTAGTTATCGCTGATTCATTGTTAGTCTTTCTGTTTTTCGCCATCTTACATTTTAACAAGTTCAACTTCCATCTTTCCCTTAAACTTATTAAACTTAAATAAATAACTCATTATTATATAATAAATAGAATTATATTTAATATCAGTAGAAGTCGTGCATTTATTTTATTCGTACAGATACAACAATTTGGCGACGAGAGTAAAACTCGCTTCAATACAAAGATTCTTGTGTGCAAATCTTACAAAAGCAAGTGCAAGCAATTTTAATCAAGATGGATGCTCAACAGTTTGCTGTTTTTATGAAGGCGCAACAAGATTTAGTTGCACAATTATCTAAATTAACTGTTGGCCCTTCTACATCTTCAAGTGCAGTTCAAAATAGCAGCAACATTATAAATACAGCATGGGTGCCTAACTTTGAAACTTTTGATCCTGCCAAAGAAACCTTCCGCAGTTATATACTGCGCTTCACAAATTACGTAAGCATGAAGAGTGTTGATGGCAATAAGGAATATTGTTCGAAGCTTCTTCTCAATTCGATTGGTGCAAAGCACTTTGACAGGGTAACGGCACTGGCGGCGCCAAAAATAGCTTCCGAACTACAGTACGACGAATTATTAAAGCTGTTGGAAGGTTATTTGGCTCCAAAAAGGAATGTGCTGGTGGCACAGCACAAAATCCTATCAAAATATCAGTGTGAAGGACAGTCAGTGATATAATCGAGTGCGAGTTTGTGTCAGAATGCAAGTGCAAAAGCTCAATTTCTGACGTGTTCTTAACCCATTTTTCGCTGCACATAGTTCCTGTCGAACAATTTCCATAAAACTTTATTTTTTACCTAATATAATGCTAATTAAGAAAATTGAAAACTTTAACTGCGATTTTTTTTTAGTTTTCCGCAAAATTAGTGGTGATTATAATCACCACCTGCGAAATATGTAAACAAATGAAATTTTTTTAGAAACGATAAAAAACATTTTATTTATTAATAATTTTATATATTATTATCAGTGTGGTATATTTCAAAACATTTCGTATGTAGGTGAACCTCACACATCTTGCACATAAATGGTGTATGGCCGTGGCATTGCTTACATCGACGTTTTGCCTTCCTTCTGTCTTACAATAACGTGTTGTGACAATTTTGTACGTTTTGAATTTGGTTGTTCTGATTCTGTTCGCTGATGGACTTCATCCTCAGAAAGAAGTAGAGCTCTAGCGATTTCAGACCGGAAGTCTAGTTGTGGTTTGGCTCGGGTTTTTCCAATATTACACAAAAAACAATGCATTTTCCAGGCGTTTACAATAGCGGAAGAAAAGAAAGGCCACCACCACTTCTTGCCTCTTACATTTATAGGGTAGTTCGATATGGCATTGTCTGCCATATCAACTCCTCCCATATGATAGTTATAATTTTTTATCAAATTAGGTTCTTCAACACTAACATATTTATGACATTTTCGGTTATAACGTCGGGCAGTTGTTAAAGGATCGACGGTGTCAAAATTAGTCGCTAACGTAACAATTGCATTATCATGCCAAGTTACAATGAATATTTCATTTTTTATCTGACAGAAGACACATTAGATGAAAGGAAGTAAAAAAATTGTCAAAATAAAGGTAATGTCGTTCTGGACTCTTCACACATTCCAGCAAACTCAAGACCACATGAGCTCCAAGGCCGATTTCCTTACTATAGAGCTCCTGGGAACCAGCGTAGGGCATACAATTATACATATATCCATCAGATGAAGCAAGAACCCATAACTTAAAACCAAAACGAATGGGTTTATTCCTAATGTACATTTTGCTTGAATGCCTTCCAAAGTATGGCACCATTTGCTCATCGATTGATAAATGTTCACTAAAAACTCCAAATTGCAAAAACTTTTTGTTTAGTCCATCAAGTAAGGGTCTTATTTTCGCAAAACGATCGTTTTTATCTAAAGCGTTCTCTAAAAAACCAATATGAACCGTTTATTTACCGTTAAAATACCAGCAGCATATTGACTTCTGTTTTTAGTAGTATACAAACAATTTTTGTATATATGTTTATAAAGCTCGCATTTAGGCATACCTTTTTCGCCAATGGTCATTATAATCACCACAATGTTGAATGCTCAGTTACTCGTTATAAAAATTTTTTTTTGGAAAAAAATCGATGCAGTAAGAAATCTAAATAGAAAATTTTAATGATGCATATGAAATTGTTAGAAATCCTATTATTATAGCATTTAAATCATCAAATGTTTAAATGACCTTTTTGACGACTTTTTAAAATTAGTAAAAAAATCAAATATTATGCATTCAAAAAACTCAACCTAGTTAAATAAATAGATATAAGGACTTATATAAGTAATTAAAAAAATCATACGAAATAAAAAGTTTTTTCTTAAGCAGTTACAACGTCTGAAAGTGCTGGTGATTATAATCACCGGTCGGCGAAAAATGGGTTAAGAGCACAATTCATCCGTGGCAGCAGCGACAACAGCATTCGTGAACAGCTGCTGCAATCAAACACATCAAAATTTGAAGAAATTGTATCAAAGGCGTTGGCACTCGAGGCTGCACAATTAGACGCAAAGGAATTGTCACATGCTGTGACAAATTCACCTAGTTCAACAATAAATAAAATTTTCAATAAGAAAAAGGTTTCCAAGCATTCAACAAACACACATAAGCGAACAAAATGTAGCGTAAACTACGAGCAATTGGGTATTGCAGGATTATGTCTGCGCTGTGGTAAGAACGACCATTTTGCGAAGGAGTGTCGCTCCTCTTCAAAGTTAAGATGTAAATTGTGCGAAAGGCACGTGCATGTAGCAAAAGTCTGCATTGCCTCTCTTTTGGCAGATAGTCCTAACGCCGGACCCAAAAATCGACCCCGTACACGAGGACAATCGACAAATCAAGTGCGTGTTGAAAATTCCGATTATGGAATTTTTAAAGTTGTCGACGTGTACAGTAATACATATGATTTGAATTCTGATCGGTACTACGCAAATATTTTAATAGAAGGAAAAATTTTAAAATTCGAGGTAGATTCTGGCTCCGGTTATTCGTTTTTGCCAAGAAATTTGTTCAAAAAACTGAAATTATCAAACGAAATAAAACCGACCAACATCGTGTTTCGATCCTATACCCATAATACGTTCACTCCTGAAGGCAAAGTACGTGTAAATGCTAAATTCAATCACTGATGATATTTATATTGTACCGGACGGTTGTACGGCCCTAATAGGCAGAACATGGATACGTCGCCTGGGTATTAACCTGTCTGAACTGGATCAGAACAATTCAAACGTAGCGTTTACAAATTCTATTAGTGATTCGGAATGTATAGACGATTTAATAGCTGAATTTTCATCAGTTTTTGAAGAAAAAATCGGCTGTATCCCCAGATACAAAGTTTCATTGCAGTTAAGAGAAAACACTAAACCTATTTACACTAAAGAGCGTCAGATCCCGTACGCACTTACAGATAGAGTTAATAAGGAACTTGATGAACTGGAAAATGCAGGGATTATCACGAAAGTTGCCAACAGTGGCTGGGGCTCGCCACTAGTGGTTATTCCGAAGGCTGACGGTGGAGTCCAACTTTGCGTCGACTATAAGGTCGGCGTAAATCAACGATTGGTAAGTGCACACTACCCAATACGTAAAACCGAAAAAATTTTCAACAGCCTAAAGGACTCGCGCTACTACTGTCGTCTTGATTTATACAAGGCATATTTGCATGTGCAAGTTGATGATTTTTCATCCGAAATTCAGACAATTTCTACACACCGAGGTACATTTAGGATGAATCGCCTGTCCTTCGGCATCAAAACCGCGCCTGCGGAATTTAACAGAATTGTGGATCAAATTTTACGTGACATTCCAAAAACGGAATCATATTTCGATGATATCGTTGTGCATGGGGAGTCTTTAGCCGAGTGCAAAGCAAATTTGAAAGCCTGTTTAACTCAACTGAAAACTTACGACCTTCATTTAAATCTTTCAAAATGCTCTTTTTACAAAAAACAAATTTAATTTTTGGGCCATACAATAGAATACAACAAAGTAAAAAAATCTACGTCGAAAGTAAAAGCCATTGTGGAAATGCCCCAACCAAAATGTATTGAAGATGTCCGTCGTTTTCTTGGTATGGTGACCTATTACTCAAGGTTTATACCGAACGCCTCCACGCTAACCACACCCTTACGATTATTAATGCGCAAAAATGCCGTTTTTAGATGGACCTCCAAATGTAAAAAAGCCTTCAATGAGTTGAAAAATGAGATTGCAAGCGACCGCGTTTTAATGCCATTCAATCCTGCTCTTAAAGTTCAGCTGGCTTGCGATGCTAGTCCTACAGGGATAGCAGGTGTTTTATCGCACGTTGTTAATGGAGAAGAACAGCCAATTGCCTTTGCCTCTAGATCGCTAACTCCAGCCGAACAGAATTACTCACAGCTAGACCGCGAGGCTTTATCAATTGTGTATTCTGTTCAACATTATCATGAGTACGTCTACGGGAGGCTCTTCACGCTTATTACAGACAACCAGCCGCTATCCCGCATCTTCCATCAAAATTACCACAAATGACGTCATCAAGACTGCAAAGGTACGCCGCATTCTTGTCAGGTTGCAATTATGAGGTTGTCACAAAGAAAAGTGAAGACAATATAAATGTAGATTGTTTGTCCAGAGCTTCTTTAACAACAGGTATGAATATTATAAACTCTATAAACGACGAGGTACACTCTATTTGCAATGCAACCTTACTACAAATAAGTTCATTAGAACTTAATTATAATTCAATTCGTAATGCTACAGAAGAAGATGAACAACTTTCGAAAATCATAACGCAACTACGTAGTACAAACGTGGCCGATACAGAATACACCATCGATTCAGGAATTTTATTTAAGGGAAAAAGGGTCATGATTCCTAATTCACTTCAACAAGCGGTACTAAATGAGCTACATTACACCCACATGGGAATAACGAAGATGAAGCAACTAGCAAGACGATATGTGTTCTGGCCTTCAATAGATAAGGACATTGAGAAATATGTCCGTTCGTGTACAGCTTGTGCCTCCGTAAGAAACAATCCTCCAAAAACAAAACTACATCCCTGGGAAGAACCACAAGAGAATTGGCAACGAATCCATATTGATTACGCGGGACCTTTTCAAGGTCATCAATTTCTAGTTGTCATCGACGCCAGATCTAAATGGGCAGAAGTGGGAGTATGCTCCGCTGCACCAACATCAGCATCCACCATTGAAATGTTATCCAACATTTTTGCCAGAAACGGATATCCAGAAGTCATGGTATTTGATAACGCCACCATTTTCAAGAGCGACAAATTTACAAAATTTTGTTGCAATTCTGGTATTCTACAAAAATTCATTGCACCTGGGCATCCAGCAACCAATGGCTTAGCCGAAAGAAATGTCCAGACTTTAAAGAAACGTCTGACGGCGATGTTAGATGATACATTGCCCATACCAAAAAAGATTCGCGAGATACTTTTTAGATACAGGGCAACGCCTCTACAAAGTGGGAAATCACCAGCTGAGCTGTATTTAGGAAGGCAAATAAGGATACGACTAGATGCTCTAAAGCCGCAAAAATTGTGCAAAAACTCTGTTCCTGATATTACGTTTAGGCAACTAAAAGAAGGTGATCGCGTTCAAGCCAGGTATTATATCGGGAGCAAGCCTTCTTGGAAGATTGGTACCATCGTTAAGAAGCTAGGCCATCTACATTATATGGTCCGTCTTGATAACGGGTTTGTGTTCAAACGACACATTAACCAGTTATGCCTCACTGACATACAGATACCCGAAACGCAGCCAAGTATACAAAATGATTCGGAAGTAGGGAATCGTTCCGAAGCTGATCAGCAATTTCTTCAACATCCAGCTATGCAGCAATACACCCCGGCTCAACAAGGTAATGGTGATTCTTCATTATCATATACACCAACAGAAGCAGAACCACCACTGGATCAACAACAGCCATCCACTTCGAGAGATTCCGAGGGAACCCAAAGCCAACGTTCCTCTAGCAGACAACGCCGACCACCGCGTCATTACCAGGATTATATCCGGCATTAACTTAAGCTCAGGCTTATGCTCGTTTCTTAAGTGGGGAAGAACTGTTATAACTATATATGGCAACACCAACTTCAGCTGTCAACGTTAGTTATCGCTGATTCATTGTTAGTCTTTCTGTTTTTCGCCATCTTACATTTTAACAAGTTCAACTTCCATCTTTCTCTTAAACTTATTAAACTTAAATAAATAACTCATTATTATATAATAAATAGAATTATATTTAATATCAGTAGAAGTCGTGCATTTATTTTATTCGTACAGATACAACAGCTAACATATATGGTTAAAATTAAATAAATTTTAGAAAGAGTGATTTGTGGTCTATTCCTGATATTTGTATCAGAATATATGTATGTCTGACGCAAAAATCGTTTAAAAGCTAATATAGAAAATGTTATTTCAGCTTTCAGATAATAACTTACAAACTAGTTCGTGTGCCAACATCGTACTACCTGCAATGAATAGATTTCAAATATTCGCAAGGATGTTGAAAAAGATGAGCAGCACGATTAAATGTTAGTTTAATTGCTTATTATTTACTCCCAAACTAGCGTTGGGCCTGCGACGTGCTACCTGGAATCGAAAGAGGATTAAAATACAGGACTGAAATGGGTTTTGTGCTTTTTGGAGAGATTATTATTGTACAATTTGTGTTTTTCAAGTTTTTTTTACACACTTGCAGATGAATTTGTAATTTAATGAATGAGGAACTAAAGATAAAAAATTAAAAAGACATGAGTAACAAACTTGTAGGATCTTTAATGGCCATGTTATTCTAATCTTTAATTTAATTAAATGAAACCACAGAGCATACAGAGGTGACAGAGAGGGAGAACTATATATGCGCTGTTTGCGACTCACTCTATACGCACAAGCAACGAAAAAGGAATGTAAAAATTATTTGCAATCTCTGTGGTTTTATTTTTCGCGTATGCTTCAAAAGTATGTAATATTTTGTATTAAATAAGATAAAAGACCAAAACATAACCACACTATACATTTATCAATGACTTCTTACTTCAGTAAAAATTAAAAAATATCACCTTTATTGAATATATAAGTATTTTTCGTGCATAATTTTTTATTTTTGTTTACATTCCTTTATTCGTAGTATTTTATACATTATAGTTGTCTCTTTCTTCACCGACCAGCGATTTAGCTTATTTGGACCATTTACAAATGTAATTTTTTACTTGTCTGTTAGTAGTTTGTGATGAAATGCACCCGTACACTTTCAGCCCCGTATTAATAAAAAAAATTTTGTTTTTGAAATGTATTTTAAGACACATTTTTTATAAAAATTTATTCTTTTCTTCTACTTAACTTATTCTATTTAGAGATGTGTAGCTCATAAACGAACGCGTAAAACTGAACGAAGTGATCCGGTCATTTTACTGCACATTTTTGGATCACCGTTCGATTTTGTAGATGAGTTAAAACTAATTTTCGTTCGTGTCTTTTTTATATCAAATTTACTTTCGTTAATGGATCTTTTTTATATTGTATTTTTTTCTTTCATTTGAGTTTTGATGAATTAATCAGCGTTATTTTAAAAATTAAATACATATACATTTCTTTTTAAAATTAGAGTATTTATTAAGATAAAATAAATTGTATAATATTCTAGTCAAAATAACAAGAATATGTTTCTAAAATTAACTTAACAGGGATGGCACTACAAACTCATTGCATGAATTTTTATAATTAATATAACATTAATGTATAATGGTTAGAACATATGTACATCTCAATAAGTATATGTATGTAAATAAGAACAAATTATTATTAAAATTATCGACATTTAATGTAAATATTCGTTTGCAAGTTGGAAAATTAATGTTATTGTTCCTCTTTTTATATGTACACTCGAATGTGTGTTTAATTTGTTCGAAAAAAATTTAAATGTTTTACTATAATTGCGATTGAATTTCTATCAGGTGCTGTTAATCCTGTTACCCATTTCCCTACATACTCTTAAAATAATTTACTCTCCTTGGCATACATATATTAGCAGCAGTGTTGGTATCTCTAGAAGGAACAAACGCACCGTAAGCTCTTCCAAAAAGGGTAAAAAGCGCAAAAAATTAAAAATAGTGTAAAAAAGCATCGTAATAAATATTTAAAAAATTTTAGTTATGCCAAAAGCAATTTATAAAAAATTTTTTATTAACATATTATTTAAAATAAAATCAAAATTATTTTAACAAAAGTAAAAAAAATAACATAAGTAAAAAAAGGAGTAAAAGAATAGATATACATATGTACATGATACATATACATTTGGTACATACATACATACATATGTATATAAAAATAAAAGTTTGTTTAGACAAAACTTAAAAGTATATGTATTTATGTATGTAAATATCGGTCCTTTATTGCACTGTAGTTATTTATCAAAAGTAGAATATTCACCCTCATTCCAGTTGGCGACATCGACGTCACCTTAACACACTACCAAAAAATTGGAGCTTTCATCCAAATGATACAAGTTTTCAAAATTATTGCTTCATGTGCGTAGTTGTACGTAAATTAGCGCTTGTTGTATTAGTTGTTATTGAAGTAAAGTGCGTTAAAGTAAAGAGAAAAAGAGAGTAACACATTTGTGTTATACATTTTCAGCAAAGAAAACACAATAGATATGAATGCGATACAATAAGTAACTCATTGTATGCTGTTTGTTAAATACGCAATTCATACATGCTTTCATTTGGGAAGTGTGTGTATGTTTGTGCGCATTCTTTTAAATAAGCAAAAGTAGAAATAAGCACACATACATTAAAGCTGCAAAACTATCGATGGTACTATCGATAGTTTGTTTTTAAGTGGACTATCGATGGTTTTTATCCGATAGCGATACTATCGAGAAAAATCAGCAAAGCCAATAAAAAGGCTCTGATGGCTTTGTAATATAAAAAGAATGACTAAAATAAATTAAATAAAAAAACAAATATTTTTACTAACGGCTTTGGTACATAAATGAATTTTGTGGCTTGTAGACCCCGACGACTACTCAACGGTCTCCGCTTTATGCTTACAGACCACTTGTAACGCTAAATTGCTTGTCAGTAGAATATATAGTTCATAAATTAAAAAAAGTTATATTATTAATTTGTATTTTCTTAGTTAAAAAAAGGAACAAGTCTAGTTTAGTGACACAGCTCCAAAAAGATAAAAATATATATAGGGGCGTAGAAAATGGTGAAATAAGAAGAAAATGTAAAAAAAAAATAAAAAATTGGGGGAAACGTATAGTTCCCGAGTTATGGGCTTCCGAAGTTTCCATATATATACGTGATTTTCCACTGCATTTATAAACGTATTTGGCCAATATTGATATCATTTTAAAGCTTTTGAAGAGTTCTTTTAGAGTATGACAAAAGTCAAAGTTGATATATAAAATTAAACTGCTTTTGTCAATTCATTTTTGTATATGAAGTTTGACATTCAATATGACAAAAAAATTGTCTTAGACAATTAATAAGATGATTTTCTAAATGATAAAATAAACATTGTAGCTAATTTTTTTCGTTTTCTTGTAGTTATTTGCAATAAAACTCAAGTTTTAAAAAAACTCCACTTTTTTACTTTAAGGAAGATAAAAAAATTTTAAATTTTATTTACATAAATTTTTTCTATAGACAATATTGCAAAAATTCGAGACTATCGATAGTATCGACAGCATCGCCAAAAACTATCAAAACTATCGAATGGCGCGACTATCGATAGTTTTGCAGCTCTAACATACATACACTTGTAAATGCAAGGGGTTTTCATTAAAAGACGTAATACAGTGGTATTGATTTATCTGCTTTTGTTTAAGAATACTTTCGACTTAAATGCACAAAATTAATAATTTCAGTCACTATTCGAAATCCCACACAAATTCCTTTTTTACGTGCCTCTTTGTACCTGCACATTTAAGATAACTGCCTAAAATTTTTGGCATTTTAAAATTATTTTCATACAAAAAATCAACGATAGCTGAATTTTTACTTAACTGCCCAAAAATACATATTTTCTGTAATTATTCTTCCTAAACATTGTTAAGTGCATTTTGTGTAAGTAGTATGAATGTAAGGCTTCGCGATCAAAAATCCCATACATTTTTGGGATCATGCCTGGCTGGGAACCGTGATTGTTAAAAAAATTGTGTATTTTGTTAGGTGAATGAATGGTTTTGTAATGTAAGTGCGTTTTCCATCCCTGGATGTTTGTGTGGAATCTTGTTGTCTACTTTTATGAGTGTGTTATGTAGTAGGGGGGTGTATCAGGTAAAATTTTGTATGTAGATTTTTGTTAAGTTTTCCCATGTTTGATTTGAGTGTCCGTCCGGACACGTGCATTGAATGTTCCATGTCTGGTTTGAATATTAGTTCGGAAATTTGAATGTCAGTCCGGGGCATTTGAATGTCAGTCCAAAGCATTGGAATGTCAGTCCGGGGTATTTGAATGTCAGTCCAAAGCATTGGAATGTCAGTCCGGGGCATTTGAATGTCAGTTCAAAGCATTAGAATGTCCGTCCGGGGCAGGGTTGCATGTTGAGTGTGCCGGGTGCACGTTGAGTGTGCTGGGTGAATGTGTTTGTAGGGTATGCAATGTGCGACCAGGATATTTCTTATGGTTTTTATAGTTTAATAATATTTCTTGGCGCGTTGAGATTTGTGGTTTTATAATTTCTTTATCATACCTTAACCCTTTAACGGTCGATGGGGTTAAATTCGACCCCATGATATTTTATGTTATGAGGCGACAGCGTGTTCGGTTTTGCTTAAAGTGAAGTCGTGGTGGATGTTATTTTTGTTGAAGTGAAGTCGTAACATTTAATGTATTCGTTAGAGGGTTAATACAATATGAATTAAACTACATTAGGGCGGTTTACGAAAGTCTGTGATTTTTTTGCTAGTATTTAATAAATAAAATTCATTTACTGCGGTATATATTAATATTCCTAATACTACTACTCGTGTTTGGTCGGGGTTTGGGTGGGGTTGGTTAGGATTTGTATACCAATTTTGTATGAGAAAACTAACAACGATGATTTAAGTGGCACCCTATTGTATTGTTGTTCTGTTGTTAAAAGTTCTGTTGTGGTTTTTTCTTTTTCGTTGATATGTATGAATGTGTGTGTTTGAAACAGTTGATTTAATTAAGTTGTTTGAATACAAAAGCTTGATCCTAACCATACACAAGAAAGTTGATAAGAAATAAAAACCCAAAAATAAATATACTATTTATGTATGTATTTATATATATATATTATTTATTAATGTGCTTGAAATTTTTATAATATAATAAACAATAGTAAAAAATAAATCTCATATTGAAGTATGTATGTATATATATAATATTATTGAAGTTCATCTTTATTGACCCAAGAATTATGTTGATTGGAAAATCCCAACCATTTTACGTACGCCTGGTGCCCCTTAGTTTTAATAACATTTTCAATCAAGTATGTATTTGGAAAATGTGTCTTTAATAGTTCATGTTCATAGAATCCACCAACAATCGGATTTCTTTGATAGTCTTCCAATAAATAAGTAATGGGATTTGTGTTCTGTAAAGTACGAATTTTAAAAATTTCAGTTGTCCAGTTTGGAGTATATCCTTTTGAAAAAATATGTTTATATTTGCTGATTCGAACGTGATCTCCAACTTTTAGTTTACCAAATTTATATATTTTGGGATGATTATAGGCTTGTTTTAATATAGAACTTTCATTTTCTATGTTAACAGCATTTGGCTTCATTCCAATTGTTCTATGCTTTTTATTATTATATTGATTAATTAAATCCTTACATATATGTATCCATTGATAATTTCCTTGTAGACTAAACTTTTTCCACATCATTCCTTTTAGAGTTCTATTAAATCGTTCTACAATAGACGCTTTCATGATACTATATGTAGAATAGTGATTGATATTATGTTTTTTCATCAGGTTTTGAAATATTTTATTATAGAACTCTTTACCATTATCTGTTTGCAAGTTTTTTGGAAATCTCTTTAGTGAAAAAATAGATTTCATAGCATTGGTAATATCTTCACTACCTTTCGATTTTACGGGTACAGCCCAAGCAAACTTTGAAAATGTATCTATAACTGTTAAAATAAATCTATAGCCTTTGTTATATTTTGAGTAAACGCCCATTTCAACAAGATCTGCTTGCCAAAGATCATCAATTCCCTTGTGTACCACTCGACGTCGAATGAAATTTCTGCGTGCTTGCTTATGAAGCTCCTGAACCACTTCTTGTCGCTCCATTTCTAACATCTATCTTAGATTACATCAATTTAAATGCTGCTGATATTGAATTTAAATCAAAAACGATTTATATATATCTATGTTTAAACGGTTTGTAATGAGCTTCGTTTTTCATTTAGACGTTCTTCAACTGAATCAATTTTGTAATTAAATAATGATCTCATTTCTTTTTGGTGATTGATTGAGATTATTTAGTATTATACTTTGATCATGTATTAATTTACTTAAACGTGTTTCTACATTATCAAATTTTTCTGTAGTCAACACGTTTTGTTGTCGTATTATTTCGTTAAAACGATCCTCCATTTCCTTAATTCTCTCCATATACATTGTATCCAGTTGTTTCTTTATTTCACTTAAATAACTTTTCATGTAAATTTTGTTTACAGCATCGTTTTCCAATACAGGACTAGCAATATTTTTTATTCTCCGCAAGTTAAAGTTGAAATTACGATCACTATCCAAATGAATCTTGAAATGTTGATTTTGGTATCTTGCAGATTTTTCAATATAATGTCCAAACTTATCGATAGGCATTTTATGAATATGAATTGTTAAACATTTTTAAGTCTATTTATATAATAATTTTTGCTTCTCTCAATTCCTCAATAATTGATACAATTTCATTATTATGATTTGAGTGACCAGCTGTTGTTGATGAAATCAAAAGACGCAATCTATCAACCAATTCATTAGGATCATCCCAATAAACATAATTATGCTTTTTTCTATTCAATTTCATTAAACCTTTTCCCTTATGAATTTTCTGTTGTTGTTTAAATAGGTTTTTAATAATCGTTGTATATTTAATTGAACGATTTCCTTTAATTTGACCATTAATACTGTTATTTCGTTTATGGACATTAGTCATCTCCAATATTTGTTTATAATTATTTAAATCTGTTTTATTATAACTGATTGGTTTCTTATAAACTAACAATTCATATAAGCCTGATGTGAAGGGCCATTTTAAATTACCTACAGTAATATTGGTTGAATTGAAAGTGATGGGTTCATTACCCAGTCTCCATATTTGATTTTTATCCTTATGAGGACCATAGGTTTTATCATATATATTTAAGTTAACTTTTGATAAATTATATTGAATACTTTGATTGGGATGTATTGTAATGGTGTTATCATCATCATTGTTATCATCCTCATTATCAACATTAACATTATTATTATCATCATCATCATCATCATCATAGTCATCATGATCATTTTCATCATCAAATGATTGAAACGTGTTTGAACTTTCCTCGATTTTCTTGTTATTAAAGTTTGGAGAAAACGTGTTATAATCAAGCTTACTCTTTTTATATGGTGTACTGAAGGCAACTTTATTATTCTCAAGATCATGTTTAAAAGAGTCATCCGGATATTTTTCATGTTTTATAATGGTGTTATTATTATTATTATTATTATTATTATTAGTTGATTGAACTAATTCTTTTAATGGTTTTGATATTGGTTTAAATGTCTTTTCCAACAATTCATCATTTGCAATTTCTCCAAGCAAAATATTCTTATATTTCTTTTTTAAAATATTTCGAGTTTTAATAAGATTATTAACCAGATTTGTATTCATATTTATAGATTGAATTAGAAACAGATTCAAAACAGATCAGTTTAGCAGTTAGCGGTTTAATAGTTGAGAAGCTATTAGTTTAATAATTAATCTTGTACTGATTTTAAAATATCTGTAATGTTTCTTTTATAGATTTATAAATATATCGAAACCTTTTCTATATCGACCATTATTCATAGGATCATCTTTGTTAATAACTAGAAAACCATATTTTTCTTTCCAACACTCGGCACATAACTTATGAAATGTTTTTAAAGTCATATCAGAACCAACATGATCATTGTAAATATGCTTAATATTCATTACATCCTGTTTAAAAATTATAATCATATTTGCATTATCGCGAATCAAGTGTTTTGGTATACGTGTATAAGTTTGACATAAATAAAAACTATCAATGTCTTTATGGCGACCCATACAGAAGTAAGAACGTACATGATTTTGTTTCTCACAAGCTATATCATCGAATATAAATATTGAATTCGGTTTAACTTCGTCTGGGGATAGAACATCATCATTATTAGAAAATGATGAAAAATTTATCTCCTTAATGGGTTTAATTAGACTTTCTAAGTACTTATATTTCGGTTGTTGTGTTGACTTTGAATATAAGTAAATATTTTTAAATTTCAATCCATGAGGACTTTCAATAAGACTGATCATAACATTTGTTTTTCCGCAATTTGATGGACCCACAATAAGAGCTCGAATAGAATTCGGTAGTAATGAACTATGACGAATTTTATTTGATGAATCGAACTTTGATTCGATATTCTTTACATCAATCCTTTTATGTTGTTTAAAAAAACGCATTCTGAAATCTAATGATAACATAATATATAAACCAGTCTCTTTTATTTGTTTTCAATCAATTTAATTTCAATCTTTAATCGATAAAGTATCAATAGATATGACTATCATTTATAAAAAATTATTCAGTCGCCATCCATCCTTCATTGGTAAAGGTTTTCTAAATAAAATAATTAATAAACTTCCCATTGAACTTCATCTACCCGGTTATCAATTTTGCGGACCTGGTACAAAATTAAAGAAACGTTTAGCTAGAGGTGATCAAGGAATCAATCCATTGGATACTGCTTGCAGAGAGCACGATATAGCATACTCAAACAATAAAGATTTAGAGAAAAGACATATTGCTGATAGAATTTTAACTGAAAAGGCTTGGCAAAGGGTCAAAGCAAGCGATAGTAGTTGGGGTGAAAAATCAAACGCTTGGTTTGTTGCTACTACAATGAAAGCAAAAACAAAATTCGGTATGGGTAACGTTATTAGTAAAACTAAAAAGTCGTCTCCAGTAAATACCCACAAACTATTTACACATGCATTGAAAAGTGCAAGAAAGAATATAAAGAAAAGTGAAAACTTGAAAGATGCTATAAAGATTTCACGAAAAGTTGTAAACAATATTTTCAAGGGGAAGAAAAAATCGTTAATAAAAACACCTCGAATAATACCGCTACCAAAATCTGGAGGTTTTCTTCCACTTGCCCCTATATTTGCTGCACTGGGTGCACTTGGTGGTTTAGCTGGTGGTGTATCTGGTATTACAAAAGCAATCAATGCAGTTAAAAATGGAAAGGAACAGCTGACTGAAGCAAAACGACACAATAATACAATGGAAGCCATTGCGATGGGAAAAGGCATGTTCTTAAAACCATATAAAAAAGGTTTTGGATTATATTTAAAGCCTTATCAACAAAATTTTTAATGAAGCTACCTAAAAGAGCCCTTTCTGATGTAGACTTGAGAAAATATGCAAAACATATTCCAAATTTTAGAGGTGTGTTTATGTGTAACACTCTTCCAAGCAAACCATTTAAAAAAGAATGTGGAATAATCAATCTGGATACTTCAAAGGGACCTGGCACACATTGGGTAGCATATTGGAAAAACAACAATCAAATCGAATATTTTGATAGCTTTGGCAATTTGCAACCACCAAAACAATTAATAAAATATTTAGGAAAAAACATTAGTTATAATTATGATAGATATCAAAATTTTAATACAATAAATTGTGGTCATTTATGTTTAAAATTTTTGTTTTCGAAGCTAAACTAAAAAGAAACTATAAATGTTTTAATAAAATACATCGATTAAGAATTAAAAAGATCTTGTTTTATTTATATATATATATAAACATTTTTTTTTTTTCATTTATTAAAAATTTTAAAAGAAATATTATAATTAAATAATTTTTCTAATTTCGCTTGTTAGAGGTGAGTATTCGATTAAGCGATCATGAATAACTAAACAGTATGCTGATGTTTTTTCTGGAATTGGTTTGTTTGCTTCAGTATCAAATTCAATTCGTACATCAATAGGTCCAATTTTAACAGTTTCATTTTGATGTGAAACATCAACAACAATAAGCGGTGCGTAAGACTTGTAATCATTAACATCCAGCAATGGTTCAGGTTCTCGCATGTAAAAGCTTTGTTGAAATTTTGTATACATATTATATAGAACAGAATACTGACCCATTTCGAAACGATTATTTAAATCGTCATATGGATATGACTCTGAGTTTAGATATACTTTTAAATTAGAGATATTACAATGGTCAAATATATTTCCTTGTTCTTTACTTTTCTCTTTTTGTAAACCAATTATAAGAAATCGTGGTCTTTCGTTTTGTGGAGAAAGCTTCACATTCCATAAAACCTTTGTATTCGTTGGTAGTGCAGGATTTACATGACAATCCCAACTACGAAATGCAATTGGTATAGAATTTTTGCTGTTGATTATCTTAAACATTTCCAATTTTGCAAAGTCCGATAGTTGAATATGCGGCATTTTCCATATTATATCCAGAATTGTTAATTTCAACTGATCAGTTGTATTTGTAGAATAATATGATCTCTCATCGGATGTAGAACGTTGAAGAATGAGCTCATGTTTCGAATTTAATAGTATTTTGTTATAATCTTCAGCAAAACCCAGCAACATTTTCAGAGGTATACAACAACTAAAATGACTTTTTTCTAAAACAAAAGTTTCGTTAAGACACCAACCAGCGTTTTTTAGTGTAGCACTTTCAGCCTTATTCAATGATACAAAATTTTTCATGGTGGATGAAATTCCAAGTTTGCGTGTACGATCAACTTCAAAACCATTAATTTCATAACGAATTTCATCAAACAAATATGAAACAAAGTTGTTTTTAAATTTCACATCTATAGCTGGAACCTCTTTGTTTGCTTCCTTCTTTACTATAAAACCATGAATGTAAATCATACTCTCACTTGGTAAGACAAAGAGATCCTGATTTTGAATTGGTATACGAATTTCATCATTGTTGTTGAATGATTTTAGATATGGAGAGTAACTATGATATTCTCTTTTTACAATACTCTCATCATATATAGGTTTTTGAAGGACATTTAGTATTTCATTCATGGTTGAAGATTAAATCCTAATGATTTTAAGTATTCTGTATTAGATGAGGACAACAGTTTTTTATTTTTTATACTTTCTCGAATGTGAGTTGATGAGGGATTGAATGGAAATCCTCTTTGCACTATGTTTTTATTGTAAATGATCATTATTCTGGTTTGAAGTGGAGTCTAAGAGTGATTTTTTCTCCTCTAAAATTTATAAGTTCACCGTCTTGATTTAAGATTCTAATCGTTATGTTGTTTATTTGCTGACAGTTGACGGGTAAATAAATAACATTTCGAGGTTTTTCGTTTATTTTATATCCTGGAGGAACATCAAGAGGAAATTCATGAATAGTATGATTCGAAGTATTATTAATAAATGAACCGGTTGTTAAGTTGCTTTCAATGCGTATTGTATTAACATTCGTAATATGTGTAGGTAAATCAGATTCAAATAACCTTGTAGTATTCAATTGATTAATATCTACAATCACCACTTCCAAAGATTTATCATTTTGAAGATTTTGATCAGTGTTATAATATTCAGTTGAATTTACTTCTAATTTTCTTTTGCTAAATCCGAGCAACTTTCCTATACTGTTTGGTTGTGAAAAATCTATATCCATTGATGAGGTTATTTCAGTTTTAAGTGTGTTATTGTTAGCTTCAATTTTTAGATAAATTGGTTCATCAATATCGTTTAAGCTTGAGTTTAAGAAAAAATCAATATCTTCAAGTTCATATGAACCAACCGGAATAGTAATAATATGATTTCCTATATGAAACAAATTGTTGTAAACATCTACATTGGGTATGGAATTGAATGCTACAAAATCAATAAGTCCACAAACATAATTTGTAGACAGTTCAATTGGAGGAAAATATTCTCCAACCAAAGTTGAAGTGTTTCCGTTTAAAGATATTGTTATTGACATTACAAGTATTCAGAATGAACTGATGTTTGATGATTATTTTACCTGATTTAAGTGTTAAATAATAAATAAAAAAATATCTTTTATAATTTTATGTTTTCTTTATTAATATTTGATTTAATAAACTTTCTTAAGAGTATTACATTTTTTTTGAGCACATATACAATATTTTCTATGATAACAACAAACATTTACAGATTTATCATTTTGATATAATGTTTTTAAATTTGGACAATTTAGATCATCTAGGTTATAAGAATTAATTTTATCCTTAAAAATATTTTGAATCCACTTAATTTTTTCTAATCCTTTAGCATAATAAATAAAATTTTTATCTTTAACATGCGCAATATAATATTCCATAATATTTGTTAAGGTTGAATCGCCATCTTTCCATTTTAATCCATGATGATGATTATAAAGCCAATTAATTGAATCTTTTTCTTTTGTTGTCAACAATGAATATGGAAAAGGTGGTTTAATAATAAATGTTTGAACTTGTGAGTCATCAATTGAAATACTCAGTTCTTTTACAATGAATTTATTGTTGAGATAAAAACCTTGTACGTCTACAACTAAAATTCTCTCCTCCGACATTGTTTAGTACTAATCAAGTCACAACGACGACTGTAGAACTGTTTATAAAGTCTATGTTTTTAAATTATTATAAAAATTCATTATACATAATGCTTGTTCCCAACTTTTATCGATAAGGGAACATTTACAGGTATCAGGTCCACAAGTTGTTTCATCGTTGGACCACACACAATTGGTGTAATGATATCCAAATTTTGATTTACTTTTCTTATAAAATGCATATTCATCGAATTGAGTTTTTAATTTCTTCAAAATAATCTCATGTTCATACCACAAAAACCTTTCTTCGTTCAAGAAGTCATGTAAAATTTTCGAATAAAACTGATTGTTCATTATTTTTCTTATTTTAATTTTTTTATTTATGTTAAATAAATGTTCTTAACACATCAACAACAAAGTTTATATTAAGTAGTAGTAAATGTATTTCATCATATTAGTTAATTTATAATATTTCCATATCCAAATCATGGGTATAATCTTGAATGTTGATTAATGTCATATCGGATCGGTATGTAGTATCATCCTCAGAAACCGTCTCAATTTCACCATTACTTAAAATTCTCTCGTATTCAACTTGACGGTATTCGAAACATGAAATATTTAATCGACGTTTCAAGTAATTGCTGTCATATGTACAACGGATTCTCAATTTTATATTATCTTTGTATTGAAGTTGAAAATGTCTATAAAATGGAGCCGAACTTTCAATTATTCCTGCAATATTTTTTTCTTTTTTTACTAAATCTTGCCTAAATGCTTCAATAGCTTGTTCGACAGTAAAAGATTGATTTATTGGTGGTGGTGAGGAGTCTTCTTGTTCTTCGTTTGATTTATATTCTGTTTTTGTTGTTGTTGTTGTTGACTCGATGTTTTTATTTAAATCATTAGTAAACTTTAAAAGTTTGAAATTTAGTTGTATGCTCACAGTATCATTATTTGGTAATTTAATTGCAAATTCTGTATTTTTAAGTTCATTTTCACTCAAATCAATAGGTAATGAAGCTGAAAACACTTGTATGATATAGATATATGAAAACAATATGATAAAAATATTTTTCATTTTAGTTTTTCTTTTTAATATATATGTTCTTAGGTTAGCGATATATTTTTGAATGAGATGATAAGAATTGTTTCTTAAATTTATATACTAATTTAATAATCTTCATATTGAAATGAGTCATCACCACCGCTAGCACCACCAGCTGCTTTCTTAACTATACTATTATTAACCATTTTCTGGGAGAGGGGAGGTTTTCGTTGATTTTTATTCAATGAATGGATACCAGTCTTACCATTATAAGATTTAGTTGCATATTCATCTATTTCACTATAAACACATGATGGTTTGTATGAGTGTACATTTATATCTTTAAAACCACCCTCATAGACTGTTCCAACTAGTGATATCATACCACCGATAACCTCAATTTTTATATGTTGATTGTGACTAAAATGAAATATTGGAATATTTGTTGGCATTTCTTGTCCTCTATTAAGAGAAAAAATTTGAGTTCTTGTCCCTCCTTCTGCGGTTAGGAACACCTGCATTATAATATCCAAAACTACTGCATTTATTATTTGAAAAGTTTTCCACTGTGCATGACAAGTACAATATTTATCACCAGTTTTTAAAAATTGACCCCAATACATATTTAACAAAGTTTTTTAAT